>JAWWLZ010000001.1:41274207-41324131 GCA_035041345.1 Poliocrania exsul | reverse complement strand
TCCTCTCCTCTCCTCTCCTCTCCTCTCCTCTCCTCTCCTCTCCCTTTCCCCAGAGACTGTGCTGTGACAAACCAGTGTCTTCAGCCTCCAGAGAAAACACCTCCTTGAAGATGAAGGTCAGCCAATTATCTCAGAGTAGCTAACTTTCAGATAGATAAGGTTTGGTGGAATTTATAGCATCTTTAAGGGTATGTTTCAGTTGTTATTCAGAATTCAAGGACATCCTACTTTTCTCCTCTACAGTGTTAGCTTTTTCACAAGTTGCAACAGCAGCTTTTTGTGTCACCACAAGCCAGTGATAGGGTGGTCTGAAGGCACTTGCTTGGACCACCACTGTTTGTGAAGCAATTGTGATAGCCCACAAGACAAGAGAAGAACATGCTGGAGGCAGGTGGGATGGAGATAGTTCCTTACCTATTTCTGTGTTTCCAGCCTTCTCTTCTCCAGCATTCAAATCAATTAGTGTCTGTATAGAAAGCACAGTTCAACAGCACAATCACAGAAGCTGCCAAACTACACCTATTTACATTCAGAAGCAAGATTACTCTTTCACACACACTCTGTTCAGTGTGTAATACAATTGTCATTTTAGTTGCAAGAAACAGTTAATCATTGAGTCATCAAGGAGATTATTCAGTGCTTTGTAGTACATGGGCAAGTTCTTTTGTCTTTAGATACATAAACAAACATCATAGTTACTCTGTGCTCCTTCTTTTCTCAGGTCAAACATTGTTTCATAACTTATATAAGTCCCTTGACTTAAGGAAAGTTAATATTTAACAGTGAAATGTTGTAGCTGAAGTTTTTAACTAGCAGCTTTGGCGTTATGTTACACTAGACTGGTGTGCACATTCACAGGTCACCTGTGAAAAGAAATAAAGCAATGAGTACTGCTTTTTCTTTATTTACAAAGAAGGCCATAAAAATCACTCCCAACACAAAAAGACTTGGCTTCTGGTTAGTTATAACAGCTTGTTCACTCAAATTTCCCTCTTTGATTGTCATTTCATTGGAGGATTACAAACCAAAATAGGAGTGTCAGAGCAGAAATCCAGTAAGTGATGAGTGCTTAGTGGATAGGAGTGTCAGAGCAGAAATCCAGTAAGTGATGAGTGCTTAGTGGTGGTCCTATCCCTCCATCTCTGCCAGATACCTTGCCAACATGGGATTATGTCTTGCACCTCACCATATCCTCCCACAACCCTAAAGAGCTCCCAATACCACCTTCCCAGTGCTCTCTTGTGCCACCTAAAGCTCCGCATAATGCCTGTCCCATACTAAATTTAGGTATCTAGCTGAGTAATGCTGTGCAGTTACCTGTGGGGTGGCCAGCCACTCATCCCATGACCCAATCAAGGGGTAAGTTATCTGCCTTCCCATTAATAGGGTTTTTTCTCCTCTAGCCCACTCCAATTTTCCACAAAACATGGGTTGGCTGAATTGGCCAGTACCTTCAATTGCTGTGGGACCAGATGGACATACAGACACACAGAAAACAGTATGCCCAGTGGTCAAGCTAAAATAATGTTCTTGGTGTTTTCACTAAATATTCTTTTTGTTTTCCACTGCACATTTCCATTCACTTTTGTAATATCATATTCTCCTTACTGTTGACCTGAGGAGTTTGGAAAGGCAGACAAGGGAAGGTAGCAAAGACATATAAAACCAAAGAGAGAGCTAACCAGTTGTTTCATATCACTAAGAAAAAAATGGTCATTTGTTTCTCATATAATTAATGTTTTTACCAGCTGTTTTCCAAATGAATCATAAGATTGTTAGATAATGAGCCTGGATTGAAAGGAGGAAATTGTACCTCCTAAAGCAATGTTTTCCTGAGACATACAAACTACAGCATTCCTGGTAGATTGTCCTGAAAAGTCCTGCTCACTTCTTTGCCTGCAGGAACCTGGCCTCTCAACACTGACAAGGGAGTGTTTCAGCTAACAGAGTGGGGAACGAACTGTGAATAATCAAATACTTGCCAGAGCAGAGCTTAAAACTCATGCCTTCCTCTTACCCTTTCAAGTAAGCAACCTCTCCACTGTGCTCTCAGATGACAGACAGATGTGCCAAAAGCCTAGAGAAAACTTATAATGAATCTTTCTAAGGGTTTGATACTTTAAAAGAAGAAAAAAGACAAGCAAGGGAGATAAAGTACAGAGAAAGAACTGGTCATTACCAGGATGTATATAACCCCCCTTCCCTGCACTCACTCATAACTTCACATCTCTTGCTGCTTAATTGTCTAATTCCTGATACCAGGAAAGGAAGATGCAGGGCCAGTGTTTAAGTGCTGATAACCAACATGCCCTTTGAACAGCATATGGAGTTTGAAGCCTGCAGAGGCTAAAGGAGCAGGGGATCTCATCAGCTGAGTGGAAATGCCTTCTCTGTGTGTTACCGACAATTGCTGCCACAGAGCCTCCCTATGACTGAACAAGACAAGGTTTTAAATAATCAGATAAAAATCCAACATAAGCTCCCAAAGACTATGTCTGGGGTGAGTAACTCAGCCTTTGGATATTGTGACTGTGGGGCTTTTGTTTGAGCTTGGACTGATGAGGGTGCGGGTTACTTTTGGAGCAGTTGCTGCAGGTATGGGAAATTAGCACAGACTGACAAAGAAAATGCTGCTTCTTTCAAGGGATTGGAGTTGCAGACCTCACTGTGCTGAGCTAAGCCTGCCACTGCCAGAACTGCCCACTGCCCTGCACGTCCAGGTTCCCGGGCTGGGAGTGGAGTGTCACCGCTGTCTCCACAAGGTCACAACTGTCACCCAGCGGTCACAGCTGCCACTGAGGGGTCACAGATGCAGCCAGTGGCCTAAACTGCCATCCCGCGGTCACAGCTGGCACCTCAGGGTCACAGCTGGCAACCAGCTGTTAGAGCTGCCACCCTGAGGTTACAGCTGGCAGTCACCGCGCACAGATGTCACCCGAGTCATAGTTCCATGCTGTGGTCACTGCTGCCACCCCGCGGTCACAGCTGCCCCAGCACCTGCTCCAGGCCGGCTCCCGACAGCTCAGCTCAGCTCAGCTGCTCAGATGCTTAACTTTAGTTGAGCGGTTACTGAGCTCAGGATTTTCTGAATAACAGCTTGCATGAAGGTATCTTATACAAAGAAAAAAGTATGAGGAGAAGCACTTAAATTTTAAAATGAAAAATGCTTAGTTAAATCTATTAATAGTGTAATGTAAACTACATAAACTGAGCTGTGTGTTTGTGAAAACTGATAGAACACTAGAAACTATGTCCTGAAGGACTGAGTCCCCTAAATTGTTCACAACTACTGTGGGAACTGCTAAAAGCTGTTTAATCTTAGACTGAGAGGGTTACAATGGTAGGATGAGAAATCAATATTTAAAAATGAAGGTGTTTAGAAAAAAGAAATAGCTTACAGACATATGGAAAATGTCATTATTAAACAAAACAACTTGGTAATAAAGATTAGAAATATATTATTTACAAAAAAGCACTGGAAAACATTTTTAAAACACGTGTGTGTGATATATAATACAAATACATACATTTATTTTCCTCCAGCTATGTTTCAGACTAGCATCATTACTTTTATAACCATTGCTTTTGATTTTAACCCAAAATTATAGAAGAAACTATTTACACAGTAAATATATGCATTTTTTCTTTAAATCATGATGCAATTTTGCTTAGGTTATTATGTTTTTCCAAGCAGTGAAGAGTGTATTTATCACTTCATACTACTGCAATCAAGATTACTTGTGAACAAACCAAGCTTTTAGTGTAAAAGGAATACACTTCATATAAGGAAGTAAGGAAAGTTTGCACTGATCTCTGGAGAAGATCAAACCAGTACAGGTGTGTTTTGGAGCAAAATTCTGCAAGTTACTCAGTGTTTGCTTACAGAGATGTACAGAATATGAAAGGAGAATGACTGTTAGGTCTTTTTGGTTTTTAAGTATGATAAACTCTTTCCTCACTTCCAGGAACACAGTGAAGCCCATGTACATCAAGAGCTAGAGGACAGGTTTTAATTAGAGAAGAAGGTGCTGATTCAGGAAAGCCTTCGAGTTTATGCCAAAATTCAAACACTACTTCTGAAATCCTTTCTCAATCAGAGTCCTAATGAGACATATGTGCTCATTAAGACCATAGAAATGTACTGCCACAACAAAGTTCACACAAAGCATGGCCATTCCTCAAGCACCTGGATGAAGAAATGCATGTTCACACCACTACATTCAAAATTATCTGCTCACAAATGAGAACAGACCTCACTGTCTTCCTTCCCTTTGTAGAAGTCTTGACTCATCCCCAGAGCTTAACCTGCACCCTTGCAAACCTTTCTGCCTCTGCTTATAGTTTTGTAAAGTTTATCCTCAGGTGCAAATTATTGAAAGTTATAATTTTGGGAATGAATGCTATTAAAAGACAGAAGTAAATCTAAATAAAATGTAAATTGTACAAAGGGAAATACAGAGGTCATTCATTCATTTCTGAATATGCTTTGGGATATTTTTGCACATATGGCATTTCTGTAAGAATTTGTTTAGACTGTGAAGGCCAAATTCTAACTATTTAATTATCTGATTTCCAGCTATATCCTTGTGTCTGATATCCTATTGACTGGATCTGAGCCTTTAAAGATACTTAACCATCAGGAAAAGTCTCTGCAATTTGGGGTGAATTTGACCATCATGTCATTCTTAAAGCTTTAAGGTGATAGTGAAACAAAACACTCACAGAAAAAAAAATATGCTGAACTTAGAGATCATGCTGCCAACAGGGAGGAATAAAGATTTTGACTCTTAAGGCATCTCTCTAGGGCAAGCAGCAAAGGAATTATAGACTTTAACACTAGGATGAGCACATCTAGAAAGCACTAGCATTATATTTCATAGCAGCAGGGTTTTCAAGCCGGCCTCTTCATCACCCTCACTTGCCATGCATGGCTTTAGTTTGTAGAGGATCTTGAGGCCACAAAAATCAGAGTCCTGGTAGAAAAAGCAGTCTGGAAAGCTCTGCCACAGCTGCTTATATGCCTAATGAAGAGCTCCGAGCTTGGATGAATGAATGGTCCTTTGGACGCCTTCAAACCATGTGGCCAAGGCAAGTGCAGAACTCAGCAAGTGCCCTACAGAAGGCTTTTCCTGTGTGTAGCTAAGACAGAGACTTACAGAAAAAATGGGCATAGACCTCAGGTAACACTTTTCTGCAACATGAAGCAGAAAACCAGCACAATAGTGATGCCTACAGCCACCTCTTCTGGGAGCCTGCCCCTTCTTCATCACGGGCAGCCAGGGATCTCATACTCAGGGAGGCATGGACTGCTCAAAAAACGGGTCTCTGCACCTACTGTCAGTCTCCAAGGCTGGCCTGACATTGTAGGAGAAATACCAGGCTGCTGCAGGTACTGGGTAACACAGTGCAGTGATGTGCCATTGGTGTGCAAGACAGACAGTTCCTAATGCTTTCTCTTATACTGAATTCAATTGTCTTCCTCCATCAGTGGTGCCATCCTCCTTGGCTGGCAGCTGGAATTGCTGGCATTGTATGCCACCTGACAAAGAGACAAAGGTTTTGTTTTATTACCATGTACAGTAGTAAGTTTATCTCCATGCACAGTAGTAAGTTTATCTCCCTCTTTGGACAGAAAACATAGCAGAAATAACAGCAGTATTTTTCATGTGCAACTGTTAGACAAGGGCCTGTGCAAGTCACAGGGTATGTTACAGCACATTCTGTGTATTTGAAATGGAAAAGCTGAGCAGGAATCATCTATAAAACAGTAATCACCCTACATATTATAATAAAGCTGTTGTTTGGACTTTTTGTCAAGTTTCTATTTGCCTTAGAAAAACATGTTGCAAATGATCTAAATTTGTGAAAACCTGAATGTTTGCTATCACAGAAAATTCTGAAGTTACAATTTCCTCTCATTCTGAATCAAACCTCAATTTGGCATAAGATCTAATTTCAGTATAAATAAACTATGCGGTCTTTATACTAATAACTGATCAGTTTTAACTGCCAGACTTTTATAATAATCATGTGTTCATATAGATTGTTTATTAATCATCATTTCATACAATACAGATTGCAGAATTTGTATTGGAAAATACTAAGTCCATCAAAATATTGACATGTCAGTGATAAAATTTGGTTGAATTTTTCTAGGTTTTTAGGAGTTCTTTGATAAGTATTATACCCAAAAAGGAAGGCATCAGTCTGTAGGGATAGCAGCAACTGCATGACAAGAAACCATGGAGATGCAGCCATTCCTGGGTGTTCAGGTGACCAGGAATGTGGGCTACAACACTAGGAGCATGAATGACTCAGAGATCATGGTGTTCCTGACATAGCAAACTACCAGCTCTTTTCAGGTGAACACAAATGGGAAAAGAATACATGAATGCACAGGTAATGAGCTGTGGGTTTTCTGTCTTTGGGAATGAGAATCATCATTTGGATGATTTTAAAAAACATTAACTTTTTAAATTTTGCTAATGTCTCACATTTTTATTTTGTATATTGTATCTCCATGATAAACTCAGCAAGGACTTTGTATTAAGTGTCTAAGATTTTTTTTTTCCAGAAATTGCTAGTACTTAAAATTAAGGGAAGATTGTATTTTAAAAGGGCACAATGAAAGTTCAAATACACAATACTTACCATGTTTTAGTGAGAAACACACACTTGCCACTGTACCACTAAGTGCACTGCACTACATTAAGAAGATCACCAATTTAAAACCATAAATTAACTATCACAAAATTAAATGATCTCATGATATGAGATTATGAATGGCTAGAATTTTCCCACCGCATGACATCTCCGGCATTTGGTTTTGGTTTGTTTGTTTTTTTTTATCTCATCCCTATTGCACAACGCTACCACTAGATGTCAGATGATGAAAGGGCCCTGCTGGTCCCCACAAGCCTGTCTGGTCAACAGATGACTTATTAGAAAATATCACAAAGGGTAAGGGAAAATATCGCAAAGGATGAGAGAAGTGCCTAGGTGAAAACAGGTAATTATTGATCTTTAGCTTTTGGTAGTATTAAATTATGGGGTTTTGAGGAAGAATCACATTGTCATGACACACAAGAACACTGGAAAACTCCTGAAGCCACCTTCTTCCTCTGGGCTGTAACACTGTTTTTAGAGCATCTTTCAAAATGGACCCTGATTCATTACAGGAACTCTTCATCATTACCACAATGCTAATACTAAAAAACAATAGAAAATATGAAACTCAGAGCCTATCTGATGCACATTAAAAGTATATAAAGAAAAATAAATTATCGGGTCTAGTTCCTTCAGTCAGTATAAACTTATCCATATTTACATATCAGCCGGCTCCATGGTCCTGCCTTTCAGCCCCATGCTCAGAGCTAAATTACACTATGGAGCTTGGTGATGAAAATCATGCTATGTTCACATTCAAGGAAGTTGTCAAACTGGGCACTGCCAAAGAAAAGAGACTTGGTATATCCCCTATGTCATGTCATGGAGTTGAGGAATACTCTCCATAACAGGTTAAGGGAACTTTTGCAAAGATCAGAGCTAGGGAGACAGCCGTGGACCATGTCCTGGCACCCAACAGAAAGACCAGCCTTGGACTGTGAATGTCATCATGGTAACGACTTCGCAGGACAAGAGTTAGAAATGGAAGGAGTGAGGAAAAGGCAATGGTCAGGAGCAAAAAGCTTCCCATTTTCATCTGCATACAGGATAAGCTCTTTATTCTGTGATTACACCAGTTTAATCCTGTTGGTCTATCCATGTTTATAGAAAAAAAATTGTGTTTCAGAGAACTTGGTTCTCTTCTAGTACTTCTGTAAAGTGGAATGATGCAAAGGAATTTCAGTCACAGCGAATAGTACTAAAAGCAAAGTTGATATCAGATTTATCTCTTTCTAATTAGAGGGAAAGCCATGGGACATAACTTACATAATGTTGAAGTTAATTAGTTAGGATGAGTTTAAATTGAATCAGAATGGTGATGTAACACTATTTCATGGCATTGCACAGCCTTAGCCTTTCAGCTGAATGCATGAAGCATTGTATTTGCCGTACTGGAGACTCATCTTTTTGAAATCTGCTCCCCAGAAATGTTTAAATTATTCTTTTCTGTGGAGTCTTTTAGTCATGGTCTGTTCATGATCACAGCTGTGAAAAGCTACCTTCTCTTGTTATCTGCTTCCTAGTCTGATGCTAGGTTATCTTTCCTTCCAAGACAGAAGTGCCTCAGTTATTCATTAAATATAGTTTCTAAAGTGTTATATGCATGTGGGTTCTTCCTCTTTCTTCTGCATTAGTTACTACATCATCTTAACTCTTAACCCCTTGATGGACCCTGGCATATGCTTTTGCCCCAATGAAGATTTTAAAGGGAACAATAATTTTAAAAGCACAGAGAAGTGGACTGTGGGAACAAATGGTACAAGGAAACAGCTTATAAGTTTTGCAAATTCAAGAATTTCCTGAGAAACAATCCTTGAAATTTCTTACCAGAAATCAGTCTATTCCTGAGCTACCCAGGGAGAAACAACATAACGATGTGGAAGATCAGAACATTTTGAAATGTGGAAGTGTGAAATATGAAATCCTACATGAGGGGATAAATTCGAGGTCAGTTTGGAAAGTAAATACTACATGAACAGATGGATAAGACTTAATCCCAAGAAAATTCATTGAAACAATCAAAAGGGAAAATGATGTAATGTTACTCATTCAAAACAACAAACTCAACTAACCCTGAGAGAGTTATTTCTGACCTATCATTGTGTAACAGGAAGTGGAAGGACAAAATTTAAATCATCATTATCTGCAATAATTATTTTTAGAAAGCACACAAGCTGCAGCTTTTACTGATGGTCAGTGAGGATCAATATAAACATGTATATGAACTCACTATGTTGCTTAATGTTGGAGTTTTCTAAGGAGCCACTGGATAAGTTTCCCTGTTGTGTAGGACCCTAATATGAGGAATTGCTGCTTTAATGTTAAGCCCACTCCGAAAAGTTTTGCAAGATCAGCACTAGAACATTTGTCAGCTTGTATTGAAGAAAAAAATCCTGAAATGTCTATGGAACATACTGATACCTGTTTTCAGTGAAGTAAATTAGGCAGTGGCAGGGAAGTAATAGTTTATCCTTTAAATTATTAGCTTTGTCCCTGACACAGCTGTGTCCTGGACAAACTAGCATTTGGACATGAGTCAGGAGTCAGTACAGTTCAGAAACTTGCCCCAAGATATAAAATGATCTGCATGTGTCTGCCCTGTTTTGAAAGATAATTTTAGATAAAAAGAGAGTAGTTTCAGGCCTATTTATTTTAGCACTGTTTGCTCTTTGCACCTTGATGGTTTGCCACATTCATGTGGATAAGCATAAAATAACTGCCCCTGCTTTCTTGTCTATATCACCACATTTTCTTCCCATCTGACAGGTCGTCTGTCATGTTCCTGGGTCTTACACAATACTTTTCCATTCAAGGTGCACATCTTATAGCACATCTAAGTTTTAGTAACCTTTCTTCTGGGAGCTGGTAGGGAAAACAAGCTGGCTCTTAGATAGAAGTCATAGGTCCAAACTAAAAATCCTGTAAAAAATTGCAAAAGGGTTTTTTTATTATTTTCTGGATATTCCACTGCTTCATAATGTGGTTTTGTGGCTTGGTTTTTTAAAGCACATCCTCTCAATCATCTCAGTCCTGTTTGGGTGGATTTGCTTAATAGCACCACAGAAATCTAATGCCATGGGAAGTCCTGTTCAATGTCTGCTGTTTGTCCAGTTGCAATCTATAAAATCCTTCTTTACAAGGCAGACTCAAGATGAATGTGTTCTATCACTGTCACTCGGTCTTTAGTCAAAACAATAACCAGCTTTAAACATGTCCAAGGCATCTGGCAAGCCACTGATTGCATATCTCTCTGCCAAACCCCAGGCTTTTCAGAGCTCTGGACTACCTTTTTTCTAATCTACCTTAGAGATCAGCTTTTATCTGCTTTTCAGCATCTGTGTAGACTGCCTAATCTGAATAATCTGGGAGCTAAATTCAGTGTTATTTCTCCAGTCCTTCAGTTTACCGAAGAAGTCCAAGTCCAGCCGCAGATCACTGACAAAAGTAACTTGTTACCCCCTGAGTAGAAGCTTCAGCATCTGGAGAGGGATGGATGTACACCTTTTCTATGAGCACATCAATCAAATTATCACTTAGAAGATGGCAGGCAATGTGTGCTTGGATCCATTTCAGCCCAAGTTTACAGCAGAAATCCCAAACCCTAATTCTTTTACTGAGCTTTACAGGCCTGCCACTTCAGCTACTGCAAAATCAGGGGCCATGGGGACCGAGAACCTCTTCTGTGAAAAAAGTAAAGTCCTTTCAAATAACAATATATGAGCATTGTGCTTAAAGCTGTGACAATCACTGTTTCCCTTGGGCTTTCCAGACTTAAAGCAGTCAGCATGTTTGCACCATTTCTGAGTAACAGTCCAGTGAAATCCCATATACTGCAGCCACCCTTCACCACAGCCTCCCATGAGCTGGTAGAGACTCATGCAGGATTTTAATGGACTTGTGCCTTAATAACACTTTGTCAAAAATAATGAATGTCAACAAAATCCTTTGGAAAAATAAAGGAAACTCTAAAGAAATTTAATTTCTGTGATTTTCCTTTTTCATCAGGAACTGAAAAATGCCCCAGATTTCATAAACTGGTTGCCATATCCTTTGTGGGGTGTGAGTCATCTTCTAGATCTGTGACAAGACTAATTCTTTTTTTTTTTTAATTACCACTCAGTCTCTCATTCTGAGGCTCGTAGAGGAGATACCACCTGCAAAAAAGCCGGACAGACCAGGTGTAACATGGTTGTAGCTGGGCTAATGCTTCAATTGGTGCTAAGGACTGATCTCCAGCTGTAAATATAACCAATATGATCAGACCAAAGAGAAATTGTAGGACTGTGGCTATTAGACCAAAGCATATAAGATGGCATCTCAGATGATGCCTAAAGCTTAAGGCTACATCTCTAGAAGGATATAAAATACAAGTGAGACCATTCACTGATGTGGTGGCCAAGGGGCATGAAACAGCACACACCCAGGCTATTAAACTCTCCTTATCTCTGAGGTAGTTTGTCTACTTCCAAAGAGGTTATTTGGGGATTGTCCCTGACACATGACATGCCCTGAATAGTGCCTAGGAACCATCTAGAGGGTTTGTCTGAAATGAAGCCATGCAAGAGCTAGACAAAGTAGGACAAAGGAGGACATCTAGTGCCTGGGAATATTTTCAAGTACCACAAAATTCAAAATTTATTTTAATACCATTCAGAGCCTGAGCATCTCTCTCAAAGTCTGTAGACCATCAAGCTCAGAGATACCAGTGCAGAAGTTTTCAGTGAGGGTCATAGGCAAAATGTTTTCTGCTCTTCACTTCCTTTTACCTTCATGACAATTTAGCCTGTTCTCATCTAATTTTAGGCCTAACAAGACAATTTATGTCTTACAAGAGAATTCAGATGACTTTGACAAGGTCTTGAATCAGAGTTGCAGCTGCTGCACCAATTTCATAAGACACAGCATAGCAGTGGCTTGTAGGCAGTGGCAACGACACAATTAAAAGAAGGAAGAAACTATAAAGCAGGATATCCTTTGAAGACTGTTACTACTCATTCAAAAGAGATGTGAAACACATTGATCTAGTGCTAAGATGAACAGGCACAAGATTATGTTAGAGGGCTGGCCCAATAAAATAGCACAGAATCTTTTTAAATGCATACACAAGAGCACATGCATATATATGTGTGCATACATCCATAAAACTTGAAGAAGAATTCAGAAAACATAACTAAGAGGTGCTCTGTATGTGGAAGCTGTTGTGCTCTTCCTCCCTCTCAGCATAGCGTCCACTGAGGTAACTATGTCCTTGTTGCAGTAAATTTAGAGCAGATTTTCTATGACCTCTTTTTGACAGATTCTTTATGCATGACCTGCATTAGTGTTCTCACTGTTGCTGGCCCAGTAGTACATTTCAGACAAGTCTTTTTAATCTCCTTATCTAAGGGAACACAAAGTTGAAGCTGCCAAGGATGTCACTGTCATGTGCCATTCATCAAAGCAGAGCCATCTGCAATACTAAGAAGCTCATGACCATTCTTTCCATTCTTCAACTCATGTTACAGCTCATGCTAAATATTGTTGCTGCTTATGAAGTGAACACCATTAAAAACTAAGTGAAGGTTAGTGCAATAAAAGGGTTAATAAGGAAGGAGCAATTTACAAGTGTGTTTATATCCAGAAAGTTCTACTCCATCATTTCATTTTACCTTTAGCAACACAGAGACCAGAAACTTCTCCAGTGCTTCTTATCTTCTATGCAACTGGCCTTACTTTTGTGTACTTTTTTAAAGAAGTGGGTCAAATACTTATTTAAAGAGATCAAGTGATGGATTTCCCAATTCATTGAATGAGATGTTTTAGCATTTAAGCTATTTTCTATTAATTTTCATAGAAAAATGAAAAATGTTTTATCAGATACAAGGTCTTTTAGATCTTTAGATGTCGTCACTCAGATCCCAAATATATATAGGAAGACCAACGCTCAACCTGGTCTGCACTGGTGGCATAAGATCCCATGGAAATGCATCACAAGTTGCATCATATAACAGTTTTATTTTCTTTTGTGCTGAATCATAGCAGTGGCACCTTTTTCCCTCAAATTCAGATTCAAGACCTGTATCTGCATCACTGGGAAACTTGCAATTTTTGTATAACAGTTATTCTTTTTCAAGCTCTCATTACCAAATAACTCAAGGATTTCAAATGCAGAGCCCCCCTTACACCATCTCTGACTTAGCATTTCCAAAGAAAGGTGCAGCATATTGGTGTAATATACAATGTACATAGCTGTACGTGAGTCCTTCAAGCAATTATACATGAGCAAGTATATACTCATTACATACTCATTATACTCAGTCTGGACTTGTGATTTACTCCAATCTCTGAGCAGTACTTTAGAGAGATATCCACCAAACTACACCAGAAGAAGAGAGCAAGAGATGTTACAGAGATATCCTAAGTCTAAGGCCATTAATCAGCAGAGTATGTATTAGAAACATGCAGCAGATCCCTTCTTAGCAGGAACATATTTTCCATCATCACAACTGCTCATTCTCTGCAAAGATGCTGGGGGAAAATATGCATAGCCCAGAAGCCAGTTTAATCAAAGCGGTGTTTAGAGTAGAATTTATCAACCTTAAAATGTTCTAGCTTCATCTACATAGAAGTGTAATTTGAAATATTTACAACAGTTAAGGAAGTAAAGAATAAAAAATGTCTTAAAATTGGTAAAATTATAAGATGATCAGTGGGAAAACTGAATTGCTTTTACATCTTTTGCCTCCTAAACAATTTTGATTATTTACCTCTCTTATCTATCATACTGCTTTTTTTCTGACTCATCTAAATAAAGTTAAAATTTAAAAATAAATAATTTGCTTTCTTTGCTTTTCCTAATGAAATGGGAAAAACAAATGTTATTTGAAAACTGAAGAAAGAGGCAGTTACTCAAAAAAAAATTTCCCTGGCATTTCCGATAAAATTTTTCTGGAAAATTCTGACTCACCTTAAAGTCAGCCCACACTTACTAATCAAATGGAATAAGAATGCATAGTGAACACAATATTATTACAGCTGTTCCAAATGCTGAGAGAACACATTGATTCACTCTTTAGAAATCACACGCAAAAAAGCTATGAATTCTTCATAGAAGGTATTAAATTCATTTGACTTGATGAATACAGAGCATGTGTATATTCTGCAATATGCATGAGTAATAATATAAATACTTACAGAACTAAACCGAATGTCTGTGCTACTGCAGTTAGTACTTAGCAAAGTTGCTATGACCATCATCTAACTTTCTTTGAAGATTAACATTAGAAATATCATCAAATTTTTAATCTGATTTTCCAGATTTTGTTAGTGGATACTAATCTTAGAGAAAATCAGTCATGAGCTGGTACTCACGAGCCTTTTCTACCAGTTCTAGAAAACTTCCATTATCCTGAATGTAATGATATTTCTTACTTGCAGTTTCTTTAGTTTTCTTTTTAGATCAACCACTTTCCCTTGGCTCCCTATAGTTTTTCTACTTAGCACATTGAATCAAAATCTTCAAACATTTGTTTTTCTGGCTTATTAGTCTATATGTTTTAAGGTATGAGAATGTCTATCTGCATCCATGAAAACTATATTATGTAAACTGCAACCCAAGTGAAATTGTCTGAAACCAGTTGTGCAGGTGAAGAGGCAAAGTTAGTCAGCCACAGTAGGACTACTGGGAGGAAGCAAGTAAGTGTAAGGTTGCATGCTTCCTTGAGGGAGAGACAGCAGAAAGAGGAAGAAAGGGATTGTTTATTATCTTATTGCTCCTCATACACTACCCATAGCCTGAAAAGACATACCTCTGCCCACTATCTGATATCACATATTCAAAGTTCTCTATCAAAGGCACTATTTGGATCACACTTGTCCCTGCTCACTGCAGGGTGATTGGAACTAGATTATCTTTAATGTCCCTTTCAAACCAAATCATTCTATGAATCCATAATTCTATGATTGCTGTGAAGAAGTCTTGCCATTCTAAATATATTTTCAAAAGTATGAAATTACAGCATTAGCTCTTTGTGATAACTGTTTCTTCTAAATCTATTATAAAAAATATAGAAGAAAGATGGGAAAAGACCATCCAAAAAGTATTCCTAAAGAGTTCAGAGCAATGAGTAGCAAAATAGATGTACTGCTGGAAATGAATGGGGGTATTTTACCACACAGCACAAACAGGTCTGATCCTGCCTGGATGTGGAGGCAAGAAAGTTAATATAAGCACAGTGTCTGTTTCTAAAAACAGCACATTTATTGATTCATTTCTGTGCTGAAGCTGAAAGAAATTTCATTACCATCTGCTTTAAGAAAGGCCCCTAACTGTATCAGTTCCATATCAAATCCCAAGGTAAAATTCTACTCTTTTCCCTAGGATCTGCTGGTAGGACAGAGAGGAATGGTTCGAAGCTGCACCAGAATAGTTTCAGACTGGGCATTGGGAACCATTTCTTTATGAGAGGATAGTCAAACACTGGAATAGGTTTTCTGGGGAGGTGGTTGATGTCCCAGGCCTGACAGTGTTTAACAGGCATTTGGACAATGCTCTCAGTAACATGCTTTAACTATTGGTCAGACCTGAAGTAGTTAGATGGCTGGACTGGATAATTGTTGTCGGACCCTCCTAAGTGAACTATTCTATTCTATTGTATTCTGCTCTATTCTATGGTTATTTTGGCGTAAGACCTACCATAACAAAGAAGTGAGTGGTCCACATTGAACCCAAAAATGTTAATAGCAAGGAGAGATGTTAGTTTGTACTGACACCAGTATTTTAGAACAGATTTGACAATGAATTTGAGTTAGTTAACAATTAATGTGTGCATGTGTTGCAGGTGGTGCAGCCCAGATGGCCACGCTTGTGCTACCTTTGGACACTGTACCAAATGCTGAGGTATTGCTAAAAATGGAATTGGCATGACACAGATTTCAGTGTTGCCTAATGGTGTAAGATGAGTCTCTGAGGCACACTCGTGAGGTGATAGACATTGCTGTAATGAAAAAAGGAGGTTGTAGTGAGATGAGAATCAGTCTTCTTCTCCCAAATGACAAGTGATAGGACAAGAGGAAATGGCCTCAAGTTGTGCCAGGGTAGGTTTCTATTAAATCATAGGAAAATTTTCTTCATGGAAAATGTCAAGCATTGGAACAGGCTATCCAGGGAAGTTATGTAGTCACCTTCCTCGGAGTGTTTAAAAGAGGTGTAGATGCAGAGCATAAGGACATGGCTTAGTAGTGAACACAGCAGTGTTGGATTAATAGTTGGACTTGGTGATCTTAGAGATGTTTTCCAACCTAAATGATTCTAAATGGGTAAATAAGTCCCTATAAAATAAAGAAACTTTTTTTCAGGAAAAATAATTTCATTATTAAACAGCTAATTATCTATCTAACAGTTACTTATCTTTTATTCAAAATACCAATAACATGCCTAGAGCACTAGAAAAAGATGAAAAGAAAATAGGTAACAGCCAGGCAAACAGTTCCTCCTGTGGCAGGCAGCAACAGCTACTGACATGGATTAAACAAAAAACAAGTTCTGAAGATATTCAGACATATCAATTCACAGCCAATGGTGGTCACAGGGACTCATATCTCATACTCTTCAACAGCAGGAACTGCTTCTGGGAGCTCTGCCTAGAGGCGATTGTGAAACTCTTCTCAGTGACTCAATAACAAATACAATCATGTGGGTTCCTCAACAGACATTTTAGCCTACAGAGAGCAGTAGGGGCATTTCTTGAACACAGACAGGATGTGGCAAGCATAAGGTTCAAGCTGAGAAATTCTTCACCAAGGTTTTCCCTCATGACAGCAAGTTAAAGATGCATGAGAGAGAATTTGTCTGTTCCATCTGAAACCTATCACTGACACTCAGGCTAAGTCTAGATAAAGCACCCCAGGAACAGTTTATATTTGCAACTTCTCTAATGAATACTTACTTTTTCCTTTTTTTCCCTTTTCTCATTTTTAAGGATTTATTTATTTCCTTTTGGTCCAAAAGCCAACAAATATGACAGAGAGAAGGAAACTGTGATTAACATCTTGAAAACCAGGGGGTTTTTAGAGCGTTTGCTATAGTGGTTGCTCAGCAGATCATCAGTGGAAGAAAGTGAAAAGTGGACCATGAGGACCAGAAACAAGATTGCTCCTTTTCTGAGCTTTTCCTTTTATGTAAACACAGAGCACAACAAGGAATGCTACAATTCAGCACTGCAATATAACACTATTCCAATAAATACATCAGTGTCAGCATTTTGAAGAGCTTCAGTGTCACCTCAGAAACTCCTGGACCCAGAATATATTTACTTTTCTCCTACCTAGTATCAATTCTAATGAAATTCAATGAGAAACCCTTTCTGACCATTTCCTGAAGACCAGGGAACAAGGTGATACAATGGGGAACCATTGAAGAAGCCAGGACTAACTAAGTGCTTTCTTTAAAGAACCAGAAAAATATTCCAGAGTGAGCAGCTCTCTGTGGGAAGAACCATCTTGTGGTTTAAGTGCTCCTGTGCAAGGTAGATGAGCAAAGAAGCAAATAATTCACACCCAACCAGTAGCTTATTCTTGGAGTTCAGTCTACAGGCCCTCCAACCTGTGCTTTCATCAGCATAATCTGTTTTCATCAAGGAGAAGTTGATGAGACAGCAGAAGCCAGTCACCACTTGTCCATTTTTAGTCTGAAACAACCTTCTGTGTGATCTAATGAATGAGACCTGACACAGCAACTACAAAATTATTTAGGTGAAAACAATGATAAAGGATTTGCATTAAACAATGTAAACGCAAAAACACTGTGTGGGCACAGTTTAACATATGGATATGCATGGTCTAGTGCTTTCTCATGTTTTTGTGCTGTCACAATTTTTTGTGTTATACCAGAAAAATTTGATAGTTAAACATATCTACCTTTCATTTTCATTCCTTTGTGGGTTTTCATGTCAACCACAAATTTTCTCCACCAGAAACTGTACCTTCCACCATGCTTAAGATTATTACCAAAAGACTGACCAACAGATCAAGCTTGCAGAGAAACTGCAAATGTGTAAAATACTTGCACCCAAAGCTATTTAAGCAAGATCTTAGATGCCTCTTTTCCTTTTACCTATATGACCATAAAGCTCTTTGCTTTCCCTCAAAACTCTGAAATCTATGCTGAGGACAAATATATTTCATGTCTGGTATCTGCAATTCCTTGAATGACTTTTAGTTTTCTGTCCTTCTTGTAGATGGATCTTCCTTTCTATTTCAGAACAAAGCCAAAGGGGGAAAAAGTTATGATCCAAAACTGGGGCAAATTTGTCGCTACTTCAAATAGCCTTCAGTTTTGCAATGAGAGTCCTGCACGCACATTCCTTTATTTTCTACTACCATGAGTGAAAACCAAACCCTTTTTCATCTCTAGTTCTTTGAGAAAAAACAATGTAAACAGGATTTGTCAGATATGCTGATAAAAGGGAACAACTATATATTGCTGCTATTGAATTTAACAGACATTATTGAATCCTGAAAATCAGTATAAACATACAAGGAAACAGCTGCTGAGAATTCAAGAGACTTGCTCAAAGCCACAAAGCTATGAGAAAGGTCAGTAACCCTCTGTATCAGTGTTCATAAAAGACTGACAAAGGCAGATTACTTTTCCCAAGATAAGAAATGCAGGTGCCATTTTAACAGATGAATTCTCCATGTCATCAAAATCTTAGATGAAAAGCCTGATGTTTTCCAGTAATACACCTCTCAGATTCAAATTTGGAGAAGCAATGCAACCATCTCTCCACCAAAACAGAATCTCCTCATAAAAAGAAAACAGAAGATTTAATCAGATTCTGGGCTTGTAGATAGAGAAAGGAAAGGAATAATTACTCTGTGGAGGAAAATTAAACTAATCCGGGGATCATATGCACTAAACAGTTGATTGTTTTGATTTTTGTACACATTCTACATTATTGAATAAAACCATTTTAAAACAGTAAAATAAATAACTAAATAGATATTAAAAATGTGTACTACAATAAAAATTATTGAAATACAGCTTCTAAATGCCATTACCATCAGTAGAAAACATGTGAGACTGGTGAGACACTGGGACAGGTTGCTCCTGGGAGTGTTCAAGGTCAGGCTGGATGTAAGCTAGTCTAGTGAAAGGCATCCCTGGCCATGGCAGGAGGGTTAGAACTAGATGTTCTTGAAAGTTGTTTTCAGACCAATCCTTTCCATGATTCTGAGATTCTACGTGCATGAATGAATGACACTGGATGATATGAGTTATGTTTTACAGTTCTGTACTTAGTGTATTAAAGCACGTTTCATGTTACCCAGCAGGGCTTGCTGCCAACAGCATCATCTGGTTTAATACGGAAATACAAAGTTGAGTTAAGGAGTGGATGGAACACTAATACAAAGGTAATGTTTATCAACCCAAGGGTTTAATTTCAAAAGCAAATGAGAAATTTCAGGAAGCCATACAGTGTGACAAACCCAGAAAATCCATACTGATACACCTCTTTATTACTGTACCCTCAAGTAGAGGAGTGTTCTTTCTTGCACTTCAGTTCTGGAAATGCTTATATACAGAGAAAATACATTTTCTCAGTGCAGTCTTGCTGTTTCCTCTGAGAGTGCTTTAGTGAGTGAAGCTAAGCAAGCACAAAGAAACGTGAAGAACACAAACCTTCTTTCAAAAATTTTAGCTCTTCCTTTATTTATGGCTCTGTAAATCTCATGTATCCTCACTGGAGCTGAAATCAAACAGGTGAAAGTGACCAAAAGAATAAAATCCACCGTAAGAAGAAAAAGACCAAAAACAGATGCAAATGTAAAATCAAATAAATACAGTTTATCCTCAAGATCCCAACCACTACAGAGCCTGTAGGTAGCTCCTCAGGCTGCAAGCATAAAACAATTAATTTAACATTACCATGAGAGACACCCTTTACTCTTCCTGGCTGCTGTGCAAAGTCAACAAGAAATGTGTCATCAAAAAATCTTTTTCTTCTTTCTTAATAATCTCATAAGGAATCAAATGCATCTTGAATTGAAATCCTAGCCCAACTGAAAATCTCCAGCAAAACTGATGCTGACTTTAAAAAACTAATGACAATACCTTGTAGATGAGATTCAAGGTCTCCATGACAGTCAGTGACAGCTGTATGGAAAGTACAAGACAAAGCATGTAAACAATAGGTCCTGCCTTGGCAAAGATCTTTAGTTTTTGGACAAATACGTTCATGATTTCTTTTATTTTACATCACCTAGAAATGACCAACCCAAGTCCTCAGGTAAAACTAACCTAACATTTGATCCTCTTAGTCTGGGAGAAAAGTGTTGTATTCTTCAGAACTTGATACAGTAAATATTATACCATTTTAATTCTGGGCAATGGAGAGAAGAAAAAAATTTTTAATTCCAGCAAAACCAGGACTTTTTGATTCATTCTTATCAGTAGTGAGGAAGTAAAGGCCATCTCTATCTGAGCATGCTTTATGGGAGAAGCGATTTCCTTCTCCTGCATTGAACTTTCCCCTGGACCCAGAATCCTATGTCCAGATGAAGGCTCCAGCACACCTCTTCAATACTGAGAAATGTGCATTTGTATCTGATGAAGGTTTTTAAGTTTTCCTGATCTTCATGTATGACTTTCAGCAGCCACTGAAGGTTTTCAAATACATCTGTTTCCAAAATAGACAAAAGGAAAAGGATGTAGTCTTATTTCTTCTTATCTGAGACTTTAAATAAACAGATATAATCTGTCTATTGTTTGAATCATAACCACTGTCTGTTAGAGTGACCTTCAGCATGCTGTATTGAGAAACTTAAAGAGCATGCAACATAAATAAGGTACATTTCTTTTTCTGAATAAAAGGTTTCTGTCATATCTTTTATAGTCCTGTAGAATAGACACCATGAAGCAATGCAGAAATTTTCAAAATGCCATGTTGGATAAAAAAAGTATTGCAATAAAATATAGAATTTAATCATTACATTTGTGCTTTCCTCCATTACTAACAAAGAATCCAAACTTCAAAAATTCAAGTGCTAGGTCAATTTAACACTGTGACTAATATTTTTAATTTTAATTTCCATGGAGAAATGTTCTAACCACAACAGAATCTTACACCTGAAGACATGCTAAATCACCATGCCTTCTCATTTACTCTACTGCTCATCAGCAATGTCAACAGTTAGCCTATCAGAAGAGGCATAATACAGAGGACGGGAAACACAAGGAGTCTGTAGCTAGTGTGGCAATCGCTAAAAGACTTCTAGGAGGAGAGAGGGAGAAGAAATGGGTAGTAAGCTTTAAAATGGAAGAGGTTGATGTGAGATAGAAGAAGTTTGGTGAAATGACTTCTGGTTGTAGCTTCTAGTGAAGGGGAATGGAATCAAAACCACCAGATAAATAAGCTTTAAACTTCCCCAAGCTGTAGGCTTGGGTAAGAGTGACTGAAAGCCTCCCAGTGGAAAAGAACCTGGATGTGCTGATCAACAGTGGTCAGCATGAGCCAGCAGTGGGCTCAGGTAGCCAAGAAGACCAATGGCATCCTGGCCTGTATCAGCAATAGTGTGGCCAGCAGGACCAGGGCAGTGATTTTTCTCCTGTACTTGGCACTGATGAGGCCACACCTGTGTTCAGTTTTGGGCTCCTCACTGCAAGAAAGACCTTGAGGTGCGAGAGCATGTCCAGAGAAGGGCAATGGAGCTGGTGAAGGGTTTGGAGCATGAGTCTTTTGAGGAGCAGCTTAGGGAGCTAAGAGTGTTTAGCCTGGAGAAAAGGAGGCTTAGGGAGAACCTTATTCCTCTCTGCAACTCCCTGAAAGGAGGCTGGAGTGAGGTGAAGTTTTCTCTCTTCTCCCAGATATCAAGTGATAGGACGAGAGGAAATGGTCTCAAGTTACACTAGAGGAGGTTTCAATATTGGATAGTAGGAAAATTTCTTCACAGAAAGGATTGTGAATTGTGGGAACAAATTTCCAGGTGGAATCACCATCCCTGAATATTTAATAGATGTGGTGCTAAAGGATATGGTTTAGTGGTGAACACAGCAGTGCTGAGTTAATGTTGTGCTTGATGATCTTTTCCAATTTAAATGATTCTAAATAGACAAGAAAGTCCCTACAAAATAAACAAATTTTTTAAAGTTATTTACATATTAAACATTTTACTGTCTCATAGTGTGACTTCGGTAGTAGCAGCTGAAGGGTTTCTCAGTCCTGGAAAAAGTTCTGAACTAAGAATCAGAAAAAGATGGTATAATCTCTGTTATGAAGGAAGACTGGACCCATGATTAATGTTTTCTACTCTATGTTTCAGTTGACTGAAGCATTTTCTATTGCCTATTTTAGGACAAGATAAACAACTTTCTAGTTGTGCTTGTTTGTCATTCTTTTCAATAGAAAAAGCACACATGACCAGCTGACATTAGAGGACTACCTTGCTCACAGGCTTGTAGACACTGATGTAGCAATCAGGCAGGGAGAGGTTCCCCATCCAAGTGGTTCGTGCTTATCTGCCAACTCGTGTATCTGGGTCAGAAAGTAGGGAAGAATAAAAATGGGTTTTGAAGAATAAGTGTGGAGGAATACTACAATAACCAACAGGGACCATTGGAAAAACTTTAACATTCTAGCAATTTGTAAGCTTGTGTCTTGCAGGGATCCCATTCGCTGTCCATGAACAACTGAATCAAGGTTCTAGGAGAAGAGGTTGAAGATGGACTGCTAAGAATAATGGTGTGACATCAAACCACACAGGGTGAAGGAGAACCCTCAGTTGCTCATTTCACTGAATAGTATAAAGGATGGGAAGAAAGAAATTTCCATATTGCTTTGTAAGTAGGCTCAACAAGACAGAGAATGTGAAGATTAGTAACCCTGTAGATCTGAGCTGAGGTCATGACAATTTGTCATAAGTGAGAAACTACATGTTTAGAAAGAAAATGGTAACTTCTAGTTCCTTGTTATAAATTTGTCAAAAGGGGTAAGTTTTCATTATAATTAGCATTCCTAAATAGCTCCTTGACTCTTCCTTTCTCTTGATATAAATCAGTAAGTGCCCAAAGACTAATTGCTGCTCATTGTGATAAGTTTACACAATCACATGTAAAAAACTAATAATGTGATTTTCTGTTAAATGTTCTGTGAAGCAATAAACACAAAAGTATCTCTTTTCATTGTCTTTGAGTTCAGCAAAGTTCTTATCATGCACTGCATGTAATAAAGCTTGTGCATCTTTGAGCACAAAACTCAATATAATTGGATCCCTGTGTTATCCAAAAGTTTCACTGCCAAATCAGGAAGCACAGACATGCACTATGGACAATATGACAAATCACACTTGACAAACTGAGATTAGTTAAAGTAAACAGTTTTGAAGCAAACATAGTTTGTAACCGCGTCTTCAATAAGACTGTGAAGAATGAATGTATTCATTAGCAATGTAATGGTCAAACCTAAGTACACTGCAGGTCTGTACAGAGATCGTTTCCATAGCAAGGTCATTTGGAACTCCCTAGTCCAGGCATGTTTGTCTAACTCTTGTCAAATTTGGAGTTGAGGAACTGGGGTGGAAAATTTGATTTGAGAATGTGACTGAGAGCCACAGTAGGAAATTCAACCCAGAAATCCATTCTGTCAACTACTAGAGGTTGGCTTCCTCAGTAAATGATGGATAACTTAAGAAGTCCTGGAACTTCTCAGGAGCAAATAGGGCTTTGCATGATTAGGTCCTAATTGGAGAAGTGCTTGCTTCACTGTTTCATATAATACAGCTGCACATCCATTGAATTTTCTGGACTGAATTTTAATGAACAATTCTTTGGCATATATTTTCTTTTTTGTTTCCTCCTTAAAAGTCTTTTAGGAAGAGCAGAAGATGAAAGGCTTGCTGTTCTTCTTCCATTAAATTTCAATTAAAACCTACTAAATTGGTGTGTCCTAATTTCTGTAGATTACATTCTTCTGGAGACAATCCAGAAAGTAGAGAATAAAATTGTTCTGGGTCTACTGAGCAAGAGGACATTCAAACAAAAACACTTGTTTACCATGAAACACAGCCACAGTAACTACATCCAGTAAAAATGGTAAATGAAAATATCGCAACAGAAATTGCTATAGAACAGAAAGTGGGTCGGTACATCCAATACACTGAACTGCAGGAGTACAAATTAGGGCCAACTGTCGAGACATAACTTAAAATTGCCCTTTTCTGTGGCATTAGTCTTGTATTTACTATCCTTCTCATTGGTTTAAGACAACACCAGATGTACATCCTGTTAATGCACAGGGAAGAGCCTGTAAAACCACAAGGAGTTAAGCATTCAAGCCATGCTTTGACATAGCCTCCTATCTCATTTCAAAGAGAAGGAACTGGTTCTACAAATCTCAGTTTCCCAGTCAAAATACCCTTTGTCCCAGTCACATCCTGTTAGAAAAATTAAGTACCTTCGTTTTCAAAATATTATGTATTTGAAGGTACAGCTTTATTCCAAGGAAAAATGTCCAAGTACCCAAGAATCAAATCCTACAAATATTTGCAGTCAGGGCAGCTGCCTTAGTAGTAAGATCACTACCTAAGATGATCAGCACTACATGTTTGGAGCAATATATATAATCTAAAGTCTCTCAGTATAGAAATTTATATCTGGACATCATATTACAAATAAATTGATTTGCTTCAATACTCAAACAAACAATTTTGTAAGTCTCCTGGTGTACTAGTCAAAGGAAATATTTCACCTGACTTGAAATATTTCACTTGCTTCTCTTAAAACTTTAGGTACATATAGCTTTGAAATACCATTAATAGAATAGAACTATTTTATTTCAAAGTTGTAAAACAACCAAATATTTGGGAAGGGCTGAAATTATTTAATGAATTTAGACTAAGCTCACAAGCTGTTCTATGCAACATGAAACTGCATTATTTTAACAGATTAATAATTTCCCTGGAAAGGTTCACTCCACTCTATTTCTGCAGCTATTGAAATGTGTTAGCAAAATGCACCCTCCCCTGTTACTGCACTGCAGGTGCATTTGCACAAGGTATAACCACACATCCCCAGTTGTTAGTGACAAGATACAAATGGGTAATTCGACTGGACAGAATCAGCCTTTAGAGTTAATTATTACCTGCTATGTACAAGTGGTATTTTTCATCAGCCTTTAAGTACATTCACAACATTCTTCCGAAAATATTTGCTCCATCTATTATCATATTGCCATCCCCATAATAATCTTAGGCTTGGGAGTAAACTCCAACTCATATAAAATTTCAGTAATTATAAGTCACTTACAGGAAGGTTTAATCACATCCATAGAGCCAGAGGAAGTTAGTGGGGGAAACGGATTGTGAGAATGAAGTTCTGTTAGAAGACACAAAGTAGGGAGTTCCGTTTTCCTCATTTTGTTAAGCTTGTGACTGTATTTATGGTTAGCCTTGCAACACAAGCCTGAAGGAATAACTCAGTGTGATTTTCCCTCAGCCAAAACAGGTACAAACCATTTCACAGCCTGGGAGGCACCAAAATAAAGAAGGTAGGATATTTGAGTCCCACCAGCGTTATGTCATGCTCTGAAGACTGCTGCATACTTTGTGGACCAGATCTTGATCTCATTGCCCTGGCTAAGCTGCAGGACTGCAAATAGCCCCAGTCAAGTTAGCGTGAAAGGGTGGAGTAATAAGCTGTTTGTTATCAGCAAGAGTTGGTGATATATATGAAGCAATGTTTGTAGTCCCTACTCAGACAAACCAAATGGAAGAAGAATATGTCTACAGTAGATGGAGGGGCCTGAATTAGCTCCCAGGAATTGATCTGACCCTGGACGGTTATTTTTGGTTGATTCAAAAGACAGCTGAGCCCATATAGGCCAAAGTCTATGGTTGGGTTACAGAAATGAGAAAGTGTAACAAACAAGTGTGCCAGCTTCAGACTGTACCAGCACAGTACTTTTGGTCATCATTTTAAATGTCATGGTTTGATTTTTGAAAAACCATTGATAAATGCTATATAATGTATTTAAATTTTATTTTCAAGACTAACCTTAGATACTAGAGTATCCTTGGCAACATCAAAAGCAGAGTGGCCAGCAGGATGAGAGAAATGATTCTTCTGTTCCACTGTGCTCTCATAAAAACCCACCTGGACTGCTGCGTCCAGGTCTGGGGCCCCCCAACCTAAGAAGGATGTGAACCTGTTGGAGTAAGTCCAGAAGAGGGCCATGAAAATGATCAAGGGGCTGGAGCACCTCTGCTATGAGGACAGGATGAGAGAGTTGGGGTTGTTCAGCCTGGAGAAGAGAAGGTTCTGAGGAGAGCTTAGACACCTTCCAGTAACTGAAGGGGGCTACAAGAGAGGTAGAAACAGACTTATTATGAGGACACAGTGACAGGACAAGGAAGAATGTCTTTAAACTGAAAGGGAGGAGGTTTAGATTAGATATAACAATGAAATTCTTTACTATGAGGGTAGTGAAACACTGGCACAGTTCCAGGAAGTGTTCAAGGCCAGGTTGGCTCTGAGCAACCCGGTCTAGTGGAAGGTGTCCCTGCCCATTACAGGTGGGCTGGAACTTAATGGTCTTCAAGGTCCTTTCCAACCCAAATCCCTTTATGAGTAGGATTTTCTATTAGTGTCTGCCTTCTGTATCTTCTGACTCCAACACATGTGTGCTTTGGGGCAGATTGAGTTCTGTCAATTCCCTCCTGTACTTGCAGTGTCCTTCAACTCCCTCCAATGCTCATTCTGAGCAAGAACTCACACCCAGAAATAGTACTGTTTCTTTCAACAAGACAGCCTGACATGTGGGTTGGAGTGGCACATGAGTTTTCCTCTGTTCTCCAGCCTTGGTTAACAGCAGTTTCATGCATGCTGTCCTCCTTGTTCACCTGTCTTTATTAAGGAAATGGAAAATAGCAATGGAAAACAATATATTTGTTCTGAATTTTTATTTTGTCTAAAATGCCAATATTCTTAGGTTTTCTTTCAAACCCTAAACATATGACTTCTTGTTTTGACCATCTAGTTCCTGATATGAAAAACCTCTGAACCTGCTCATTTCAAACTGCAATATCTACTTCAGGTTTATAGCTAGTTCTTCTTCAGGGAGAGCTAGCAGCTACACTCAATGTGCCAGAAAGATGATCAAATAAATGCAAGCTTTCTTGTATTTCATACCCCTGGAAAGCAGGATACTCACAAAGTCACAAAGATGAAGAACCTCAATACAGAATTCCCAACGTAAAGACGCAGCAGTTCTCTTCCTCCACTTGATTTCATATGAATGTGGCAACTTGTTGTTTGTAATCCTTACACACAGACTGCAAAACTAATACTGGCTCCATTGCTTTAGAGATGTAGAATGATAACACAGTAGAAAGGTGTAGTCTTTTGGCAATACCTAAAATGTTTCACTCTGTTGAAAATTAATTTCATAAATAAAACTTAAAGAAATAAAAAAGTCTATTCAAAAAATTGAATATGGTCCCAGATTTCTGCAGTCATTTTGTGATTTGCATAGACATACTTACATAACCTCACATCTTCCAGAATCTTAAAGAAACATCAACTAATACATGGCCGAAATATACTGACACATTAAATAACAGAAGTGAAATAAACAGAATAACCATGATGTCCAAGTGAGCACTATATAGTCGGTATCTGTCAGCAGTTTGATGCTACCATGCCGTCACCATGCTCCTATACCCAGTACAGCTTTCTGCTTGGGGCTCTCTCATTTCCTAGTGCATTTCTTTCTCCCTAAACTATACTCTTGGGAATCAACCTGAACATCACTTCCTCATCCTGTTTGCAAAGGCACATGTTCTCTTTAGTACACAATATTTGAATACATGTTTGGACCCTCAAAAGTGCTGGTCAAAAGAGAGATTATGACACTCTAACAATATCTCTGTTTATTTTGTCATTGTGGAAGCATAATAGGATGACATCATTCAAAACATCCATAAAGTGACATAGATTGATTTTTTTTCCCCCAGAATTGGCAGAAAAAATATCACTGCATGTGATTCAAAAGCAAGAACTCTTTTTCTCTGTTAGCTAGTGTAATGACATTATTATCATCCAAATAAGTATTTGAAATTCTGACGATTTTGCTTCTACAGAAATAGTAGTAAGAGATACAGATGATAAATATTTTGTACAGGAAAAAAAAGTTTCTGAATTTTTTTTTAAAAATTACTTACTGAAGGCATAGAGTCAAAATCCATTCTGTGTCAACCTTCATTGCTCAGAGTAATTAGACCATTAGGCAATGTTATTTTAGAACTCACTGTCTTACAGTCACTGTACAACAGGAGCAGGACTTCAAAGCATTTGGTCAAACACCTTTTATTTTCCTATCAAGCAGAGTGCAACTTTCAGATCAATAAATTCATGTTAAAAGGTAAACAAGACATTTTGTGCCATTCTGTTTAAAGAACGCTTAAGGGTAGATTACAGTAACTCTTCAATATGTGATGGAGAGAAAACACTTGTAGCTTCCTTGTGCCTGCAGACAATTTCCCCCACACAAAGGGAAATCCCAGTGTCAACTGCTTTGGATGTACTTAGTACTACTTGTATGAGGCTATAAACAAAGCATAACTTCCTAGACTGGAGAATAAAATACTTGTATATCAATTCGGATTTTTTTTATTTTTTCTTATATGAAATGATACAGATGCATCACAAAGAGGTGAAAAATAGTTAAAATGTCTCTAAGGAATTCAAGGAATGTACAACCTCTGAACTTTGTGTAGCTGCAAAGTGAGGACACCAATAGCAAAATAATAGTTTCTCAAGGTGTTTGATTTTCCTGTGTTGGTGGTTTGTTTTTGCTGTTTGTTTTTTTGGGGTTTTAGGGGGTTTGGTGTTTGTTTTGGTTTTTGTTTTGCTTTTTTGTTTGGTTAGTTGTTGGTTGGTTGGGGGTAAAGGGGGGGGGGGGTGGGGTGGGGTAGGGAAGGGTGGTAAATCAGCTGCCTAAAAGACATTTTTAAGGTTTTCCTCTAAGAGAAGTGATGAGAATCTTCCTGATATGTCACCTTCTCATGTAAGCAATGCTGAGGAAGGACAACTTGTTTCAGTCTTAGCACATACAGAGGGTTTAAAAGAAAGTAAAATTAACAGGGAAGAAAAATACAAGGGTTATTACCCTCTGGGTTCAAATTGCAGTAGTTTCTGATTGAACTGTCGACTTGAGTACAAGAACTGCCAGCTAAAATCCAATATGCATTTTGCTACAAGAGAACCATTTTCCATTTTTTTCCATTTTTCCTGTTCTGCTAGCGCACGGATAAAGATCTGAAAGGAGTGGAAACAGTGAGATGAAGAGGAACTTTAAATGACAGACTATGTCCTACAAGCTCAGTCATCTACTCCTTCCAGCCAAATCTTTCTGATGATTTCCATGAGCTTTGGATCCTGTCCAGAACAATGAAGTGGCAAATCAGGAAGTGTGAAAGTCCAAAACCACTTATGTGCAGTAGCTAACAAACCTGCCACTCAGCAGGCAAGTTTACATCAACCTTCAGTCAAAACTGGGGATTTCCCACCAAGAATCTTGTGATTCATGCCTAAAGGCTGAAGAACAATCTGTTTAAAAGAATCCTTTTAGGAAGAGTTTCTACTGTTTCCTTCTATTTCCTTGCTCAGGTGGGGAGCCGGTTTATCTGCATGGAAGGTTTAGGTTATTGCACATTTTCTCAGCAGTTGTCATTCATCAGCTCCTCTCAGCTCCCCATCCATAGTGCTGCTGCACCTGAACAAAAATATGCATATCCTTTGTAGTACTCACTATTGAAACATACTCCTCTGTCAAATCCTTTTCCATGTGTGTTCCTGATGCAAATTTGACTTTCCCCAAGGAAATGACTGTAGGGCCATTACCTTTGGAAACTGCAGTCAAAGGCATAACAGAATCCAAGGATAAAAGTCAAATAAACTCTTTTATTTGTGTTATGAAGAAATTCAAAATCAATTGTCACAACTATACCTTCTGGTCTAAAAACTCTAAGTCCCATGTGTTCAGTTTACTACAATGATCACAGAATGAAAAATTATTCTCATGTCAAAACATCATGAAACCTAAACTTTAATTTCAAATCTGATATTAAGCCAAATATAATGTATTTTTTCCTTTGGTTAGGACATGTTCTGTTCAGTGGGTTAGGATTACTCATGAACTGGACCAATTTCTCAGGCATCTTCACAGTATAGAAATTTTTCAGCTCAGAGGAATTCTATGCTTTCTGTTCTGCCATTGGGCAGGATACAGCCTTTGTATGACAAGTTGCACTGAAATGCTCCTTATGTGTATGGTTAAACTTCTCTTCTCTGCTTTAAGACATCTCATAGCATTATAGCATTTATTCCAGTCTAAAACTGGATTAATAATTTGCTGAGGCCTGGAGGGAATATCATTATTATAGGTAAATGGATTATGTGGATTACTTATAAAAGTACTCTTGTCTGGTGAGAAAAACTTACATGTCCTCTGGAAAATTAGCTCAAGAAAATCACCTTTCATTGCATAACATTCTGGAACAAATCCAAATATTTTGGCACATATGTAACATATTGAACAAAAATCCAGAATGCAAAAGAGTGAATAATTTATATATAGCTATTTTTGCTCCAACAAGGAAGAAAAAAAAATTCCATTTTTATAATTACTTGCACAATGACCTTAGTAAAAACATTTTGATTAACTTCACAGTCCTCTTTACAATATTACTTCCTTCTATTCCTTCTGCCTCCCCTTTACTTGAGAATATTTACTATGCATTTTTGGAAAGGGATAGTTCAATAAACTGTTGATAAGCAATGTGTCACCTCTATAAGCTAAATCTAAAATAATTAGTCCTTACTCTGCATTTGGTCCAATCGCCTCAGGCTTAAAAAATTATATGTGACCTCCGGCCTATTCTTTTTATTTTTTTAAGGCAAATCAGTGTTTTATCAGTGGGTTTTCATCCTTGTTTCAGTTTTTCACACCTCTGGAAACTGGACCCTGCAGACAGTCTGTGTATCAACCCTCTCAAGAAGCTCCCCAGCACTTCAGGACTCTTTATACTGCACAAATGTACCCAGAAACATGTGAATGAAGTATACAAACTAAAGAGTCCATTTAGTTTTATACAGAGTTTCCAGACAAAAAAATTATTATATTAAGATTCCTTCAATTATTTACTCATAAGTAATAGCATGGGAATAGACTCTTTATTTGAATTCACTGTTTCCATGAGATTTTGATCCAGTTCTCTCAAGCAAAAATAGATATACACATTTTCATTGTTCTGATGGAATTCACAAAGTACTTCAAAGAAATACAGTGTTTCTTCTGGGATTAACAGAAAATGCAGGCTTTGAAAGAGGAGTTGGTCGGCAAATGTAATGTTGAGCAAAAAGAAAAGGTGTAAAGGTAATTTTTTTCTCATATACACTTCACTTTATAGAATACGCTCAATGGCTCCATCAGTCAGCTCTCAATACCACTTGCAAATTAGTTCTGTTCTGCTTGAAACAAAATCATGGTTATTTTGCAATGACTATAAAGTCATAAAATGACAAACAGAGACTGCTGAGGCCCAGCATGCTGCAAACATTACTACAGAGCACAGAGACGGAGAAACAGATGTTCCTTGGACGTTTACATTGCCATCATATTGGTCTGTGGTCCAGAAAATCAATGCTGGCTGTGATGCAGCACACCCACTCTTTTCCTAATCTCAGCAATGTTCCCTAGTCTTGCACACAATTCATAGGTACCACGAGCAAGTAGAATTCAATATGGGGTGGGAGGGGCTGGGGGGGAGGGGGCGTGTGGCAGGGGGTGTCCTAGATTTCATTTGCCTTTTTTCCTGACTCCCAAAAACATGCAAAAAACTAAGAATAGGGAAAAGTCCTGCCTGGGTGTTAGTGTCCAGAGGCATCAAAAGGACACTGTCAGCCTGCAGTTGTTGATCTGAATACTGAGTACTCCTTTGCATGCATGCAACTTTGAGCACATGTGTGCTTTACACAAGATCTTTCACTATATTACAACCTGTTCTACTGCGAGAAAATTAAACACAAAAAGCATATTTGGTCAAACAAGATAGTACCTGAAAAATCACTCATTTTCTAAATGAGATCTAAAAATCAGACATGGGAATTCTGGTTATTCTGTTTCTGTCATCGTAAAACCCAACTGGCACTTAGGACTGTAACTCCAGTTCTCCAGGGGCAGTGGTAGATAAATGAAAGATGTGTTTTATCCTGCTATTCTGAAAAGTTTACTGTAATGGGGATTCTGAAGCCTCACCAAGCAATCTGCTGCGGCCCCAACTATCTTGGTGTTAGAGCATTTGTCCTACCTGCTAAGTTGAACCTATTCACAGCTGGCACTTTCTTTCCCTTTGCTACTATGACCCATGTTGCTGTGGAGTGGTATCATGTCTTTCTTCAACTCTCTCTGCTCTAGAACTAGCAAACCCATTGTCTTGGCCCTTTCCACGGAAGTTATGATTAAAATAACATTCCTGTAGCTCACCTCTCTGTCCCCTTCAGTTGGTCCTCACCTTTCTAGATGGGTGGTACACAAAATTGTACACAAAACTCTCCTCAAGGGACAGCATCTGTTGAGGCAGAACAGTGATCCAATTTGTTTCACTTCCAGGGTAATGTTTGCCTTTTTCAAAAGAACAAGCCACTTTTCTTTACTGCCATTCAACTTGTGAGCAACTATTAACCAGTTACTCATCTTGCTTGGTAATGTGCAACGTTGAACTGCAACACAGCACATGATTTCAATTCCTTTTTATACTGCACTGTTTCACTGGGTCTTGGAAGTCAAAGGATAAGTTTCCAAATTAAATGTGCATCACTGTCTGATTTAATGTGTACCTGCAGATTTTTGAAGGCTTCATTGCTTCTATCCACAATACCTGTACTTCACATGAAATGAGTCATTAAGAAAATCTCCACTTGATTTTGTTTCCTAACTCCAGTATTTAAAATAACTTTTATAATTGTTTATTTATGTCTGCTAATCCTTATGTTTCATATTAATTTTACACCTTTGCCTATGCACCATGAGGAACCAGTACGTCCTTGTATTTATTCCAAATAGGGACTTAATAAGCTGTAACTTACTTGGCAAAGCCTCACCAAAATAGATGCTGCCCTCCATGGATTACAGCTTCCCTTGGGTTATCCTCTGCAGGATGTCAACATCAAAACTCGGTTCTCTGTTTTCTGCTCCATATAAAACAGTAACCCAAGTTCTCAACACTTCGAATGAGACACTAATGCCAAACATTTTAATTTTTAATAAGGTGGCCAGACAGAACTTCTCTAGGTCTGTTTTGTTTAGATCTGATAGCACAGATAGGTCTCATATCTCACTTGGTCATTTTAAGCATTTCCCATAGCTCTTACAATAGGACTTCTTTAGTATCGTACAAAAGCCGTATTTAAATTTAAATACAGAACACCAAATAAGCCAAAGCACTGAGGGAGGGAATGAGTGGTACTACACAGGCTTCTTAACAATCTTATTGCTCAGTTTCTAGAGACAAAGCAATGTGCTTCTGCTGATAGAAGATAATGCTTGTCCATGCAAACTCCTTCATGCAGGGCTCCCATGGGTGGTATCTTTTACTTACCCCTAAATATACCGGTTAATCATTGTGCTGGGCCAAACAGTACATTCTGGAACTAGACTTAATAAGCTTTAACAAAATCAATCATGAACTCTACTATCTTCTTTGAAAACTTCCAGGCATCTCTCTTGGCCAGGCCAGCAAAAGACAGCAGAGAGCATCCCTACAGAGGGGTGTTCTTGTCTTCTGCTGCAGGAGCTGATAGCCCACATGCAGCAAGCAGAAGCTGCAGAAGCATCCAGGCCAGGAATAGTCATGAGATGCAGCGATGCTACCTTTTGAAGGCTCAGGGCTGGAGAAGCAGGTTTGCAAGCCCAGTACTGTGTGGTCTCCAGTGAGCACAAGCTGCTGGTGGGCTGTCACGGGCCATCCCTTCATCAGCTTCCTTGAGAGCCATATGCATCCTCTGGCCACCTGCTGAACCAATCCCTGGCTGAGGCTCATACCTGTGCTCTGGTCATCATCAGCCGAGGCACACAGCGGGGGTTGTACAGGATAATGTGAACTCTGCTGAGAAAGTAAACATTGCCAGTATTTATCACATCTGTCAGGTTTCAACAGCCTTAGTTTCAAGGCCATAGTACTACATTCTGTGTTGACAATGTTACTCAGTTTGCTAAAACTGCGTCTCTCATATATGGTTGCTTTGTGATCTCTTCCCTCATTATGAGGAGTGCACAGAACTTAGTCACTTCAACCAAACTTCCACGCACCTCACATGACTCCAGCAGCTCCTTTTGAGGAATACTTCCTCTTACTATAGCAATCATAGGTTCATTTATGGCTCTAAAATTGGATGAAATAATACTTGATCTTTTCAAACACTTCAGAAACCCTGCACTGGGTGAATACATGGTATGATTTCCACTTCTGTGGTTGCCCTTTTAAAGGAAATTGAGTTCACCCTCACCAGCGCAACATTAGCTCTCTGCAGCTGCTAATGCCAGACTGTGTGAAAGTTGAAAGGCTAAGGCAAGAGTATGTGAAAGGAGAAACAAACAACCTAAAAACTGAAGGAACCAGATTGCTATAGTCAGCCTTTTGGTCAAGTGATTAGTAGGGTGAGAATGAAAAATAACATCCTGAAGAAGACCTTTGATAGGGAAAAGATTTCTGATACGCTGTGCTGCCTGGAGAAGATAAGGCTACTGTCCTAAGCAAGATCTCAGTGTGTTGGCTAGATCTGATGCAGCCTTGAGCTGAGTGGACTGTATTATGGCAGATGATGGTGTAGCACTAGCAGCTAATAAAGAAGAAGAGGTTTGATTAGTTGTCTCCGCTTGATGCTAGGTCTCCTGCTCAAAGAAGGCTTGGGAGAAGTGCCACAAGCCAATGAGTCTTTTTTGAAAAAATGGAGGTATGCAGAAGGGCCAAATGTGATAGTACCTCAAGTAAATATAGAGTTTGGGATATACATATATATATGTTTAGGATATGCTTTCTTTCTTTCCTGCTTTCTACTGCATTGTCTCTTCCACTTGTTACAAAATTCTTGCATGTGACCTTTGTCAGAACAGTAATAGCTTCAGATGTCTTATTTTCAGCTACAGTGATTTCATACCAGCTATCTACTGTTGTAGGATTCTCCTCCTTCAGTCTCACAGGGATATATTCTCTTATCCTTAAAAGCTAATGTAACTTCTATTGGTTTTTCCATGCTACATGAAAGAAATCCAGCTGTTGGGAAGAGTCTGGAAACTATGAAGGAGATGATTAAAGTTTGAGTTCACACTAGACCACCTCTAAGTACATCACAGTCTGCAGCTATTACTGTTCTAGCTCAGCTAAGCTGTGTGAATTTCTTGTCCATCCTCATCCACTCTAGAGCATTGCAATGATTACTGTGCTGTTTGTAAGGTAAACGTAATTTGAGAATAAATAGTTATAACTATTTCAGACTGTTGTATTAAAAAAAAAAAGAAATTAAAAATTAAACAACAAACCAACCATGACTAAGAATCCTGGAAAAACTCATCAGTTTTGTTCCTGCCTTACCACCAGGCCACACTTATGTTCCCTGTTGAACTAGAGCAGAATGATTTTGACAATGCAGGTCTCTCAGATACTGCTTCTACAAATCCAGAAACTTTTTCTGATTATCAAGTCATCTCATTCATGCATTCAAGAGTAGCACCTTTAGCTGCCTGAGAGATGCAACTGATAGCTAGCCAGTGAGCTTAGTCTGAAATGTCTCCCACTCTTAACAGTGAAATGAAAGCTGCATTTTATTTTCTTTGGTAATGTTCAAAGTATGTTAGTGGCAACAGTGTACAGATGCCTAGTACAGATGAAGTAAGCTAACCACAAAAAAGTTACACAGTAGTGTCACTGTGTGATGGTGGCCAGAAAACTGCTGAAAAAGATACACACTCATGTTCAAGTGAGTTGCCTTCCCAGTTCACTGAGGAAGTGGGAAGAGTTTCCTGATCTCTGCAAGGATGCTTATGACCCATGATAGCTCAACCAAGTGAGGCCTCCACACAGTTCAAGTGGTAAGTCAGTAAAGTTGCATGAGGTTGCATCCTTAAAGTGGAAACTTTCAGAACTGGTTTCAAGCAAATTCATTGTTCAAAAATTTTTCTTTCCACAAATAACTGCAAAATTTTTCACTTAAGTGAAGGCAGGTTCTAATCTTTTCTCTCAACAATTTCTTCTCCTATCTATTTCCAACCATTAAACTCTCAGGTAGCATAGTATTCAGGTAGCATAATATTCCCTCAGCTGCTTAGTGTATTCATTTACTGCTCATTCACCATATGAAAAGTCTATTGCCATCCTGAGGTATACTCATATCACACTTTGTTCCATTCATAGCATTGGTCTCTATCCCTTTCACTTACCCTTATGTAGAGTCCCTAATGATAGAACATCTTTTTATGTTCTTCATTACACTTAGTTTGCAAGTTAATATCATGCTACTATGAAATTACATGGACTGAACAGCCTGCTAACATGATTACACTCTATAAAAATTAGTAAATAAATATGTCTTCTGATTTCCTGTGTTTCTCTTTAGTTTAAGTCCATATTAAAAGATGGAGTTGCAAAGAAATAATACCTATATAAATTCATAAAAATAATATGCAGAACTAAAAGAATAATGAGAAATATCTTACTGCAACAGTCAAATTCTGTAGAGTTATGAAAGATGATATAAGCTGTAGAACAGCCAAGCTATGCATCAGGTCCAACAGAGAAAACTGTCCATCACCATAAAAGCAATTGATCAAACATTAATACACATTTGTATCTGAAAGACCTCTATTACCCACAGACTTGGCTTGATGGGCAGCTATAGCGTTGCTTTATGGTCAGCTCCAGTTTTTGACTGGGCACATATGGTTTAGAGGTTTATAGAAGCCTGGGAACAGGTGTGGCAAACCAGGACAGAGTTCCCCAGAAGCCCACTCCTGCTCACATACTCTTGCAAATAATGTAACTGCCTTCAGTGGTTTAGGTCAGATGTCCTGAGCAAAAGCAGAAAAGTAAAAAGTTTTTATTTCTTCACAAGGAACTATGATAATAAGGCAAGGAATTAAGTCTGTTAAGTCTACAAATACTGGTGTCACCGAGAGCATGATGCAATTGCTCTTCAAATATCTGGTACTATTTTCTATATTAAGTGGAAGAAAGGACACCCTTCATTGAAAAAAACATTTACATTACTGAAGGCAGTATTTTTTTTCAGGATTTGGGAAGCTGCCATAATCCACAGTGCAACAGGTACAACAGCCAATACAGGCTAACAACAGCCAATACAGGCTAATGTTCTGCTGTGACGTACACAGAGAGGACTTCCTTAAGGCAACATAAGAGATAAATTTCAACTAATTGTAAACTACAGAAGAAAGCTGTATGAGAACAGTATAAAACATACTGGATTTTCTTTTTATTTCCACTTTGTCATGGTACAGTCATGGACCAGTTACTAATGTCATGAAGTCAACCTCCTTCCACCCTCTGCAGAGCAATAACTGACATCTACCTCCAGAGCAAGCCATAGTAATGGCAGGCTGGGACAAACTGATTCTTACTGCAAAGGTGCTATTTATTTATAGGAGGGAAAGCAGAAAGAAAAGAAAAACAAATTAAAAAACAACAACGCCTACCTCCCAGTTCCTTAAAAAAAAAAAAAAGAAACAAGTAGGTTAGTTTCCTCTTTTCATATAAATTTAAACTTGTATTATGTAAAAACCCAAGCTTGATTTACAGTAAACTTTTGGGACACACTATGAGGGTTGGAGTGAGTCTTCCTTCTATGTGCAATCTCCTGTTGTTACACATTAATGTAATGGATAATGAAGGATTAAAATATACAAAAGCCTATTGTTTCTGAACTGTGATAAGCTCTAGTCACCTGACAGGGACAATTGCCTCTGGAGAAAATATACTGATGTCAAGTAGATTTTAAAGGGCCAGGGTGCTGGGCGTGCCTCCAGGAGTGTTCCACTCCAGACCAGGTACATGTTTCCAAAACCAGTTTCCTAACCATCTGCACTTGAATTCACACCAGGATTACCTGGGCATGAGCCAACTGTGTCCCTTTCAGATAGTGCTGAGCAAAAAGGACACCATTCTACTGATGGGTACTCAGTCTGCTGGACCAGATCTGGGGTATCCCATTCCCACTTGGGTCTCTGAGCCTCAGCACTCTGTGTTTCACTCTCCACATCCACTTAACTCCTTAATATAGACATAGACTTTGGTTAAAGAGTTATTCAAATGGGGTTTGGTTAAGCAGCCACTCAGGTTAGCTAACTATTCTAAAGTTAGTAAGGCTTCTTTGTGACTCACTCCTCACCATACGACTGTAAGCAGACCTTATTTGGTTGTGCAGTTTTCAATGGCTGAGTTGTTTTTTAGTGGTGAAAAAGTCAAACTCCACCATGCTGGAAAACTCAGCATAACTTGCTTTGTGGAAAACAGAGGCTACAACTCTGCTCAAGGAAGGAAATGTTTCGTGAAAGAAAAACTCAAGGATATAACTGAGTTTACCAATGAAGTGATGTTATTTTCTTTATCCTCAGTTACTGGAAGTCAAACAAAGTAATAGAAAAGGACCTGTCCAACACCTGGAGGACCTGTCTGGCAGCCAGTGCTGGGAATCGGGAATCATTTGAATAGAGACAATAACATGATCAAACCTGACAACTTTCAGGGGTGGGAAATGGCGTAATTTTTTTTACTTATGTGTTAACATATGGCGGGTTTTAGTCTTTTGCAATCCTCCTAGCTGAACCTCAGCTACACATGAGGTAAATCAAGCTTCTGCACTGGTCTTATGTTGACTACATTCAAATTCAGTGTTGCACCTTCTATATTAGAGCATGAAACCCTGGAGGTTTCTTGCCCAGACAGGCTTTGACCTGCACTGCAGTGAAATGCAGATGTCTGACCTCCTGCCCTCTTCCCTTTCTCATGTCCTGTACATGTGCTTCTGGAGGACAGAAAGACTGCATACAACTAAAGGTTATATCTATGACTTCAATTTAAATTCAGTAAAGCCAATTATTATATAGAATTTTTTGAAAATCCATATTTGCATGTTATCTGGAGGAAAGGGAGACTCCAGATCACTGACCAAAGAACAAGATAAATTAAAGAATTGATGGTGTCAGGACTCGTACAGGTAGGTCACATTTACAGGAAAGCTGTTTCTCTTGTGGGTTATTGCTCAAGATTATTATGGTAAAACTTATCTCTATATTTGCATCTTTTTCCCACATGATGTCCCAATTAAACTATTGTAAATGCAAAGTCATTATACACAAAGGAATTCTAGACACTGTGAGAAAGTGTTAAATCCACAAGTTGAGATGTGTTAAGTTTGATTGCTTAATTATTAGTGAATTAGATGTGCTAGCTGTCATTGCATTGTTTGTGCTGAACCTGAACATCTAATCCCTTCCTCAGGCCTTTCATTCCCTAAAGCAGTGCGACATGACGTAGATCTTCCTGAGAAATAGCTCAATGCACCTGGATCCAGACAAACAGGAGGGAAGAACTGACTTGCCTCTCTCCAGGGACAAGCTGACACACTGCTGAGAGGTCCTGGCAGGACCTCAGTGCCCAGGAAGGGGTGATCAGAGGTTTTTACAATCACACAGCTTGCAAAAGTGGTACATGGCCCTGTACAACAGGGGGCAAGGTACACATTTGAAGAGAGCCCCTCGGGGGTAAAATCTATGGAAATGGAGTGCAGAAGCTGTGGAGATGTGCCTCCCTCCACAGTCGAGGCCCCAGCCAAGAAAAATGGCCTGTAACAACCATAAGATGACTTCAAATTTGGGTTACTCAAAGGTCATCTTGCATCCAAAAGGAGTGTGCTGTGAAAAAACTGAGAAAAGAAGACAGATGAACATTCATTTTGTGGCAAAATACCAAGAAGATTCTGAATAAGACTGAATCTCTGGACTTAGCCTCAGAAATTGCAATGCAAAAATACATTTTACTCTGCAAAAATATTTGCCATGTTTGAATTTTATTTTTTCTTAGTCAGATAGAATAACCAAATAGCATAACAAAATCAATCATGTGTCCTGCAGACCACAGAAAAACAGGTCAATCCAGTTTGGTAGGACTTTAAATACAGTGTTACATAATTCACAAGTGACCCCAACAAAACATTTCTCAGGAATTTTTGGACATTCTTTTTGCTTAATATTCACTGTAGTAGGTAGATAACAATCAGCAGCTAATCATCCACATAGCCACTGTCTCACTCCCTGTGCATAGAGGGATGAGTGAGATTAGAAGCACAGAAGAGAGATGTATAGAGATACAGACAGTTTAATAAGTGAAAGGCAAGGGTTGGAGGTGGGGGAAGTGATGCACAGGCTCACCACCTGCTCACCAGATTGATATCCAGCCAGTCTCCAGTCAATGACTGCCTTGGAAGACAACTGTCACTTCACCTTCTTACTCTGCTAGTCTAGTTTTATTGTTGAGCATGACATTTTATCATATGGAATATCCCCTTGGAGAACTGAGGTTAGCTGTCCTGGATGTGTCTCTTCTCAGACTCCTTCTTACTCAGTCTGTCCCATACTCTGTGAGGGTCGAGTGTGAACAGAGAATGTCTTGACATTTTGCAAACACCGTTCACCAAAACCCAAAGAAAGTGGAGATGTGTTATCAAAAACTGGTCAGGCAACACATCCAAATGCAGCACCATACAGACTGCTATGAATAAATTTATTATATCCCAGATTGATCCATAGTATTCAGGAACATATTGAGCAGCACTTGACTTACATTAACTCTGTTGGTTTTATCCAGGTTGGGCAGAATCCAGCTGAGTCGTCTATCCAAGCCAAATTACCAAGAAACAGCAATCATTCACCACTGAATCATTCAACCCTACTTCGCTTTTTCATCCCACTCATGTCCAATATGTATTTTTCTCTAGAACTAGAAAGCCCTGGTGCCCATCAGTGAATTCCACATAGGACATAGTTTCATGAAGCATCCTTGTTCAAAGTAGGGTTACTCTCCTCAGAAAATGTCACAGTGTAGACCTTCCAGTGACAATATTGTGAGTCTTCTTAATAGAATTTTAGACCATGGAACACTTTTATCATCATGGTGTGACTACAGTAACTTCTATCATTAAACATCTCCGGCAGTGTTTCTTCTGACCTCCTTGAACTTCCTCTACACTGGCCATATTCTCCAACAGAGGCACAGGTTCTCTGTGGAATACAAGTTATAAGACTACGATGTTTGGTCAGGAAATTACCTCTCCTATCCCACAATGTTGTTTTTTTCATTCAAGATCAAGGCAAACAATAAAGTCTGCAAAATTCACACAGCTAAAAAGCATCTGTTCCTTTTTGATATTGTTCTTATTAGAATTAGATTGATTCCTGCTGATTTTGAGCTCAAAGAACTGAAAATTCTTTTCACTAAATAATTGTTCACCAAAATCTTCTCTTTCCAGCAGAGATTTAAATGGAACATGGCACATGTTCTTTTCCATCAAGCTCTTGTGTTTAAACTCTGCTTTTCAGTTTTGCTCAAGGCCCAGTTAAAGATAAATGTGACTTGCTCAGCAGTCCATCAGCTGTAATGGAGCTCTCAAGCCTTCCTCTAGTGTCTGTGAGGAAATAATCAGTACCACACACTGAAGTCATGGAGTTCAAAGTGGTTTAAACACATCCTCATCTCCTGCCACCCAGACACTGGTTCAGATCCAACTTGTCTACCACAGTCAGACATAAGTCAGTTGTTGAGAAAGAAAAAGATGAACCTGGTCCTAGTAATAAAATGGGGGAGGAGGGGAGAGGTGGGGAGATGGGGTTCATCAAGCTTTATAATTTGGACAAGGACATTTTTCCTGTAAGCTTACCAAAATGTACAGAAATAATCACGTGTAGGTATCTGGGCTGTTTTCAATATCAGGTGGCAGCATCATTCCTTTGGCAACTGTTTCGAACATTGTTGTGTACTGTATTCCTCTCCTATATAATTCAGCACTGTTTTGGTATAGATCATCTCTCTCTGAAATCAAATTTTTTCTCATCACATCAGTCAGAAGTACATTGGACATAAGCTAGTAACCCACAAACTCTTCCATACATGTTTATCTATGCCCATACGAACTGTCCTAATGTGAGAAATAGTAATGGTATTATTTATGATTAGAGTTAATATGGTCACAGAACTGCATACGTTGAAATAAAAATCACAAACCAGCCTGTGGACTGGTGTTTCCAGGTTTCAAAAGCTATCCAGTGGAGTTTAGTGGAGTGAAGATGAGACCAGTGCTGGTATCAGGGGGCCAAGGAGGTTGTGGCTGCCCTGTTCACCTTTGGTTTTTTCTGCTAAGTGCTTCATGGACCTCTGTCAGATTGCACTGGTACAACTGGAGGTCAAAGATAGCTCCACCTTTGCTAGGGTAAGCCTCTCTCTTTTTTCCTGAGAATTTTCACCCATTCTTGTTAGCTATGCTTTATATCTAGGTCTCCAATGTCAAAAGGCTCTTCTGAAAGGCTATCTCGTTTGGTAGGAAAGGGACAAAGGTGTCTCACAGCCTCCTATCTCTAGACGGGACATTTAAAGAGCTCTCTTCTGATCTCTGCAAAAACTGCAGAAACTTCTCAAAGTTTACTGAACTGGGCATTGTGCATGCTCCTGAGGAAATGGCAGTAGTTTCAGTGAGAGGGTGCTCACATCCATCTCATCTCTGCCTTTACACCAGCTGATACAGGCAGGCAGCCAAAGGGCTGTTGCAAAATACCTTTTTTTATAAGGAACATGGGAGAAGTGCAGTAAGAAGTGATTACACAGTAACTCTACTGATAAATTTACAGAAAGTGAACTTCCCCAAGACCTTGTGGTTTCACTGCTGGAATAATATGAAAAGAGAGAGACAAAGCTGGCTGCTAGCTGTGACGTGACATCAACAGGGAAGTTTCAGGAAAGATTTGTTTAATGTACTTTCATTTGCTTCTTAGAACAGTGATGACATGACATCAACACCACCAAAAACTGAGTCATATATGTAATTGACACTTGGACCTATCAGGATCTATATAAGCCTTTTTAGCTGCTATCTTGGAAGACAGAAGGTCAGACAGACCCTTTCTGCTGCAGCAAAGCTCCTTAGCAAGCTGGGCACCATGCAATACCTCCTACTTTGTGCTGCCATCCTCCTACCTGAGAGTCTTGCTTTTCCAGTACACCTGAAACCAGAATCATGGAGCAACATAGACCTTGAGAAAGTAAAGGTACGTTATCAGGGGGAAATGTAACTGCATGATGAATAATCTGATTTTTCATTCAGCTTCTACATTCCCTTCCTATCTGTTTATATTGTCCTTACATTACCTCAACAGCTTTTGCAGACGTGAAAAGAGCAATTTAAACTTGCTGATGAGCTTAGACAACCTAAGTCCAACTTACAATACCAACTAAATTCCAATTGGTAAATCAAGGGGAGCATGTAATTTTTAAAACATCTAAAAAATATTATGTACACTGTGTTGGAAGGTTGTAGATTTGAATGCTCTGTAAACTGTGTTTGCTTAAAGGGATTTCTACTTACAATGTTTCATGGCTATTGCAATTCTTTTTATATGTGCTGATCTATACTACAAAGAGAACAGAATTTGGTGAACTGAAAAGGGAAGGAAAAATGTAACTAAAACTAGACATGACTGCAGGATGATGAAACAATTCAACCAAATGTAAAATGCAATTACCAAAACATCACAGATATGTGTGTTAACTTTTATTTTCCTTCTCTTCTTCCAGGCATATCTTGATAAATTCTTTCCACTTTTTCCAAAAACATATCACCTAAGCTTGGAAGACAGGATTAAAGAAATGCAGAAGTTTTTCCACCTGACTGTAACTGGAAAAATAGATACAGAAACAGAAGAAACAATGAAACTGCCCAGATGTGGACTTCCCGATATAGCAGAATACCAAACATTTCCTGGAAGTCCAAAATGGAAAAAAAGGCATCTAACTTACAGGTTAGTAATGTGTAGGGTTTATGGGGAAAGAGATTGCTTTGCCTTTAACTATGTAGGTTTCCTTCACACCCTAAATGACATTAATCTGTTTCCTTTGGCTGCCAGGATTGTCACTTATACTTCTGACCTATCCAGAAAGAAAGTGGATGATGCAATTAAAAGGGCTTTGATGGTATGGAGTGATGTGACTCCACTGCACTTCCAAAGATTATACAGTGGCCATGCAGACATTGAGATTAAATTTGCACGTCAAGGTGAGAATACCCGTCATTTTTAAAATACAATGGTTCATATTTGACTCAAAGCATGGATTTTTATAGCCATAGCTTTAAGAAAGAACAAAGAGTTTGGAATTATATTGAAGTCTTCATAAATTTTATCTTCTCCTTAGCACTTCACCAAATTTGGATGTTATGATTCAGTTTTACTCATATTTTCATACGAAAATCCTTTCAGAGTCACAGTTCTGAATTCAGCTCCATAATGAGACACTTAGATTTAGATATTCAAGGAAGGCTCTGTTTGCCTGGATAAATAGTGCAAACTAATGGGAAGAGCAAACCAGAAGGTTCTGAAGATCCACCCTCCACAGCCTGGATTCCAGCAAGGCAGATTTACTTTGGTCTAGAGCTAGTCTAGTTCCCTGGACTAAACAGTCTTTGTCAGATGAGGTGCATTAGGTTTGGCCAAAGAGAGTATCTTCTGGTTGCTTTGCACTCCAAGACTGCACCAAGGTGCAAGTCAAAGTGTGGTAAATAGGGATGACAAGTAGAGTCACTTCAAAAGTTCACTTGTGATCTGGAATATTATATGAGGGTAGCCGTACCTTTAACTTGTGCCTGGCACCTAAACTGACAGGTTAGATAAGATAAATGCCTACTTTAAGGTTATCTAATTTGTTCTATAGATCCATTGACATTATTTACTAGAGTTACATTGACTGTAAGTGAAGATCAGACACTTTGTCTGGCAAGTAGATGATTGCTTATAAACACCAAAATGTTCAAAGCTCATATGTCACTGATGGGAAGCATATTATGTTGCCATACAGAGGTGACTTAATGTGACAGTCAAAGTGAGAAAGAATCCGGCAAACTGGAATGGGTTTAATCCTTTGTCACACACTAGGACTAGATCTCTTCTGCCTGTGTTAGCCCTGCCCCAAGGCCCATCTACGTGGGCTGGGGGAAAGGACACAGAATGGCACTTGAGTTCCCAGGTACTCCTCAGTCGAGTCAGAGATTTACTACAAGGTAGGGATAAATTGTCAGAATTGGTACAACTTGTATACAGCTCTTGCATTCAAGGTAGAAAACAGTCATATTCCACCTGCACTGTGACAAAAGGAGGTAATAGACCATACCCAAAGGCTGGGGATAAATTAACAGCTCTTCCAGAACATAGCTATCTATTCCACATCACTGTCTCACACTAAAATCCATGCAAATGAGAATGTCTACAATGAATGTCGCCCAGCATTTTTCAACATGGAAAACGTTCAGGTGCTTGCAATGTTGTTGAGCATTAAGTATTTATTCTGAAATAATCCCTGATTTCTGTCTCAGAACCGTAGTTCTGACAAAGGCTCAGAAAAAAAAAAATCAGCTATTGCTGAAACATGAAGCAGCCTGAACTATCAAATGGAAGTTTTGAACTTCAGTCATTAATTTGGAGAGTGTTTCTTAAGCCTTGATTCTCATTTTGACAACCTTGATGCTATTGTAGGAATTTTTTTTTAAGAATTGGTAATCGAGACTAGCAAAACCAAACAACATGCTTCAATTTGGTGAATTTAAATGTGGTAACTGATGTCACCTGATCACATTTATTTGTTTTCAAATGAAGGACATGGCGATGCATATCCTTTTGATGGGAGAGGTGGCACACTAGCCCATGCATTTGCACCTGGAGAAGGGATTGGTGGAGATACTCATTTTGATGATGATGAAAAATGGTCAGAGTACAACCAAGGTAAAGCCCACACATGTGTATGAAGGGGAAAGAAAAATACTGCACATGTTGGAAGAACACAGCCACAGGAATTGTTTTCCATAACTTTTCACATTTATGTACTACTTCAATGCCAACATTTGTGTTCTCTTCAACCACCTTTTTAAGCACTTGTGCTTCATTACCATGAGCACCTACATAATGCCTGTTCTGTCCACATTTTAAAGAAGTTTTCACAGGCTAGACAAGGACTATGAGCCTTTGTTTTCTACATAAATTATGAAAATGTAAATTGACTTGCTTGTAGGAATAAGGTTGACTAAAAGCAGAGTTGGAAAGAGTCTCAGAGTCTCAAGATGCATACACAAAGAATCACTGTTTCTATAAAATATTATAGTTACATAAGAAAGTTCAGCAGTAATGGATTATAACCTTGAGATTTCATTCCAAGATGAATGAAAGATACAAATTCTCCTGTTATTTTAATTCATTGTATTCTAAAAAGAAATGCCATACCTTTAACATGCTTTTCTGTGTTTCTATGCTGCAGAAGTTAATTTGTTCCTTGTTGCTGCTCATGAATTTGGCCATGCTTTGGGACTTGCTCATTCAAATGTCCGGGGAGCTCTGATGTACCCTATCTACTCGTATCAGAACCCAGCAACCTTCAGGCTTCCAGCAGATGACAGACGAGGAATTCAGAAGCTATACGGTAAATTCATTATGAGATTTGATTTTCATGATAAAACCTACAGGGGTACAAGTTTCACTACTCTCACTGACTGCACGGGCCTCATCATACTAGGTATTGCCAAGCAAATGCTGTGACCTTGCTCTGCAAATGACCTGTTTCAGTGAGTGGGGCTACTGGCAGGAAATGAGAGATACTGTGCCACTTAAGTTCGGTGAAGGCAGAAACTCCTCAGCAGTAGGGGGAACATTACTAGAATTGACCTGACAAGGCAAACTTTGCTAAGTTTGCTTTTTCTTAGGCACCACCTTCCTCAGGGCATGCTAGAGGAACACTAAGCGTAAAACATAGTTGTCTGCATTGCCAGTTTGCAGTCTCCATGTCTTGTGCTTCTTTTCCACAGGGAAAAAGTCATCAAACTCCTGAAGAAAGTACTTAACAAAGACCAAAGAATTCACATCTCATTGCTTTGGCATTCCAAAACAATTTTAATCCTCTGGCTGATTAAGGCAGTAAACTCCTGGGCTGCACTTTCTCTCCCTGAATTTTTATACTGATTTATTTGCACTTTGCACAATTTCATCTAAAATAAATAAAAATGAAAAACCATGCAAGCATGTATACTCTGTTTTCTTTTTTCTTCTGACATTTCACTGGGAGATTAAATAATTCCTGCATGTATGTCAATTAGATAAATATCTTTCTGGATAGATTTATAGCTACCTAAATAGCCTGTGTGCACTTGGGGATGTAAGAAAAACCCTCTTCCTGGCTTGCTTTCAGTTCTCATGCATGTCCTGTCACTTCATAGTACATACTGCTGTCTCCTCTGTATCACAGTGTACTTCCCATATGGCTCACACATAGAGGAGGTCTCCACAGTTATTCCTTCAGTATGGGCTAGGATGTTTTCCCAAAGGGAAAAGCTTTTCAATTTCGTGTCCTCCCTGGATTGCCAGAGAAGCAGATTTGAGATGTAGTGGCCTGGGATTCCCATTTTTCTCTGTGATATTCAAACACTCTTAGGTATTTTGAAAACAAACAAAAAACAGGAATTCTCCTACTCTCCTTTGAAAGGCTAAAACCACATTTCCAGAAACACAAATATAAAAACCAGACAGGTATAATCCTGTGTTCACAGAACTTCACAGAATATGCCAAGCTGGAAGGGACCCACAAGGATCATCAAGTCCAATTCCAGGCCCTGCACAGGACCATCCGCAAGTGTCACAACATAGGTCCAAGACCAAGCACACTAAACTGCTCACTTATACCCTCAACCCCTTCCTCCTAGGATGCAGGAGAGAAATGGGGAGGGAAGTAGAATTTGTGGGTTTAGAAAAGACAGTTTAAGAACACAGAAAAAGAGGGGGAAATAATAATCATTAGAATACACAAAACAGGTGAGGAATATTGCAATTGCTCATTACCCACAGAACAATGTCCATGCAGTCCCCAAGCAGAAGCCCTGGCCAGCTTTCCTCCTAATTCATATGCTGAACATAATGCCATATGGTATAGAATATCCCTTTGTTCAGCTGAGGTTCCGGCTGTGTTTCCTCCCAGCTTCTTGTCTGCCCTCATTCTACTCTCCAGTGAGGTGAGGTGAGTTGAGAAGTTGTAAAATCTTTAACTCAGTGCTAATGCTTTTCAGTAATAAATAAAACATCAGTGTGTTATCAACAATATTCTCATCATAAATCCAAAACCCAGCTCTGTATCCTGTATCAGCTACTAGTAAAAAGAAATCTACCTCAGCTGAAACCAAGACTATATTCACCACTTATTCTAGACCATTTACATCATGCCAACACTTCCCAGTACATCTTTTCCTGTCTCTGATATATGAGCATAGATATCATTCCCTTAGTCTGTGGGCCACCTTCTAAAATGTCCTTTGAGTTCATTTATGTCTTGCAGCTCCACCTGTCATAGTAGAGCAGGAGACATGGTGTGTGGTGTTGGATTGTTGCATGCTTAAAGCAGTTCTGGTTCTATCATTGCTTCACTTTACCCAGCTGCATCAAAATCCATTCCTCATTAATCTGAGTCATTTTAATTGTAACTGCTGATATGACATACATCAACCATACTAATGAAGACATGAACTATTAGATAGCAACTAACATCACACAATTCACATCCCTGTCTGTTCTCACCCAGAATCAAATTCCTTTGAGGTATATATTAGACTTCCTCATGCTTCCATGTTACCCCCCTGGTACACAGACCCAAAACCAAAGGGGTTTACCTTTGCCTGAAGCAGGAGTAACTCAGACTGTTATTTGCACTATATTTTTTATGTGCACTACAGGGACTTAATCCCTTTCTACAGTATGTACAAGTTTTGACTGGGCAGGGCCAGCCCAATTGGCAGATACCCCAGTGCTGACTAACCAGTTGGCTTTTGCTAAATGTGTATCCCAATGTTTCAATATAACCTCAGCGCCTGTCTTTTTGTCATTAAACCAGAGACCTTCTCTTTCCCCTGATGGTGCTGAATAGTGTTAAATAGAGCTCAGTAGTCCTGGACCAGGTCCCAGCATGTTAAAGCGATTTGTGTGTCTCTGAAATTGCCAAGATGGAGGCATATTTTTTCCAAATATTTTACCAGTTTTTCAGGATTCTGAACCTGTTCAGGTGTGAAATTCCAAAAACTTGAGGGTGACCACTGTCCTAGACACTTGCCCATACTATTCTACACACCCTGCCACCCTTAACTGTCCAGCCTTGGAGCAGATCTCTCCATGGTATTCTTAAGTAGTTGATTAACCCTAAACCAGAGCTGAAACACACTCAGAAGATATAGCAATAGGATCATGCTGGTTTGACCATCCTGGGAATATTCAAAATCATCAAAATCATGGAGGTAAAAGGTGCAATTATTAATAGTTCCCAACAGATGGCTCCCAACACACAGAGATGCTGAACACAAATACCAGCTCAATCTCATCACCAGAAACTTTACTATCTCATAAACCAGTGTTACACAATATAACAAAACAATAATGTTAACCCAGGCCTCAGAGGTGATAGACAACACAGCAGGGAACATGTACAGCTTACACAACACAACTCGGAGAACACGCACAACAGCTCTGAGAGCCAATAAATCAACATTGTGATCAGTGACTATTAAACTAATACAATGAATACTTATAACAAATTTGTTTTAACATGCTCTGCTCAGAGCTGTTCTTATCTCAACCCTTCATGCCTCACGTTTGCTGCCAGAAAAGAGTGACACTGTTTAACCCAGCAGGTAATTAAACACCACAAAGCTGCTCCCTCACTCCATGTTCCTCAGTGGGATGGTGAAGAGAAATTGGAAAAAAGGTAAAAATTGTGAGTGGAGATAAAGATAGTTTAATAAGACGGAAAAGTAAGGAGAAATAACAACAAACAACAATAGCAATAATAATAATAAGAAGAAGAATGGCCAACCTTCGCGAACGAAGATTTTGGGAAGGGCTCTCCCCACGTGGGTGTGCCCTTCCAGCCTGTGCAGTGG
>JAWWLZ010000001.1:41259339-41270787 GCA_035041345.1 Poliocrania exsul | reverse complement strand
GTCCTGAGGTTCATTTGCCACGGCCGAGCAAGCTTGGACAGTGACAGTGAAGTCCTCAGGACTATCTACAGCACCCGATGCTAACCGGGGCTGACCCTGCTGAGCATCCGAGATCTGATGGAATCGGATGGCAGGGAGGCATTTAACTGCCGGAGACGGTCCCCTACTGAGACTCGAACTCGCAGCCTTGGGATTCAGAGACCAGAGTGCTCTCCAATAATAATAATTTGAACATACCAAACAAGTTATGCACAATGCAATTGCTCACTACCCACTGGCCAATGCTCAGACTGTCCCAAAGCAGAAGCCTGTGGCCAGCTTTCTCCCTAGTGTATATGCTGAGTATGGCATCCTGTTGTATGGAATATTCCACTGGCCAGTTTTGGACAGCTGTCCTAGCTGTGTCCCCTTGCAGCTTCTTACATTCTCCAGCCTTCTCACTGCTGGGGTGGTGGGAGAAGTGGAGAATTCTTGACTTAATGTAAATGCTGCTTAGCAACAACTAACACATCAGTGTGATAGTAACAGCATTTTCATTTTAAATCCAAAACAGAGCACTGTACCAGTTACTAGGAAGAAAATTAACCCTAACCTGGCCAAAACCAGGATACCTCTGAAACACTACGATTACTTCCTTGTTGCTGGAATTGGCCAGTTGTCCTAGAAGTCTGAGCTGCTTTCTGCTGCAGGGTGGGATGCCTGTATTCCTGCCATTACAGAAGAGCTGAAACAACATGGGCAGAATGCATTCTTGTCTCTCAATCCCAGAATAAAATGGTCATGCCTTCCTAGTATCCTGAGCAAAGCATCATCTGAGAAACTTCAAGGTCTCCTCTGTGCTCAGTCTTTGAAGAGATTGGGAAGAATGTCATAAGAATAGCTTTATTTTGCACATAGGCATCAGTACACAAATATGAACTGGTTTTTTATGATTTCTGGTGGGGAGAAGAGGCTTCTTCTACCTCAACACATTTGCCAAAGATGCACAAAGGTCTAGTCTCTCAAAAACTTGGCAGCACTTCTCAGTCTTTACCCAAAAGCCTTTGCCAGTTCATGGACACCTGTCTCATGGTGCAAGGGCTCTGAGTCCACATACAACTGGGAAAAATTTTGCTCAGCTCCAGGTTGGTGCAGAACACACAAGAGAAGGAAGTCTGTTCATGGCCAAGGTAGGACACAAGAAAGTAATGGCATGCTTTGCAATTCAAGGGCCATGTAGAGGCAATTTTAATCCACCTGTTCTCAGAATGCTCATATCCTGCTCTCTCAGCCACTAAACATAAACATTTCCTAGGAGAGCAAATAAAAATTAATACATTTTCCAAAGTAGCCCTAATTCCCAGTCAAGCTTCTGGGTACCAACTTATTTCTGGGGTTTACTCCTTGTGGTGCCCTAGAGGTGTAAAGGCTGAGAAAAAGGTATAAGGAATGAAGGTCAGTTCCTCTCTGTCACATTTCCTGTTTTCCTTCTGACCTCTTCTAAGTACTCCCTTCTCAGCTGACACTTCACCTGCACCAGAAAAAGGATTCTCACCATCCATGGAATACCCAATGTTCTGTGATTGTCTTGAAAGAACCACTCAAGGGCACACGGAACAATCCATGCACAATTCTGGAGAAGCACTGTGACAAATGAAGAAGCCATGAGAACAAATACTTGACTGAAAGCAGCAAATTTGTTTTCTAGTAAACAATTAATTTCCATATGAACTGAGAGGAATGGGAAAAAACTTCAGAAGCATATTCCCAGGAATTCTGTCCTGACAATGAGACACATCTGGGAGACAGCTTCCTGTGAGCACATGACTGGCCTAAAGCAGGGCCAGCACAGGTGGCAGTGAGGCACTCTTGCGTCTGGAAGGATGCATCTCACAGAGGCAGCAGTGCCAAACTAGCATATCCACAGAATGTGAATTAAAGTAAAAGCCAAGATTATTGTCTTCAGAGAGGGCAGAGGTACCACTGATGAGCTACCAGCAGCATCTTCTTACCAAGCTTCTGTTGCTCTCCCATTCCCATACGGGACCTCTCCTTTGGGCAAGAAGGCTACCACCGGCATGCATAACCTTGCTCACTGGGTGTGAACTATGCAGTATCTGCCTCCATCTAGTGGTACAGTTCGATAGACTGCAGTGATCTTACACCCTGTTGTAAAGTGCATCTTATTTGTCTACAAGCATGCAACAGAAAGCAACAACAGAGACTACTATACATACCATGCACATGTAGGGGATAAGCTTTACTCCTGTTTTAAAAAAGGCATAGTTACTACCCTAGAGAAGTTATTATGGGACTTACCCCATTATCTAGGTATCCTGAGCCTACTGCGTCAACACACAGTGATATTCTGAGAGGGCAAGGTTAATACCTGAGAAACCTGGTATTAACAGGGGAATAAGACCTCAAGAGAATAATATTAATTATACTATCAGCAAGTCCAGCCTTAGCAATGTATATTTAAGCTGGCACACACAAAAATCTAACAGATATGTGATGGGAGACTTGATGAGCTGCAAAAATACAAGTATGGTCTGGCACAGCAATGTCCTCTTGACTCTTCATAGTGTTATCTACAACATTAATCCAATTTGAAGATTTTTTTCTTTTTTATTTTTATAAAGTTATATCTTCAACAAAACCTGCCTCAAACAGGATGCTCTTAATGGTATCATTATGATGTTTTCAGTTTCAGCAATGCCAATCTGAAGTAGCTCCATTGATGTCAATGGAATTATTTTGGATTTATCTTGAAGAGCAAAAGTGTTAGCAAAGGACTAGAGAAAATACTATCTGTTTTGATTAGTTCTACAGCAGGAACCACTACAAGTCCAAGAACTACAGATTCCACTATTTGTTGAAGAAGGCTGCTGAAAATTGTTTGGGGATGAAAACTGTTACTGTTTTCTGTCAGCCCTAAAAATAAAGTTCACAGATAATAAAACAAGAATCATAGAGACAAACAGCATGCTTCTCAGGTATATAGGAAAATATGGAAGCCCATCCACACTAGGAAAACAGAAAACACCAGAGGACTTCAACTTGGCCACATTAAGTGATCTGCCAGAGCTGCTATACTGAGTGTAGTGAGATATTCAATATTTCTTCTATCTCAAAAAGTGGCATACTCCATATTAAATGTTGTGGGAGCTTTTACATGAAGAAGAATGTAGTTTTTTACATAGCAAACAATTAAATTGTGGAATTCACTGAAATAGGATATTCACTGATGGTGTAGACCCAAATTCACAAATGGAATTTGGAAGGTCTAGATATATTTATGTATCCTAACAGCTACTAAACATGTTGGCAAATGGTGGCTCAGTGTCTTGCTGAATACCAAAAGAAGAATCGATGAATTTAGCCAGTTTTGCCAACATTACAAATCTTGCTATAGGGAAAAGGAAATACCTTGCCTGTAAAGCCAGGATAAGGATTGCATCAAATATTTTAGTTACTATCTCACACTACAAGATCATGTGGAACTTGTTATCTACCAAGACTTATAAGTTCTTTTCAGAATCACTGTCCCACCATCAAGGGACACCACCCTGCCCTAAAGGCCATATGAGGCTGAGATGGATCTGGGATTCTCCTGATGCCTAAGGATTTTAATGTGTTTGTTTTAAAAATTATATAGGTTACATAGATTCTCCTAGGTTGTTCACATTTTTGGTGAGTTTACAAAGCTCTTTCTCTCAGATTCTTAAGCTTCCTCATGCCAGGGCCATGGTGTTTATGAAGAACCACCTGCAGATACCTTGAAGACAAAACACAAGAAGGCCTAGAGGTCCTGGAGCTTCTCCAAGGGGCAGTTCTGAAGACCTGTATCGATGGGACACCAGAGTAAAGGAGAATCATGACTGGCCATAGATATCTCATATCTCATGTGTTAATTGCAGGAGAGGCTATAAAAGCCATAACATCCCTGGTCACATGTGTGCAGATCTCAGGTGTGCACCTTGGAAGCTTTCAGTAAAGGTATACCATCTATCTTTCTCCATTAATAGTGTTTCTGAGTGTCTATTTTCACAGGAATTTAGGCAACACTCCTGTTGGCTTTCTCTAGATGAAGTATTGCACTCAAAGCAGAGATATCTAGGATAAAAGTAAGGTGATGACAAAAAGATAGTTTGCATTCAATACCAATCTACACAGTTCAGGCATGAATTACAGAATACAGTACATTGCTAAAAGCATTTGTCCATTCCATTAACTGCTGTTTCTGCAAAAATTCTGAAGATAAAATTGAGTGTCTGATGTTAAATATCTTTTATTTTCCATTACAGGACAGTGTCATGGTAGCATTCCTGATTATATGTTGCTTCTGAGAAATAATTCACTCAGAGTTCAATCATTACTCTGAAATCAATAGTTCCCCAATAAAGAAATCATTTATTCTTTCCAAAGTGAGATTTTCAAGAAATCAAACATAATGTTCTTGTCATTTGTGATTGGACATGGGATCAGGAACAGCCTGAATCAGTACAGTCTCATCTTCCCTTAAAAGGACTCATTCTCAGTATAATAACAGTATTTATGACTAGCAGAGTCTTCTTTCTTGTGATGGTTACAACAACTTGTAGCAGTGAAGGATGAAATGGAAAAATATTACAAAATACATTCAGAGTCTGCCTAGTGTTACTTTACTCTTCCCAATGTTGCTGTAATTTTTAATATTTGAGGGAAATGCAGTATGAACGGATGTTGCTTTAAAGCATAAAAGTATGTAAGAATGGTGCTTTTGTTGGTAATGGGGCTTATCAGAAAGATTTTTGCCTCAAGCTTCTTTTAATATCTCCTAGAGGTTCTAAATATGCATGGAAAGAACAGTAGAAGAGAAGAGAAATAATCATAATGTGCTGAATTGGTTTAACCTTGGTTTAATGTGCTGAACTGGTTTAACCTTTTCTCTCTGGTTATGTTATTTTCTTCATTCCTACCTTCAGTGCCAGAAATAAGAATGAGGATTGATTCTTTGCATAAAAAGATTTAAGCTTTTACCTCCTGGAAATGAGAAGTTAGGTAATAATTTGAGCTGAAGTCAAAATGCTGGCACAGCTCTAATATTGGCACAATACTCTCTTAAATGTGCCTTAGCTTTGCAAGTAAAATTCAATTACTTAGAGTTCCCCTTGAGACAACTTTCTAAACTATTAGATTATTATCCAGTCCTGATGTAAAAAGAACCAATTTTTATTTAGCAGTGAGTAGAATACTTTATGATAATAAGGACTATATCAGTTTTTGTCAGAAGGCAGAATGATCAAGGAAGAGATCACTTCTCTTATGTTTGCTATGGTTATAAAGCAGAATTCTCATATCCTATCACTACCAGGCTAGTTCCATAGTTCCAACAGCTCTGAGTCATACACATTGCAAATCACAGTCAAGATAATGGATAAATATTGCTCAATACTTTTCACTGAGCTTTTTGCTCCCATAGTATGATGTCTACAGCACAGAAATACTTTGGATGTGGTATGCTCAGTATATACTCCCTTTATGTAACGTGAGGAATGGGACCACCTCTTTCGAAGTCTCTGCCAACTATGCAGATCTAAACTGCTTGCTAGGTCAGTTCAATCATTTTTCCATGTTCTCTCATATAACATTTAAGCACTGGAAAGTGCACACAAATTCCACCCCTTATTACATTGCCTATTTTCATTCTGGTTTAACTTATGGTTTCAACAAAAGTAGTGCTTAAGACTCCAGTATATCTATCACTTACAACACTAATCTTAACCTTTGCATGCTGTCTTCCTGAAATTTTTATTGCCCTGTTACCTCTTAGTTCGTGCTGTAAATCTCTCAATTGTTAGCTGTGTTTGATCATATTTATACAGTATCTTAAATGATTGGCCCTCAGTTCTGTTTATATGGCTTCCTTGTTATTCCAGAAGGGGTAACAGTATAAAATAATATTTTCCCTTCTCCCACAGATTACCCACATGCTAGACTTCAGAAACACCTACATAAGTGGTAATCAGATTTCTGCTTCTATCTCTGTTACAATGCTACAGACCGCAGATGTCTTAGTATGTTCTCATGGGTAACAACCTCTGGCAATCTAGATGACAACCAAGCAGCTGTCCTAGGTAGTGCCTTGGCACTAGTTTATTTAACAATCTAAAATATCACCTAGAAAGAATTTCAGTGTGAATACCCTGGAAGTGCCAGATCAGACCAAGCACATTGTTGTAAAAAGGATTCTGTGTCTAGAGTATTTTTGTCAACCTGTCTGACATTTCTCCAGGCAGCCCTAGCTTTTGCACTTGACTTGTAAAATGTTGCTGCTATTTTTTTTAATAAAATGCATTCCAGTGCAATCTACTTATCAATTTTGAGAATACCACAGTTTTTTCACACCTTCAATCCCATTTGTCACTCTTCAGATCAAAGTTTTCTTTTACCAAGTAAACTATGCAAAGAACCTGCATAAAAGTAAATAGAAGTTTTATAAATCAAACCTTAAGGGCTTAAGTGCACTTTTTATTTCAAGCAGTAAATTTAAAAAGTTGAAGCAGAAAGATCATCTAGTAATTTGCACTACCAGAGAGGTACAAACAGTGAAAGTTACATTATTCACTGCTGCTACTTTATGTCTAGGCTATGTCTATAAAACACAGAAAAAAATTCATTTTTATTACTTCAAATTTCATTTCAGATATCATATGATATAAATTGCACATTCACAAGCCAATGTGCATCATGCACAGTCACAGATGCTTTGAGGTGTACCTTCTTCAGCATGGACTTATCCTTGGGCCACCCTGCTAACCATGGCTGTGGACACTGTGAGGTATACCTGTTCTGGTGAGGACGTAGCCAGGGCCACAGGTGTTTCAGGGTGTCCTGCTCCTGAATGGATTTCATCCAGAGGTCACAGTCCTTTTGACTAGAGTTCCCCCTGGAGTTCCAGCCTGTCCAGTACAGCAGCAGCACAGACACAGCAGCAATGGCCGGGCCATCTGCCAGTTGAGACACATTTCCCTTGCTGTTATCACAGTGTGCCCAGGCACAGCAGTCAGACGATAAGCAGCACAGCACTACAGCGAGCAGCGAAAGCAAAAAGGGGCCAGTGACAAGCACTGGGCTCTAATATACAGTCAGGCAAGCAAGCCCCATGGCAAGCACAGGAGCCTGTCAATTAATAGATAAATAGCAAGAACAGCTATAAATTCAGTCTCACGCGTTCCAATGAAATATCTCAAACCCTTTGAGTCCTATACTGGGTGCCAAAAAGGACTCTTGTCATTTAACCTCAGAGGATTCCCAGGATTTTGTGTCAGCAAATGACTTAAATGAAAAAAGTTCAGATTAAGAGAAGATGGATGTACACACAATCACAGTGAGAAGCTCTGACACTTGAAAAAGCTTTCTCAAAGTGCCAAGGGTTATTGATGAAAAATAATTTCTGTGATACTGGTTTTTGCTTTCCTAAGTCCTACATCATGATTTCTCCATTCAGGATCAAAGTCTGATATTTTACCCTCACTGCTTTATGAGACTGTGCTTTCCAGCTACTTTGTGTCATTGTTACAGTATTGGCCCATTGTACCAATACTGTGGTGCTCACAATGAGCAATGTATCAAAACCCCAAATGAGTTTGCAGCTCACAGACTGCTAATTCCCCAAAAAGTGACCCAATCTGCCAAAAAAACCCCGATGGCCCTACTGAAATAATTCTTGTATAAATATTTCATTTTACTAATAAGGTAGATTTGGGCAGCAACAGAAGCAGAATCCTCTGTAATCTGAAACATTTGCAAAATGAAGATTTACATTCCAGCATATTGCAGAAGTGACCTAGTTTGTATGCATTTTCATAGCAACGTCAGACATATCAGCAGTCTTTGCTTAGAAGACATCAGTCATAATTTCTATGTGGAAATACTATCAGTTAAAGTGGATGAAAACATTTTAAGTCTATCAGTAATGAAAGAATGGAACTATACAACAGACATAATTTACAGATATTTTCAGCTGCTAAATCGCAAAGAGTATGTCTTGCTAGCAGAAAGAATTTGGTTTGTGTTTTGTATATCAGGACTGATTCATGTCACTTGACTTTTTCATCAAGAGAAATAAGAATAAACAAGAACATTAATTAATTAATTAATTAATTAATTTTAATAATTAAAAGAAGGAATAGAACTTGGGCAGCCGTGTAGCTGCTGAACACTGCCTTCATTGCAATGTACTGTCACAGAGTCCTAGGCTCTAAATTAATAAAGATTAAAGTCAAGAATTCTTTGTGGCTGATCTAGAAAGCTTGGCTATTTAACAATGGAAGTAATTACATCTTTTACTAACCTGTAAACATTTTTAAAGGAAGCAAAAGGACTACAAAGCAAACTTATTACATAGGACTGTGAAGAATTTATTGGACATACTAAAAAATTATATGAGGGTTTATTATTCTTTTCAAATAGAATATATAATCAAAAGCTGAAATTAGAAATTTTAGGTACTTGAATGTTTCTAAAAGTATTGTATAGAAAGACTTATGTACTCTCCAACTAATAGTCTGTCTATTAGTGCTCTCTCTGTCTATATACTATGAAATTTCTATAAAAAACTTCAAATGTTACATCAGAAGACTACACACTACTTTGAAAATGAACAGCATAATGTATAAATTATAATATAAAGCATAATTGTATTATGCCCTTAAAACAAGCAATTTTCATTATCCTCATTACCTCAATTGATGAAGATTTTATTTAAATTTATTTCAGCAAACATTTGATTCCTGTAAAGTTTACTTTCTAACAATGCTCATTAATGGAAAATTTGAACAACATAAAAATATTCATTCATTTTGGCAGTCAGGAAAAGTAGATGCTGTCTTTGCAGGTTTAGGTGATCTGCTGGTTTCATTTATTTATTTATTTAGACTTGCTTTCAGACTTGGACGGAAGAATCACCTATGTAAAGCAAGATTGAGGACAGATTTTCATCAAATATTTGCCATAGTCACAACAGTGAACCCAGATCTATCTTTTCTAACAGGAAAATTGCATTGAAACTTGCTAGATTTAAAAAAAAAATAAAGTGAAAACTTTAGCTTCTCCTTCTTTTAAAGCTCATTATTCTGTGATAGTTATTCAGTTTAAGACAGAAAGGATCAAGAAAGGAATGACAGAAGGTTGGATTAAATATGTATCTGTCATGACAACACTATGGTAAACAATCCACTCTTGTTTTAGAAATCCTCATGTTTAACCACAAACTGTTTAAACACGTCCTTAGTTTTAAGCATGTACGCCATCCCTATAAAACTTTAAAGAGATCATACAAATATTTTAAGATTAAAAAATTTTGTTGGACTAGGGTCGAGTTCTTATCATGTTGCATCATTGAACTTAGTTGTACACAGTGAATGTGTCTATAAACAACAAAATAATTACCACTGTGGCAAAGATTCAAGTAACTTAGGTTTTTTCTAAAGCTGAAATGGAATAAAAATTTAAAATTTGACCTCAAAACTTAATTTTTCCACTGTTTTCAGGTTAAAAAGCTACACAGTATTCAGTTTAATAACCCTGAATATATTAATGTTAGGAAAGAATAGGTTTGCAGAACTGCAAAGGAGATAATGTGCAAGCAATTGGAAATTTTATGTGGGAAACTGTGGCCTCAAATTGTATGTTCTGTTCTCTTTCGCTGCGAGTTTTCACTTTTGTCCTAGTCTGGCAGGTGAGACCAGTTTATCACTGTGTGGGTGTGACCAGAGGTATATATTCTACACCCTCTATTCATTTCCCAAGAACTGTTAACAATGGACCATTTGCAGCAGCTGCTCAGGGCACACCTGACCCCTCAGGCTGTAAGGTGGGTGTTAAAGAAGCCTGTGAGATAACAGCTGTGATAACTCCCCTCCAAGCAGTCCTTAGCACCTTCATGCCCAGCCTGAGGGAGTGTGTCTGCTAATGGGCCAGCAACAATTCCAAAAATACCCTATGACTCACAGAGTTAGATCACCCATTGTGGAACTCCTCGCCCTGGGGGAGGTACTGGGCGTTCCCATCTGCACCTGAAGGTATATAATCTTGGGGTTTGGAGCCCTCTGGGACCACTTGTTGAATCCAGAGGAGGACCAGAACCTCGACAGGACTGTGACCATTATCTGTACCAACAGGTTTTTTTCCCTTCCTTTTGGACACATGGGGCTCGGCACAAGGGCTAACAAACACCACTGTGTTCGTGCTCCAGGGTGCTGGGTAATACTACTGGGTTTTGTGGGATAAAACCAATTTCTTGTTGTGTCATTTTATTTATTGTAATATTTTTATTGTATTGTTTGTCTGACATACAATCTCTCCTGAGCTGGGTTCATGTCTCCTGCTGGTTTACCTTGAATCCAGCACAACCTAAGAGTGTTAAAGAATGACATTTAACTCTCTTTCCTATTGTCTCCTACAAAACATCCAGTAGCCATGGAATTCCCTACAGATTCATCTAAAGATGCATATGGCTGTTATTCTGGGTTTATTAATTAGAGTATTGCCATATAGTGCATCAAATACAGGGCAGACTTTAGTACTGAAGAGTTTTTCCCCAATATTACTTTATATAGATTTAAAATTCCCTTCAATTCTCAGAAATTCATAAATCTAAATCGATGATGATAAGACAATACTGGTATCATATAAATGTCTTAGTAACTTCCCAAAGTCATGATACAATCTAAACATTACAAAAGCACGTTAAGACAACATGTGATAATTCAGATGTCTCTGTAGCAGACAATGTCATGAGAGCTGACACAGCACTCTTTTAGTTTCTGCTTACTTGAATCACAATCACTATCTTTCTATTATTATTTTTATTTTTATTATTATTATTATTTCAATAAAAATAATCATTAAAATATTGTAAAGAAAAGAGACTGTTAATCAGACAATAAAATGCAAACAATATTTGGAAAGGGACTACTGTCTGGAGGAGACTCATAGAATAAAATTCATTGGGAATTAAACATCTCTAGTGTTCTCTCCTTGCCTTCCATTTTAATTGTCCAAACCACACCTCTCCCAGAAATGTAAATGTATAGAAAACAAGTGCATAAAAGTCATGTTTTCCAAAGCGAAGTGTCATATACAAATGTCGCGCAGTGTTGAGAAGAGATTGGTTTGACATAAGAGGACTTAGAAGGACATATCAGTTTATCAGATGGCACACACTGCAACTTGGTAAGTTTCAGCTCACAAGTACACGAGAAATAATCAGACTACTCCTAATACAAAAGAGAAGCCTAACCCTAATCCTGGACCTAAACCTAACCCTAACAATAATCCTAAGCGTAACTCTAAGAGTAAGGCTGATTCAGGATAAGGCATTCCAAGTTTTTTGATGGCAATGGCGCACAATCATTGACACCTGAGACACCAAGGCTGCCACCCTTTCTCTTGCCACAAAGCTCACTCCTTCCTTGGCACCAG
>JAWWLZ010000001.1:41237884-41259239 GCA_035041345.1 Poliocrania exsul | reverse complement strand
AAGACGGACCAAGATTCCTCTTCGAAAAGGAATGGAAGAGGAAAGGTGCCAGCCCACAAAGGGCTGGCCTACTTCTCTCTTTTCTGCCACACCCTCTCCTTTCTCTACTATTTCTGGATATTTATTTTTAGGACCATTGCAATTAGTGGTCAGAGGCAGTAGCCGGATGACTTTATCATACTCATCTAATAGTATCTATCCCAAGACAAAGGTTTCCTTGTCACCCTGTTAGCCCCATGTGCACTATCCAGCTCCTTTGGACTCTGACAAGAGCAGTAAAAGCTGCTTCCATCACTTCTTTCTATGAAACAGCATCATGCTTATCATCAACTAATATTACTTTATTTGTAGTTATTATAAAGTTTTCATACTGCATTTACTATTTCCTCATCCTACGTGCCTGATTGCTCAAAAAATGATAAAATAGAACTCTTCACCATGATTGGCACAATATCCAGCTGACAGAATAAAGGACAAATCCTGTTTTCCAGAATACTCCTCAAACAGAAATATAAAGTATGCATAATTTTTATGTACTCTCTTCCACTCCTTATTTCAAACTACTTTCTGTTTAATTATTAACCTTGGGGGTTTTTCTACTCATTAAATTCTTTGAAGGCATTCATTTTCTACTAGGTTTGCAATGAGGTCAGGTTAGTTCCTCTGGAACCACCATCTCTTCAAATGTTAGTTTTATATGGGATCATACTTAAATCCAGAACTTTTGTTTCACAAAATTTAGCACAGCACTGTGTTCATAATAGGCCTGGATGAATGTTTAATGGAAACAAGGAGAACACTAGAATCCTCCTCCTTCCAGAACACAAGAGAAGAAGGTAGCAAAAATAAAAAAGTCAGTGTGCACAAGAAAGTCCCCTGAGTGGTGGCAGCCCCAGCCTCCATACAAACACAAGAGTGCAAAATACTCCTCCCAACAACAGCAATCAAGCATAACCTGCAATGGCCAGAATCAGGGCTCAGCTCTTTTGATCTGATAATACTGTAATAATGCAAAGGCAAACCAATAGATTGGTAAGAAAATCAGGACACTTCTAGCAATGGACACCACAGGGTGCTGGTGCATAACAAAATATAGCTAATCCTGATTGTGTCAATGTAATTTAGAATTTAATTCCTTACTCTTAAAAATAGTCATGAAGAAACCCAATGCAGATTTGCTAATGCCCTGGAATAAGAGAACTGACAGTTTGGTCAACCTGTGTTCTTATCTCGACTTCTGCAGAGCTCAAGTGTTAACACTGGGTTGCCAAGAAGCATGAATTACAGCTTGCTGGCATTTCAGCAAAACATGTTGAATGTTCCTGTCTTTTCCTGATTAAAAATACTTTGCTGTTAGCTGGCAGTGTTGCTCTAACGCTAATGTCTAAGAATATAAGATGACATAATTTGTAAAGCAAGGTGTCATCTGTTATGTTTGGAATAAGACATTTTGGGGTGGTGATTAAAAACTAATTTACAAGCTGGGTCTGTACAGAGCCGAGATAAAGCTAAGTACAGGCTGGGAATGACTGTTCTGGTTTTTACCTAAATTAATATTCCTTAAACACCTTAAGAGAGGAAGACAGCTGAGCAAGTATGTCAACTAGGAGAGTTGACGGCCTGCAGAAGTGAACTTCTGTGGAAGGACAATGGGTTAATAGTTGATCAGATGTACAGAAAACATAAAACTTTTACTGAGCAAATACTGAGTCCATAGTTTGGAACACTGAGTGGGATTGCTACCCTAGGATCTCACATTTACCTTTGTTAGTCTTTCATGACGATCGTGTTTCAAGTATGTTGAAAAAGTTTTTCTTCTTCCATCTAGGTGTTTCTGGTTTTGCATTGATCATCTTTGTGAGTTAACACTGTGCTGAACCTGTGTGGTTCCACCTGTGCCATCTCCACAAAGCCATTTTAACATCTCATGGATAAAATGGATCTGAGATGCTTATGTTTAAGATCCACAGATTTTGACAATTGTTATGAAACTCTTAATTTGTAATACTTGTGCGAATGTCCTAGCATTCACACACCTACCTCAACAACATGAGAACAACTTCTACCAATCAAGGACATTCCTCTAAGAGGTCAGATTGTACCTTTGAAAGAACTGCCTTCAGGCAGTTCCTGTCAGAGCTGAGTGCTCTAGTAAACCTTAACTGGTAATAACAAGCCCTGACCAGCCTCACCTGTGACCCTCATCCACATGTCTATGCTCATTCATCCAGCTATATTTCAGCTCTTGCCTGAGGCTTCAGTCCCTGCCTGAGCTGAAACCTGGCTGTGCCTGCCCTTAGCTATGTCTCCAGCTGCCCTGATCTACAGACTGGTTTTGCTGGAGGGACTCCAGACCAACAGAGGTGGTAGCTTTATATCCTGTACCCTGGATTGATGTTTGACCTAAGACACAGGCTTGTTTCTGAGCCATCTCCTGCCATTCCTTCCCAGATGAACTCCTTAGATCAGGCTCATCACCTTGACTTGCCCAAGGCTGCTAGTGGACCCTGTCACTATCACCACCCCATCCTGATTAGTTCCTGTGGGACTGCACCCTGGTTGGTGAGCTTGTGTGGTTACTCATGGGACCCGTTCTTGCTGCTTTCTGACACCAGATATCATACAAAATCCAGAAAAAATTGAAAGAAACAAAACTCTCACCAATCATATGTGAGAATCTCTATGGGAAATTATAAGTGGCATCATGTTCCAAAAGCAGCTGATAACTCCCAGTGAATTTTCCCCGAATGTTTCCTTCTCAAAGTGGGAACAACTTCCAGCCACCTCAAAACACTGCCAGAAATACACCTCCCACAAAAAACAAACAAATAAAAAACAAACAAAAACCCCACACCAGATGAAACAAAATCATGCCAGAGCGATCATCACAAGAACTTCCAGCACCTCTGTCTTTACACAGTAAAGTGCGTGTGCAATTGTTGCAACATGTCTCAATACCTGCTAACTCCTCACTTGTATGGGAATTACAGCAGTTATCTCCTACAACCCTATGACTCCTCTTTGTTCCGTGTATCTTAACTACTCTTTTCCTGCAGATACGCAAGTTGAGCAACGTTAATTAGGATGTTTCGAAAAAAATTGTTTTCAGTCTTGTTTAAACCTTATGTTCACTGGAGTTGTGCAAGAGCTGAAAGACTTAAAAATCTTAAAGACATATCTCACATAGAGGTATCCTCTAAATAAATGTATTTTTTCTCACTATAAGTTTTAACTCTGTAATGAGAGGCCCTTATTCTACGTAATATATGGATTACTAATATTTCTAAGCATACACCAATTTTCACTGAATGCAAACTGCGGGGTCTAATTAGGCTAGAAGTTTAAAAAAAATTGTTCACCACTTGCTTGCTGAGACTTAGAGAGTAAATACATGTCTGTGAGCAGGGAAGGGAACAAGGTTTCACACAGTACCTGAGCACAGTTTCACCACCTGCCTGTGTGCTCTCAGGCCAGTCACTTTCCCTCTCTAGCTCCTATGCATCTCTTAACATGGGAACATTATTGTGCTGCAGCAAACAGAAATGTAGTAACACCTGTGAAATATTCCACTGCAGCTTTACTGCTGATTCCTAATTACCCACATTAAAAATAGTTTTCTCTAACTTACTAGAAACCAGTTTGTATCAGTACATAGTTTTCTTTCATAAATATTTTTCAAGTTATTTTTACTTTTAAGAATATGTTAACCAATTCCCCTTCAAAAATAAGTTCCCAACATCAACTGAATGTTAGAAGTAACAGTGAAAATTTTGAAAGAACCAAGCATGGCTGTTCCTTTTCACTTTTCCCTATCACCTTTAGTTGGTTTCACACTTTTCTATGTACATCAGGAAATTTCAGGCTGCCTCTGTGGCTCTCGTGACTTAAGAGCCTAAAGCAACCAGAGAGTGTGTGACAGTGAGCACCAGGCACGCGGACTGTGAGCAGTGACACCTTGGGAAGGTGCGAACAGAGAGTATTGACACTCTGCTGTCGGTCAGGTGGGTGTTATTGAAAAGGAGGATAAATCCCTGCTGCTGAGGCTCCAGTGGGAGATACTAAATGGCATGAGCCAGCAATGTGCCTGTTCAGGAATAGTGTGGACAGCAGGACGAGGGAAGTGATCCTTCCCCTGTACTCAGCGCTGGTGAGGCCACACCTTGAGTATTGTGTTCAGTTCTGGGCCCCTCAGTTCAGGAAAGATGAGGGGCTGGAGCGGGTCCAGAGAAGAGCAACAGGGCTGGCAAAGGGACTTGAGCACAAGTCCTATGAGGAGAGGGTGAGGGAGCTGGGGTTGTTTAGCCTGGAGAAGAGGAGGCTCAGGGGAGACCTTATCACTCTCTACAACTATCTGAAAGGACGTTGTAGCCAGGTGGGGATTGGTCTCTTCTCTCAGGCAACCAACAGCAGAACAAGAGGGCATGGGCTTAAGCTCTGCCAGGGGACATTTAGGTTGGATATCAGGAAGAAATTCTTTACAGAGAGAGTCAGGCATTGGAATGGCCTGCCTAGGAGGTGGTGGATTCTCCGACCCTGGAGGTTTTTAAGGTGACACTGGATGTGGCACTTAGTGCCATGATCTAGTAATCAAAGTGGGGTTGGATTAAGGGCTGGACTTGATGATCTCGGAGGTCTCTTCCAACCCAACTGATTCTATGATTCTATGATCGGAGTGCGGACAGCCGTACACTGACAGCCGTGAGCGCTGTTGGTGGGCAGCGCTCCTGGAGCTCGAACCCGCTTCCAGGAGTGCTCGCAGACCTACAGAGCGACACTCGAGTGTCACCTCCGTGGGCAGCTGGTGAAGTACAGGCATCTCTGCGTTCACTACGCTCTTCTCATGGATACTGCAACGCTTTGCCGCCCAGCCCGCTGGAAAAGTGCGGGAGAAGGGAAGGGAGAGAGGGGCCCCCGCGTGCCGGAAAGAGAGGGCTCGGCCGGCCGCCCGGCGGAGGATCGGATCGGATCGGAACGCACCGCACCGCACTCCGTCGCCGACCCCTCCCCGTCCCGCCCGGGGGCGGGGGGTCCCGGCCCGGCCCCGCCCCTGCCCTGCCCATCGCTGCTCCGCGGGCAGACTCACTCGGCGCGGTGTGGCGGCGCCTATACGGCCATGCGGCTCCTCGGCGGCGCGTCCTGCGCGCTGCGGGCGGCGGCGCTGGCGCTGCTGCTGCTCGGTCCCGGCTCCCGTGAGTAGCGGCCGTGGGGGGACGGGCTGGGCGGAGGCTTCGGCGCTGCACCCCTCGCAGCCGCTCTGCCCGGGGGCTGCCGCCGCACCTCCGCCGGGCCCACCCCGGCCTGGGGCCGCGGCTGCCCCACCGGGTGCCCCGGGCGTGGGTGCCCCGGGCGTGGGTGCCCGGCAGCGCGGCGAGCCGCTCTGCTCCCGGGCGGGACGGGAGGGCGCACGGCGCGCACGGCCGGGGTCCCAGGAAAGTGTGGCAGAAGCGGGGAGGAAGGGGCAGTGTTCGGGCTGCTTGTTCAGTGGAAGCAACAATCACAAAAGAAAAAAACCCCAGGGAGCGGTTCGGGTCCGGGCTGCGCACGCCCGGGGGGATGCGCGGGCACGCCCGGCCCAGCCCAGCCGCTCCCGGGGGCGGGGAGGGCAGGCTCGGCGGAACATGTCCCGCACCCCGCCGCTGTCCAGGGCCTGCCCCTGCAGGTGAGCGGCGCTACCCCAGGCAGGGCAGGGCAAGGCTGGAAGGGGCGCTCCCGGCCCCCTCTGGGTGCTGCTCCCCGGGGCTGTACTTGAGGCGAGGGGCTTTTAACAGGGGACATGCTGGCGGTGCTGGACGGGTGCTGTGCTGTGCCCTGGCTCTGTCAGGTGCTGGCGGCAGCGGTGCCACTTTGTGCTGGCCGGTTCTGGCAAATACTCGGGCTCTGTTTGCTCCTGCCTCAGCTCAGAACTACAGTCAGGGGATAAGCGTTGGCATGCACTGGGATAAAGCGACAGATATAAAGGTCTGAGCTGTCACAGTTGCCTTTTCAGAAGACTGCAATGCCCCACACGGTGCCCTGCAATTTTCCCAAGTAAAAAAGCCAAAAATACGTACCAGAATTAGCCTGCCATAAATACTGTTGAGAAATCTCAGTCTGCTGTTATTTAATCTGGTGAAGCTGTAATAAAATTGATACCACCAAAAGGAAAATAAAATGAGGAATTTAATTTAAACACCTTTACTATTGCTCTTCCAAAAAAAGGCAAATTGTTTTTAGAAATAGTTTACAGGCAACCTGTTTATTGCTTTGCTAAGATCTTGTAGCCACTATTTAACAATAATAGACTGACATTTCATTTGATAAAAGATTGCATTGATCTGCTTTTTATCATGCTGTTTCCTGAGTGCATGTGCTGGTTTAACTCATTGTAGTCAGTGCTGTCTCCTAAGGCAGCAATGATCTCATTGGACTTTTGACACTCAAATGTAGGCCTTCTATATGTAAATTTGCTGCATAGAGCCCAGTGACAATATGTTGAGAGAAGTTGTGCTCTTTTAAGGCTCAGTTTAATGTATCTGTTGAAATAACTTTTTTTTCCCTGTCCACTTAGAAACTTCCAGAAACTATTGCTGAGATTTGTATTGGCTTCAGCAAAAGTTTGGGATTATCTAGTCATCACTTGAAGAGAAAGTGTGAAACCCATCAAATCCTGTGATTTGCAAAAAGTGAAAGTGACAGTAGATTTGTCCTGACTTCAATTAAGTTTTTTGGGCAGACTGGTTATTTCAATATAATGCTGCTCTGTTGGACAGTTTACTTCTGTGTGTTGGTCAAGTCAGTGGAAGAAACATCACCAAAATATTGTTGCAGTGTAGGAAAAGGCCTTCCCACTATTATGTCAAATCCAGCTGGCTTCCTGGTATCTGAATAAGGAGGATCCACATTCCCTGTCAGGAAGTGGCCCCCACCCCCTTCCCACTCTGTTCAGCAAAGATAGCCAGTAACATATTCCAAGAGCTTACCTGTATACAAAACTACTTGCAATACAAAAAATGATCATCATCAGCTGCCTCCAAATCTGAAAATGGGCATAGCATTTTGATTTCACTGTATCCTCCTACCTCTTAGATTCTTGGGTAACAGCAAAAGGTGTAGTTTTTCAGCTTTAAATTGACCAGGATTGACAATTGGTTGCATGGGTCTGTGTTGTTTCCATCTGTGCAAGGTGTTTATGCTTTCCTTCGCAAGGCTGTGAGGTAGTTTCACAATGTTCAGGCATGAGAACCTGTCCAAAAAGTTGCTGAAGCAATTGTGCCTGATCTCTCTCTCAGGATGACCAAGAACATCGGTTCACAAATAGATACCAAAAGACCTTGTTGAATCAAAGGGAAAATAAAGTTTCCAGAAAGCAGGGATTTGAGTTTATAGTTTGTCAGAATTGCCTGGCAGGTGTTACAGTAGATTTGAAGTCAGGGGTTTACTTTTATTTCAATCTCCAGAATTTTAATTTTATCCATTTCAACTGAGAAGAGTATGCTGATGATGGAAACTATCCAGCAGATGGTTATATTTATGTTGCTGCTCTAGCACTTCAGCTTTAACCATTTCAGTACCTCAATTATTCCTTATCTGAATTGCTCACAGGTTATTGAGCAAGTGGGAGATCTTTCTGATGGACTGTGCATTGTCGGTGCTTCTGTACTTTTTGGTTTTTAAACCAACAAAAGCGGAATGACTTGAGGATAAAACTCTCCTATGTGGCTGCTATTCATCAAACTTGAAAAGGCAAAATGCCCAGAGAGAATTTTATTTATGACTTTTGAAATGTCCCTAAAATTAATCTGTAAAATTGTGCTTAGTGAAAATGAGAGTTTATGTACCAGCATCTTCCTGCAGCATGAGGATTAGCTACACTAGGCATAAAGCATTTGAGTATTAGAAATGTGTCTGTCTTATGTGTGAAGGTGAGTGGGCAAGTTGACTTTTATCACAGTTGAATGAATATTGCCACTCATTAGTGTAGGTTTCTTCTACAGAGAATAGTAATTTGGTGTGTGTCTGAGCTGAAGACCACAGATTCCAAATGTGAATGTTATCCACTCTGTTATTTTTGCAGGATCTGTCAAAATCAAGTCCATTTAACATCTTGACTCGTTCATTTTCAACAAGTATTGGAGCTGTCCCTATCACTCGCCCTGCATCTGTCTGTGTGTGTAACACAAGCACAAATCTTCAGCTCCTGTCTCTGCCACTCTGGAATTCCAGCTGTAAATCTGGAAGAGCTGAACTGATATTGCCCTTTTGGAAGTTTGCTTGTCCAAATTGTCTCCAACTCATGACTTTTTACACACTAGAGCAGCAAAACCACAAGAAGAGGCCCTGAAAGCTCTCAGCATGCTGAGCTGTGACATAGGCTTTCAGAGGAAGGACACTTGCCTTCTGATCCACCCTGGCCAACCATACAGAGTTTTTAGCTACATCCGTGCCTGACCTTAAACAGAGGAAAACAGTTGTCTGTCAAAAATTGTGTTGATCCTGCTTTCCTGTTACTATTTCCCAGTATGTGGTGTTTTTGATACAGTTTTAAATTTGGTAAATCCTTGTTTTGGTTCCATTTCATTGTGGAAAATTACCACAAAGGTCCTTGCCTTCCTTCCCCTGTCTTCTGGATCATGGTGGGAACAAGCATCAGCACAGAGTTTCTCTACTCAAGTTTTGTAGGCCCATTATTGTAACTGGTGCTGTGGCCCAAAGAGCTTTGCTTCTGCCCTTGCACAGGATGCTGCAGCTGGCTGCCAGCTTTCTCCCCACTTCCTTCCTGTGCTTGCCGATGCGTGTGTACACCTGGGGCCGTGCAGATTTCTAACCCTTGCACTTCTGCTTCCTGGAGAAGGCCAGAACCCCTCACTGTTTTGCTTTGGGACTCTTGCATTGTGCAGCCTGTAGTCTTGAATGAGAGTCTCCACCTGTCAGAGCCATTGCTGCATAAAAACTGTGGCGCTTAACCCAGGAGACCTTCCTGCCTCCCTGTTTTGCTTGTCACTGCAGTGATATATGCAGCTGGACGTCCAAAGCCACAGTCTGAGGGTAGAGAACAGTTGAGAAATAGTGTAGTTTCAAGATTTTCTTTTTCTCACCTGTCTCATTCACTGCAACGTGTTCCAATGTGGCATATGCTTATGCAGTACCCCATTTAAGATGTATTTGTATTCTAGAGACAATGCTTGTGATTCCAGTTTAGAGAACTACCAATGTTTGGGGTTTGAGAAGGAAAAAAAGAAAAGTTGTATCTTTTAAGGTGGATAAGGTCCTTGATGTCTTTCAAGGTGGGCAGTCTAAGCTAATCAGAGCTAGGATTAATACAGTCCTGTTTTCCCTTCCACCTCTGCTTCCTGCCCTTCTCTTCCATCTAATCATACAGGGAGCCCATTCTACTGGTTGAGGCAGTAGATACATTGTGTGCTGTTGGAGAGGGGGTAATACCAGTTTTGTGTTGGCTTAGGTTCCTCAATCATTGTTTCTTGTGTGGGGACTCTTATCTGATGTTGACCACTTCCTGCAGGATTTGGTCCTCTCTGGGGAAGCTTAGTTTGGCTGTGCCACATCCTTCTTTGTTTGTATGTGTGTTTTCCCTAAGCTCCCTAATTAAACAGGCTAAAATATCTTGCAGTGCTGCCCTTAACCTTGATACTGCAGGGTTTTGCCATTTGTATTTGCAAACTTTACCATTTTGAGATCTTCAGTAACGTTTTGTAACCACTAAGGAAATGCTCTATTTCTGTGATACTCAGTTCATGTTATTTGCTTGTCTTTAGCACAGTTTTAAGTGATCAAAACTAAACTATGCTTGGCAAAGGCACAATCCACAGCTGATCCTCTTGTATGCATGTAAATTCCAGACTGTTCATTCTGTGTGGTTTATCTTTCAATTTTACCACTTGTTTGTAGACCAGGCCTGGGGACAAAGTAGTCAGGCCTTGGTTAGTCTCTAGGATATGATGATACTTCTTTGGAGGTGTGATTATTTTCAGTCCCATTCCCTACCTGCCAAATGCCCAGTGGATGCATTAACATGCCTTTAGTCCCAAACTGAGCAATGGAACTTCTTAGTGGAGCTATTTGTCTTACCATATTGTCCATTTAGGCCAGAGCAGACTCCCGTCTGCCTGCACAGGCCTTGCAGACTTCACAGGAAAAGATTTAAGTGAGTTGTTCTTTTTTTTCTACTCTAGGTGATGCAGGTCAGATATTACTACTGAAGGAGGGTGCCTCATTTTCTGCCTCTTCTTTTGGTCTCCTTTGTCCCAAGGAAGACAAGAACTTGGGATGGGGATGATGGGGAATGTAAAACAGAGGATGGGAGGAGTTCCAGTTCATTTGGTGGTTGAGTAGTATAAATGTTATCACTTTTAATACTCTAAAAGCAGGCTGTTGTGCTACCATGCTTTTATATCATCATTATACCTAATTCCTGTCCATGTTATATGTCCCAAAACAAGTGACAGATACTGTACTTTTTTTCCCCCTTCTTCTTCGTAATAAACCACCTAAAAAACTATCTTATTATTCTTGTGTGTGTTTCTTTATCTAGGGAGTGAAGACACAAACAGCACTATGCCTTTTTCTACAACTTCAGACCAGAAGTTGCCAGGTAATGCTCTTGACATTTCTGTTGCTGTTTCTCAGTAGCACTGAGAAGAGCAATATGTATTATTGTAAGCCTTAACTATCCTGTAGTAGTTTGTCCTTTATTTACTGAATTGTGAACAGCTGTGGCAGGAGGGAGGTACTCTGATACTCTGGGACAACGAAAGATGTTTAAGAGGAACAGTAGAACACAACTCAATTTTCATATACTTAGGTACTCTAGAGAGAAGAAATAAAATGGGAAAATTTTATGTCTAAAACTAGAAACACCTGGCAACAGCAATTTACAGTTAAAAGGAGAACCAAGAAGTCTGCTAGGCTAGAATTCAGTGATCTTCAGATAAAGGCAAGGCAGCTTTTCATCTGAGTCATTGCACTGTACTACTTCACTCATCCCATTTGCTTTTGGCCAAAAGTGGGATGTGTAGCCAGTACTCTGCTCATTGACTCACTCTGTCTTGTGTTCATTGCAATACTGACTCACTCCCAAACTCCAGGCAGTACAAATGGCTTCTTTTCACCTGTATGAACATGCTGTGCACACCCGGAGTTGTCCCAGGGTTGCAGACGTAAGCACTCAGAACCTGGAGGAAACATAAAGATATATTCTGGTTACACTACTGGGCCAGTGTCAAAAAGGTTTCACCACAGGCATATCCATGGTTTATCCTGGTATAAAAGTCAACGTATGCAAGAGAGAATGCATTTGTAATTGTACAGTCATAGACTGTTTCTGAAAGGCAATTAAATCTGCAACTTAATACCCCAGGTATGTCAGTGTAAGGATTGCATGTGCAGAGAGGGCTAGTTGGCTGTGATTATACCAGAGAAAAGGTGAAGTAATTCCCTCTGTAATTCCCTTTGTAATTCACACACACTCCCATTTTTTGGTAGTGGTGTGAAGATGTAAATTCAGTGCATTTGTTCTTAGACCTGTGCTTGCTCATAACATGTCTGCAATTGCAAACAGCATTGACAAAACTCTTTTAGACTAGACTTTTCCAGTAGTAAGAACAGCAGATCCATTCACAGGAAATGAGTATAGGTCTGCTTCTTGATTGCTGTAGCTTTGTTGCTCTCCTCTTCATCTCTATTGTTACATGCTTTGTTTTTCAGCCGTGCTGAAAAACAACGGCACTGCTGATGTGGGAAGGTGCTGTAAAAGATCATTTACTTCAGAGAAAAGAATAATCACAGAATGGACATGCAGAATGAAGGGAGAAGAGTATGGGCAGTGACACTCTCAGGAACAGCCCATTAGATCTTTGCCAGGAGGAAGAGACTGTTAACCTGTAAGAAATATAGAAGAGGGATGCAGCTATGAGGACAGACGTGAGAGTGGGAGAGTGCCTGAGAAACCTAGTAGTAACATGAGGAGGAAGGAGGGGCAAGAAAAAGAGAACTGGGAAAGTAGAAGTGAGAGAAAGGAGAGGACAAAACCAATACAACTGAAACATGGTTTGTATTTTATGTCTTTGGAAAGAGGTACATTCTTAGGACACTTTTTGTGTAGAGAGAGCATAAGTCTACAGAAAGATGTTTCACAGGATATCAGTTTGTCCTTGCTTGACTACAGTATATTCCCAGCATCAGCTCAGTTTGCAATAGAGATGCAACAAAATGGAAGAAAAGATTGAGGGACAGGAAATGGAACTGAAACAGAGGAATGAAAACTGCAAAAAAAACGCACAGTGCTTAAGTAGGTCAAGAAAGTCAGTGACAGTATGGCTGTTTTTCAGCAAATAGAATAGAACATAACATATAGAAGTGGAAGAGAGCACACAGAGGACATACAAGGAATTCAGATGCAGATGATTCAGACACTGTTGTGCATGCAGTGTAACTCTGTTCTTGCTGCACTGAGATCTGGAAGCATTTTGAAGAGCGATAAAAATTATCTGCTTTGGGATAATCTCTGCTCTATTCCCCACTGTAGTCTGCAAACACAGATACCCTGAGGAGAGTATTGTGTTGTGGGTACTTTAATTATTGTATGTTAAAATTAAAATTAATAATATTGATTGTCTTGGTTTTTTGTTTTTTTCTTCCTTGAAGACAATAGCAGTTCATCCAATGTCACTGCTCTCTCATCCACAGAATCTGCAACAACGACAACTGGAGGTTTGTATCTGTTCATCTGTCCATTCCTATGAACTTAGAAGTTAGCTCCAAACTTAAACCAGACCATACCAAATTCTAAAGAACAGGCCATCAAAAGTGGGTATTTGAGAGAGGTGTTATCAGTTAGGGCTGGGAAGCAACATGTAAAACAACTCTGAAAAAGAAGCTACGCTGTTTTTCAAGTTTAGGTTGCATGCTCCATCAGTTACTACATTTGCAATGCCTTTGAAACACAGGATTAAAAATTAAAATTAAGGGAAGAATTTCAAGAAGTTGGTCCTTTAATGTTAATTCTTTTTCTCTAAGCAAACTTCTTTCCATGGAGTAAAGATGAATAGGATGTTGTGCAATCAGTGCATATCTGTTTAATGTTACTTCACAGTAAACAGATTTAGGGTGTAGTGAAATCCTGGGAGCTTGAGTTTCAAGAGTAAGACTCCATTTCCTTTTACATAAGACTCACAGAATCACAGGATCATCAAGGGTAGAAGAGACCTTCAAGATGGTCTAGACTAACTATCAACCCAGCACCACCATAATCACCCCTAAACCATATGCCCAAGTGCTACATCCAGATGCCTCATGAAGATTTCCAGAGACATTTCCACCACCTCCCTGGGCAACATATTTCAATCCCTAACCAGTCTTCCAGTGACAACATTTTTCTAATTCTAATCTGAACCTCCCCTGGCTCAACTTAAGGCCATTTCCTGTTGTTCTTTAATTTGAGACATGGTGGAAGAGACTGACCTCCACCTCACTGCAACCTCATGGGACTTAATACCATGGAAAATAATCCCTACAGAGTTCCTAGCACAAAATAGTACTGTTAAGGCAATTTACGAGTGACGGATCTGGAACAGTCAATTATGTCTTCTTTTGCATGGTTCTGGTACTACCTTTTTTCCTCCACAACCTGGCAAAAGAACTGCAAGTCAGAAGTATTTCCCAAGGCAGCAGTATTGCATTTGTGATGCTCCAACATAAGTAACATGTTAACATATTTGTAGAAAAAAGAAATAGCTGTTTTAGATCAGCCGGTAGAGTTGAAAGCAGATAGTTAACCTGGGAGACAAACAGTTCATCCACTTGCATTTACAGTGTTCCAACTGTTGGCTATGTCAATGTGAGATTATTATAAAAGGAAATTAAAAAAAATCATCTTCTGGAAGAACTTGCTCAGGCAGATTTCACTACATTAGTAAGGACTAGATAAGAGTTAATGTCATGCAGTTGTTCAGGCTGTGATGCACAGATAAAAAGTTGCATCTGAGGAAAGCTGGTACTGGAAACTGGATCGCACTTGTGTTAAAAGCCATGTGAAAGCAGGGCAGAAATACTGTGTCTATGGCAAGATACTTTGTGTACTTGTGGAGTTTTATGCTGATCATAAAGTCCCAACTATGTCATTGCATTTCCAATAACAGCTCTTTCTGTCCCTGTAATCTCCAGATAAGCTCTGAGCTACCACACTCAGAAATTGCTTGTCTTCATTTAAGTATAAAATACTCACCAATAGGAAAAAAAGTAATAACCTTTCCAAAGACCTTCCTTCAACAGCAGGAAAGGGGTGCAGTGTCTCATTCCATTGCCTGCTCCAGCACTTGCAAGTTTCTTACGAGGTCTGAGCTTTACTACGTCTGCATAATAACAGTAAAAGGAGGCCTGAGACCTTTATCATTAGGCAAAGAATAAGCCTGACTGATAGCTGTGTCTTGCTTCACAGGGTTTGCGATTCCCATCCTTCTCTGTCTTATTTTTTTGTTAGAAACTTCATAGATTTTAATGTGATGTTCATCCATTTTTATTATCTGTCTCAACCTCTTCTTGCTTAAAGTCTTTGCTGTTATTTTTTAGGGGGGAGCAGGGGTGGGGAAGGAACTCTTCATGGTGGAAGCAAAAGTCTGTTGTTCAATCATTTTCCATGCAAAGGAGGGTATTTATTCGAGGAAGAGCATTCCATGATAATTTTGTATGTTAGCACAGTGCTTATGCAATCTGAGTTTTGTGTTCATTCTTCTTCAGTTAGAACACTAAGGGAGTAGTAGTGCATGCTGCTAAGATTTCTTATCTGTATGCTATATATATGTATGTATGTGTATTGATTGATGGATACAGCATAGCTATTTAATGTTTAGACACAGCTAGCATACTAGGTAAAATACTTGTCTCTTTTAAAAACAAAGCATCATAAACCTGAACTATATTACTAGCATGCATCCTTTTTAAACAATAAAAATTAGGCAGTCAGGGTTTGTTTAGTGTGATGTTCGATGAAGCCCAGCTGGTCTATTAAGGGAAAAGTAATTAGGGAAATAAAAGCACGGATGTTGCTATATTCTTTCATCTTAACTCTGTAAAACAGTACAGGTAAGATTTTTCTAAGAGAAGAACAGATTGGTGCCTGATTCATGCCAGCTTCCCAAATTTTCCAGCTGCCTTCGATAGATTCCCACTAGTGTTTTGAAATGACAGATGCTAAAAACATCATGAAATACAGGTCTGGAGATTAAACAGATTTTACTGTTAATGTTACATTGCCAAGGGCTGTAATTTTGATAAAGTAAGAAAAAAAGGATTGCTAGTAGGAAAGAAAGGTGGGGGAAAGTAATGTGCAAATGTGCTGAAATTCCTCATAGATGTTTGGATATTTTTTGTCATGATTCAGGTTTTCTGTAGGGTGATTTGATACCCATGGAATAAATATCATCTTTGTGTTACATTGTTTCATAATGTTACACATGGAACAATTAGCCATTGTATTGTTCAGAAACAGAAGCTGCTTTGACACTCAGAAATGATGACTGAAAAAAACCCCACAGAAAACTGACTGCTTGACACTTACATCCAGATTTGTCTTTTTTTCTGGTATTGATTATATTAGGAATGCAGTTACCAGGTGTGGTTTCATGTCATATAACTGTAGGGGGTTTCCATATAGATGTTTCCTAGCTTATTTCCTACAATGAGGAACCATTTGATGTTTATAGATCATTGTGCCTTTGGGGAGTTTACCTGTCAGTATTAAAATGTGCCCTGAATTTTATCTGATGTATTTTACACATGCTTCATAGAGGAACTGAATTTCCTAATTGTAACAAGGTAAGCACATGAATATAGTATTCCAGCTGTTTCATCTCAATGAATGCTCATTTCAAAGTGTTTCCTAGGGTTATGGCACTGTACAATTACAACAGTAAAGAACAGGAAAACAATTAACATTTACTATTGAGAGTGTATTAGACTGTTTCAGTAGTTTTAATGCAAAATGTCTCAGAATTGTTGTGTAGGCCAGTTCTTTCAGAATGCTTACACTGCTGTACTGCTGGGGGTTAAGTTTTTTATGTTTGTATTGGTTCTGGAAGCTGTGATACTTAAATCTTAGCAAAGACACAGTTCTGTATGTAGTTCCTCATGTTTTACACCACATTTACAAGAATATTATTCTATAGAAGCATTTTAGAGACTGTATGTAAAAAAGCAGAAATTGAATATCAAGTACTCTGGAATTGAGATGAAACTGTCTCTTCTCTAGTTATTTTAGTTTTACATAATTTCAAGAAAACCTAGGTATAATTAGACATTTGAATGCCCATAATAAAAACCTTTTGCAGTGTTTAGAATCAACCAGCTTGTGTGAGGTTATAGGAATAATGCAGAAGTAGACAGCTACAAAGGGAGCTTTTTCTCTCTAGCATTCCTTCATACATAAAAGCTGTTTGCCTCATACTGTCTGCTTAGATAAATGTTAGTTGCATAACAGGCTCATGTTTCTTGTTAGCTCCTTCTTAGAAAAATAAGGAATTGTTTTAAGATCATTCTGTCTGCCTTCCACTAACATTCTAAGGATTTTGCTATAATTATCAATGCCTATTATTCTTGAATGTTGCATCATGGTGTTTTTATTCTGAACAGTTTATTAGTGCTTTCTGAGGAGGGATGGGGAAATGTTAGCTAAAAGCAAAGCAAAAGTTAAGGATACTAGGTGTCAAACTTTTGAAACAGCTTTCCAATCTTTGTTTTACCCTTGACAAGACAGATCACTGCTTAATAAATTATATAAACCAGCAGATTTACTTTAGTTGAACTTTTATCATGTGTGGAAAACCTTTTGAACCTTAAGTTTCACATAAATACAGCATTCTCTGTGGTAAGTGTTAATATATATGGAGCCTGAGTAACACTATTGTTTCATTCAAAAGCAAATTAAAGATTAAATCATTACTAAAATGGGGGGTTGGGGGCCATTTAATCTTTGTTGTCTGAAAAAATGGGCACTTCAAATTGAAAGTTACTCTCGATCCAGAATTTTGTTGTATTTCAAAATACTGTAAGTTAGGTGTGATCCTGTGGGATTGGATAGTGTTATCTAAAAAAGAATTGACCCTTCTAAAAGTTATCATATGTTATCCAGGTTTTATTTACAGCTTTTCATTTAAACCACTCCTAACGTTGAGGCCCAGAAAGCAGAAGTTATGTCTGTCCAAAGGAAAGTCTGTATGCAAGCCTGGATACCCATGCAGTTGCATTTTCATTGTTATTCTGTCATTCTGCTTGGGCAGGATAAATGCTGTCTTACTCAATGAGTCTGCAGTTCATTATTTTTATGTGTTTTTCTGTGTGGTATCACAAATAAATTTTTCCCAGGTGTGTCCAGCAGTACTACTTACCTGACCAGTACCACTCAGCCCACCACGACCACTGTGTCTGTCATCGTGACAACTCAGGCCACCAAAACCAACCAGACAATAAGACCCACCACAGCTCCATCAGTCACATCATCACAAGTCAATGTTACAGGGGTGACCACTTCCAAGATTTCTTCTACTTCTACAACAGGTGAGTTCACAATTCAGGAAGCTCATAAAGGTTTGTATACATGTTCGTATGGGTTGTAGAATGGTTAGTTTTACAGTAGTGTAAAAAAAGGAGGAAGAAGGCATTTGCATGCTGAAAAACAAGGCTAAAGTGGGGTTTTATTACTAAGTTGGCTACAATAATGTTGGTCTGAGCACTCTGCTTACTTAAATAAGGATTCACTTAACCTGAGAGACCTGACATATTCAGGGAAAAAAAGCGAGACAAGTGGTCTGAACCAACAGCCTCAAACACAGAGATTATCAATGTTAAGGAGAAAGTCTGGATTTTGAATACAACTTTTGTACTTGTTCAGCTCTCCCTTCTTCAGTTTACTTGAACTCATCTCTAATACTTCCTTTCTCACAGCTGACCTGTATATCAAAATATGTCTACTGGCTTGTTAAAAAGACTGAGTTCCCTTAGCAATGTAATGAATTTTATCCCTAACAGAGGGTAGAGTATGACTATGCATGTCACATTTTATGTAAAAGTTGTCAAATACAGTTTAACAGTGCCCTTTAATACAAAAACAGTGAGCACAGCATTCAGTATTTCCTGGCAGTTAGCTGCTTGCTCACATCACTTCATGCTTACACTTCTAAACAGATTAGGTTGCTCACCTATCAGTGGAGCATCATTGGGTAGGTAGGTAAAGCTGTCATCAGCAGAACTTTTAGCTGACCATGTGACATTCTCTGTAACAAGTACAAATAGAAATGGGCACAGACTGTGTGTTTTGCTTGGAGTTTGTAGCAGATGTGACCAGTTTTAACAGTGAAACAGCTATGGCTTATCTGAGACCATGTTGTCTCTGTCAATATTTATGTTGGGCTGCAGAGCTGATCTCATTCGGGACAGCAAGAGTACAATTCCATGAGACAAGGTAAAGCAATCCAACAGCTCATTGCCACCAGAAGTGTTTTATTCCCACCATGTCACTATACTGCTTGACTTCGTAGCCGTTGGACCCCTCTTGCAGGCTGACTCAGTATGCTCTTCTAACTAAAAGGAGCTTTTATGCTTGGGTTACAGGCCAGCTTAGTGAATTAAATTTGCTTATGGAGAGTATGGAAAACACTAGAACTGGTTTAAGAGGGGCAGGAGCTCCATGGGTAGAAGGACAGGATAGCAGGGAGGGAAAAGGCAGGGGAAAGAGGGACGTGGAGAGGAGAAGGGGCAGTCAGTCTTGCAGAGATAGCCAGCAGCTGGATCAGTTGCTCCTGCATCACCAGAATGTGGTACTTAAAACCAGAGCCCTGGGTTTCAGCATGCTTGACTGGTATCTTTTTAGTTGATCTTGGTTAAATTTGTCTAATTGGGTCTTTAGGAGGGTATGTCAATGGGGAAGGCAGGATGTAGAGGAGTCCCTCAAAACACGATTTTTGCAAGCTCTATAAAAAGTCCCTTTTGTTTTCTTCTTTTCAGCCACATCAAAATCTGAGGCTGTCGTAGCCAAAACCTCCAGGTTTGATGTGGGCAGTTTTGTTGGTGGCATTGTGCTGACCCTTGGAGTCCTGGTTATTCTCTACATTGGGTGCAAAACCTATCAGTCTAGAAGAGGCATCCAGTACAGAACCATGTAAGTTCACAGGGGATTGTCCCTTGTCTGTTTATTACTTTTTTGAGGGGAACAAGGACAAACAGAATGGGCAGAATGAACCCTGATACATTTGTTTAATGTACATACAGTAGTATCATTAAGAGATGTAACTGGGTGTTTTGTCTTTCACCACTTTAGCTAGTCCTCGTTAGTATTATGCCTCTCTTCTGTATGTTTTTTTTCGCTGATCTATTACATAAAATATTTTTTTAAGGATCCTTATCTTTTAGCTATTCCATGAATAGTTAATATTTCATTGAAACTCTCTGCAACTTGCAAGATTTCTGGTTCTTCTTGACACTTTGTCCTAAACTCCATTTGTCTATTCATTCTTTTATGTTTTCCTCCCCCTTGCCATTAATTTTTTTGGAGTGAAGTTCATTAAAAATTGTACCATCTGACTCGCTATTTATACTCAGCTCTACTCAGTTTTCTTTCAGGCTTCCTTACTTGCCCATGTTTACTTTTAAGAACTAGGTTGCTTTCTTTTCCTATTTAGTATCATCCATCTCAGTCCAGAATGTTGTTTTAAGTGAGGTGATGTCATTAGACCTGCTGGGATATTGGTGTTCAGGCCTTGTGTTTTCTCTCCATCTTGGCTCCTGCTTACTGGTCACAGAACTAAACCAATCCTTGTTGCACGTGTTTACCCACAGTGGTGTTTGTGACTGGACATTGTAGACTTCAGATCAACAGTATCTTTAAAACAAAGGAAACCTGTTGCTGAGCTTGTGCAGTGGCTTTGGTTGACTGTGACTAATGGGTTATAGGTAAGATAGATAAGGTAAACATGCCAGAGCAACAGCTGATGTAAAAATACATGAATGAAATGTGAAAGGCAAGATGTTAGTAAAGGCCACTGAAGCTGGAGGAGTGTTAACAAAACGAAATTATTCCGTTAACTTCAGGATTGGCTCAGAGAGGACTGTGACTCCCAGATCAATGTGCCCTTAGCCTTTCTTAGCAAGGTAGCCTCTGCTCACAAAATAACCTTTTCAGCAGCAGCTGGGTGGCTCTTTCTCATGTTGACTGTTGCTTGTAGTGCAGAACATTAATTACTGTGTTTCTATTACAGTGATGAACACGATGCCATCATTTAAGGAGACTTCAGGGAAGACAGTGTTGGAAACCCACCCTGTCACAGCTGTTGTAACTTACTTCTGAAAGAGTTTCTTTCATAAAGATGATCATAGTTACTAAACCTGTCTTGGGTGTGACCCTGAAAAATGATGAGAAGCTTTTTAAACATCCTGATTTTTTACATTGGCTTTCATAAGAGTAAAAAGAACTCAGCACTTTGTAGAGACAATATTTTCTTTTTCCAGTATTTGTAACCAGATTTCAAGAAAATCACATATTGAGTAATTTTAAGGTATACACACACAGGTCTCTGAAATAGCTAATTACTAGCACAGGCAATTGCATCAGTGCAATTCTAAGTAAGTTCAGGGTTTTTTTTCTAAAATTTTGTATTGTATTTATTTTGAAGTTTGATGTGAATGGTAGTTTAGGAATTTTGGATTTTGAACAACTCAGTTAATTTTTAATAGGGTATATAGGGGCTGTGTTTAGCTATAGAAGATGATAATGAGTACTTTAAATGTCAATCCTTGTACACAACAAGACAAGTTGCAGGAAGCAAGGACAGACTGGAGATGGCCATCCATAACCCTTTTCTCTAAAAGCTTCTTTTTCTAGCATGTTCTGAAGAAGGTTATGCAATTCAAGATAAAATAAGAATGGAAAAAAGTAATTGTGCTATCCATAAATACAAAAAAAAAACCCCAAAATTGCTTCTCAAAATTGACTTTTGAATGTAGTAATCACCTGGCTCTTGATTTTTATTACAAAGCTGTATGCAATGTTTTAGCAGCATTTGATAATCATTGAAACTTACATAGAGAAGGGGAAAACTATAAGATAGCATTTTAGATGTTTTTACAGCTGTTTCCAGAACTTGGTACTGCTACACATGTGTACAGAGACCTGGTCAAAAGCCCAACTGAAGGCAATAGAGTCTCTCTCAGCAAATTAAGGCCCAAATGCACCAGGGGTACTGTGCAGGATGGCTGGTGCTGCTCCCACATCACTCCTGCAGTTGTATGGCCAAACCTCACAAACAAAGATTTGGGCAGGGCTCTCCCCACGTGGGTGTGCCCTTCCAGCCTGTGCAGTGGATTTTTTAGGTGA
>JAWWLZ010000001.1:41210678-41237784 GCA_035041345.1 Poliocrania exsul | reverse complement strand
AGTGGATTTTTTTAGGTGAGGCACAGCATGCGCAGAACTGGCCCCACCGTTTCAGTCCTGAGGTCCATCTGCCCTGGCTGAGTGAGCTTGGACAGTGACAGTGAAGTCCTCGGGACTGTCACAGCACCCGGGGCTGACCCTGCTGAACATCTGGGATGTGACGGGATGGGATGGCAGGGAGGCTTTAACTGCCAGGGGACGATCCCCACTGAGACTCGCACTCGGATCCTTGGGATTCAGAGTCCGGAGTGCTCTCTATGCCACGGGACTGCCCCTACTCCTGCAGTTACACTGAGATAAATCTGCTGACTTCAGTAGATGGGTTCCTGGTGTACACTGGTCTAAGGAAAACTAGAACAAAGATCAGGAAACACAGGCGTGCACCTCCATCCCTGAGTAATTGTTCAGTCTTGCTCAGGCTCCATATGCAGACCCCTCCCTGGTGAAGAGGGTTAGTGTGGTGGGCCTTGATCTGGTTACTGCTGGCACCAGTCCCCCATGCGGGGCACAGAGGGGAGGTGGTGACAGGTGGGGGAGGTCCCCATGGGAACAGCATCTCGCTAGGTCTGTCAAGCACACTGTTTGGGGGAAGTATGACTACAGTTCTGGAACAGGTTCATTTGTTTTTTAAGCAATAGTTTATTCTGACATGCAATGTTAAAGTGGCTGTATGATTCTTTTTTTTCATTTTTCACATGGAGTAGTAAAACTGTTGTGCCTGAGCCACAGCCATCTCCAGCAAACCAGGGCTAAGGAGTTGTCTCACTGGCACCAGCTACACACCTGAAAAGAGGGTAGCAGGGTTGTTGCATTTTTTGACTGAGACCGAGGTACAGGGGGAAAGGAGGAGTGATTTGAAGTAAGTTTTGTAGTTTTTATTAATTGTGTTGTTTGGTGGAAGATTACCTGAATTACTGGTTTTGACTTGGAGACTTATGGAAACAATTCTTTCATAGAGCTGTAATTCTTTACTTTGTAGGAATTAAGACACTTAAGTGCAACTCATGCTGGGATTGTCTCACTGCTATTGTACAGACAAATAAATAAAATTAAATTTTTGGAGTTACTTCATGAATTTCAGTTGAATTTTTATTTTATTAGCTGTTTTCTTATTTCATAACTATTGAGTAAAAATATTGAATAAGTGTTCGCTGTATATACTTGTAAGTGGTAGAATATCAGACACTGCATTTTTGCCCAGCTCAATCATTTCTAATGTATTTTCTAATCCCATTACTACAGTAAAGCAAAAGTATGTGCTCAGGATTTCATAGGTGTCGGTGCAAATATAAAACTTGACTTTCTTTCAGACAAAAGGCCTTCCTCATTGAAGTCTTTCTCCCTTCACCTCTCTGGTGATTAGTTATTCTAAATTCAATCATATTTATTTTATGCAAAAAATTTTAGCATAAATTGTTCCTTCCCTTGCCTAGGTATAATTATGCTACAGTCACTCAGCCTTTCCTTAACTGAGTTCGCTGATATTGTAAAGATGATGTAATTGTTTCTAGTCCACCCCTCAAGACGATTGCACGTGTTTTCTCACTAGTACTGAATGCTGAGCAATGCAGTCCATAGTTCCGTCTTGCTTAGGAGTCCCTCTGGTGGCACTTCACAGAACTGCAGTTACAGTATCACATTTTAAGCCCATCACACGCATTAAATTCCTTATTACAGCTCTTTCACCCTGCCCCTACATTCATTTTTTTTATCCTTAAAACTCATGAGTTTGTGCTTCATGTTTAAATTTATTTACTTTTAATACTACAGGCTGGGCAATTCATCCAGTGGCTACGAGACATAGCCACCTTAGCTCAGCCATTATGAGTGTCACTTTGGCCCTTCAAACACACCAGGACCAGCCTTGTGATTACATCTCAAGGCTGAAGCATTTTGCCTTCCTCCCACAGGTCTATCTTTTTCATGCAACTCTCCTTTAACCTGTATTCCAGTACCAAATCATAGCACTTCCAGCTTAATTGTTTTAATGGGGCCCTGTATCAAAGGTTTCAAAACAGTCCAGAAATGCTGCAGTGCTTTACTTGGGGTCTACTAAAAAAACCTATTAAAGCAAGACCATGTTACTGTGATAATATTCAGTAACTTGAAATATTTGTAAATCTTTCGTACCTTTCCTTTTTGTTTAGTGACTGTTAAAGCTCTTATATGCTCATGCCACTCTATTTTTGCCCTGAAGACTTACATAGCATTCTTAACATGCTTTATTGCAAAAGCAACAAAATGACAGTATCGCCGAAAGCAAAATGGAATGGCATCAGAGACTAGAAATTGCCTAGATAACTCAAAAGGTTAAGAATTTAGCTGTGATATGGAAGCAGATGGAATGAGAATGGACCTGTACAGAATGTAAACATGTTCTCTAGACAACACTGAAGGAGTTCCAATTGGTGTAGGACTGAGACAGCAGTCTTAAAAACCAGGAAAGCTGTTAAATGAATTTAAGTATCTGCATTTTACAGTCCTCACAAACAGCACAGAGCCAGGGACTTGCAATTTGTGGTGTTGATATTGTAGTGTCTAAGCTTTAGCTTGCATTTAAATTTAATTTGCTTTGCTATAAAAACAGTACCTTTAAAATGGGCACAATGATTAATTTCATCCTTCAGTGTCAGGTTCTCCCTGTACATCAAAACTTCTAATTCAGGAACTCTGACAATTGAAAGAATAAAAGGGACTCTGAGTTCTGGAGGCTTTTAAGTGTTCTTTTAGAATACCAAGAGGAAATACATTCTTACTCTTATACTCAAAATTCTAAGTGTGCTATTGTTTGACTGACCTTTTCAAGTTTAAGTTTAAAGTAGCTGGCAAACCAAAGTGTTGTACATGTCCAGCCCTGAGGTGATGGGTGCTTCTAAAATGTTAGAAAACCACTCTAACTCATTTTCCTTGACAGGGTTCCTAAGAAAAGCAAGGAGTGTGTACAAAAAGGAGGTTTTCTCATTCTGAGTGTTGCATATATGACTTTTCTAAAGACTTTATTCTTCCCTTAAAGCTATCTTCCCTTAGGTAAATCACAGCCTTACCTACTGTCCTAGACTCTGTTAGTACCAAGTACTTCACTTGTTTATTTGCCAAAATAAAGCATCATTAAGTAAGTCAGCCTATACAGATCCAAAACAAAGATCTCAAAGTTAACACATTAGGTTAGAAACCTTTGGCAAGTTCTCCATTTTTCCCTAAAAAAATTTCACCAGGCCAAAAGTAAATGTGAAGGACAGTGCTAGCTCCAGCAAAGAAATTGCTCATTTATAGGAGCTGGAGATATTGCCTTCTATCTCCATCTTGCAGCAAGTAACTCCAGAGATGCCAAAGTTCACATCCACTACACTCCCTAAGCCGTGCAGACACATGCTGTCAGCTCAAGATAAAATGTTGATGTCCAAGAACTTGAGCTGCTGGGTCAGCACAGCTGCAGAGGATGCTGATGGGAGGAAGGCTGTTTATTGCTGTTTAACCCAGTAAAAGCTCTGGAAAATGCTTTCAAAAAGGAAGTGGACACAACAAAGTGTGAGCCTGGTCAGCTGGTTCTGTCACTTGATTCAAATAAAACACTAAGCAGACAGTGTTCTCCATGGTTTAAACATTCTGCCAGGGTCCTATTTGCAATGTGCTACAGACAGTGAGCTTGATTAGAGTTTTCTTAGAATAGTACTGAGGAGAGCATAACTGCTCCCATGAGCAGGGCACCCACAGTCATTACAGTGGGGTGGAGCAGAAAGTCGTACCCTAGATTAGCATTCCTGCCAAAACTAGGTCAGAGGTTTTCTACTAGTTTCTAGATCAGGTTCTTCCACTTCTCAGAAGGCAATTCAGGTGCCTAGATGCAGCCAGCCAGTGCTGTTTGAAGCTGCCCAGGACACTCTGTTTTTTCGGCCAGGGCTGACAGGTTCGTTGCAGGTCCTGAGATGCCCTCAGGCATCACAAATGAACTTCGAACACCTACATCAGAGGGCTTTTTAAAGCCCTGTATATCCTCTTGTACATATATATCCTCTTAACTATATGTAGTTAAGTGCCATACCTGAAAACTCAAATCCCCGACAGTTCTAAAAAAAAAAATGCATTGCTTGAGAAGTCTGCCTGCTACTATATTTTTCCTTATCCTCTTCCCTGTTCAGAAACAAGGCTTACCTGCTACCAATTCCACATTCTTCAGGTAAGCCTGACCTCTCCACCTCCCCCTGAAGATTCATCTTAATCACGTACACACACACACACACACACACACAAGAAAGTATACTTGGTTCTCGTATTACTAATTTCTGGGCTGGAATATCAAATTTCAATTGTGTGCTTTCTTACTTAAGAAGCTTTCATAACCTTTGACAACTTTTAAAGTTGTTACACAAGACAAAAGAGCTTTTAGAGACATTGCAAAACCAGAAAAGCAGAAGTATGTTAATCTAAACTGTTTAAAACTACACGCTAGGTTTGAAACATTTACATTTTTAATAACAAAATAAAGGGAAGATACATACATGAAATAAAACTGGGCAAAAGTCTGCAATTAAAAAAATTACAGCAAGCCAATCTACAGTTAAAGAATCCAGGTCTGAAGACTGAGAGATCCATACTGAGGCATTAAGTGGGGACAACTGTGTTTTATTCCACTGTTTGACATGAAATCCTAGAAAAATACCTACAAAGAGAGGTGTTCATAGGTATCTACTATGCAAGTCGGGATACAAAGCTGAAAAGGGTAAAGTAAGAGTCAAGTGGTAAGGGAATAAATGTCCCTAGACTATCAGCTTATAAAACAAGACCCAAGACTTCAGAGGGGGCTGGAAGATCCTATTTAATTGCACAATCACTATAAAGTTCAAAACACAGAAAAGCAGCTTTTACATTTAATCCTTAGCACAAAGACTGCAGAGCTACTCTCTGCCTCATCTTTAAGGCTATGAGGACCAGGATTTCTATGCTTTGAAAAATCAAGACAAGGGGAAGTACCAGATGCTGCTGGGGCTTTGGGTGGTTTCTATTTGTTTTTAAATAAGGAGGGAATCACCAAGCAGCACAGACGCTCACTTCCCGGTTCAAAAATGAAAGAAAGACAAATGGAATTTTATTGTCCTTTTGCAGGCAAACAACCCCAAAATTTTGTCAGGAAAAACCAGCGTTCCAACTGCTGCAGTCTTCAGAGAAAAGCCAGCAATGGGAACAGAGTAAACAAGTACTCATTTGAGAAGTAGAAATATTTTGTCTTCACAGAAACTATTAGTAATACACTAAGTATCAACTATTACTATTAGTAATACACAAGTATCAAAACATGAAAAATCTTTTAAAATTCCTGCTGCTCCTGCAACAGTTAGCCTCTTTTTAACTCAAGTCCAAAAGAAAGCCAAAACAGAAGTAGCTAAAGTTAATTAATATTAATTATTAATAAGAGCAATCTTAATGTATTTCCTCACATCCACGTGGAGGAAACTCATGAGAAGAGTTATGCTGAGCTCCATTTTAGGAACTCACCAAAAAGTTTTTTTAATCAAAGTGACATTAGTGAAACTACTTTCCCTATTCACAAAGGAACATCACAAAAACCTCACCCTAAAATTGAGTTGGTTTTATGAACTGAAGGAGTCTTTGGCACCGAAGGCCTGGTATGCTCATAACAACAATACACTTTACTATCACACAACTGTGTTAGGTAGTTGATTAATTACCTTCTGTACCACAATTTTCCATTCTTAAGACACTGCTGGCTTAAGCTTCAGTAGTTGGAGGATGATAGGAACAAAGACATTTTGCAAGTTTCCCTCTTTAGGAAAGAAATGTACGGACCGTGCCCTTGATTGTCCCCCTGCAAATGGGGCATTTTCTAAGGGACGGTGCACATTCTTTGCATACCACTAAGTGCCCACATGGAATAAAAACAATAGAAACTTCTTTGTCCATGCAAACTTTACATGTTCTTTCTTCTTGCAATCTTCTTAATTGTTCTTCCATAGGCAAACCTGAAAAAAAAAGTTAACTTTTTGTCAGCCTGAATGTATGTATCTATATATTTCGAGTATAGCTATGCTCCATTTCACCCTTTACTTCCCCATCTGTATTCAGTAAATATAGATGGCAGTGAGAAAATAAGAACATTTTCCAGAGCTCAGAAAGTGGCATGCAAGGAACTAGTTTGTACTTTCCACTTCTGTGAGATGACAGACAGCTCAGGGGTTGAAGGCCAACCAGCGTTTACATTTTAGTAAATGTTGTACTTCCACTTCCTTGGAAATCACAAACACAAAGCACAGCCTGACTGGTGGAATGAGCTATATCCAGGCCTTGTAAACCTTTCTGCAGTCTGTTAACAGATTAAACTACAGGACTAAGAACTAGAGCAAACTCAATCACATGTCTGACACGTGTTTATCTACCCAGCTGTTGGGTCAACCCAGATCTCAGGACACCTATAACCCATACTGGAAAAGCAGGACTCTTCAGTCTTTACCAAATGCCTGAATTAGAACTTGTATCAGGATCAAGTCTAACTAATGTGCTTGAACTGTTGGGCTCCAGAAAGCTCTACATCCTATGGTGCAAAAGCATGTGTAAGGCATAAGATACAGCTTATAGCTGATAAACTTGCTTGCGAGTCTGCACATGCACTTCAACTTTTGGTTAACTTTTTCAGTCCATCTTACTAAAGCAGAATTAGAGAGAGGATAAAGCATAAAACCTATTTCCTAACCAAAGTAATTTTTTATGTTTGCTATTTGTTCCACAATACCCTTAAAGATACGAAGGTAGAATTTAAGGTACCTGAAACATCTGTGGGAACATACTTCATGTTCTTCTCCACTAAAACAAGAGAAAAAAAGTCCTTGTCATTTTACTAATCTATATTCAAACAGCAAAACAGCATCTGTTTGTTTCTTTTTCTTCAGGTTGCTATGTGAGAGCACTGGTTAGACTTCTATAAAATTATATCCTTTAAAAACAAAATAAACCCAGACAGACATACCAAATAAATCTTTGTACAGCTCAGGGTCACAATCTCGTAGACAGTTTCTGAATATGCTGGCTGCTTCATTTCCTTTCACTAAAATTGTGTCTATCAGTTCCCTTGCTTGCAATGCTGTCTGAGTCTTCTGCTTAATAACATCATGCTCAAGTTCTGTTATCACTTTAGCTGACAGTAAACTCCCGAGGATTGGAAGTATGCATGTTAAACGTTGGAATAAAGCCATTCGATTCTTGCGGATTAAGGACAAATCATCTGGAATGTAAAGGAGATCAGATGTTTGTTAGGAATACACTCCTCTAAGATGCACTTCTGTTTAACAATAACTGATACATTATTTAAACTCTACTTGAAATGTGTGCTTATTACACATCAACAATAAAGCCCTCAGTAAGTTTTAGTGGTGTTCATTTAACAAACAGACTTCAGAAAACCACACACAAGCAGCTTCTGAGCCAAAACCTTTTCACCAAGGAAACCTCCTCCACCCATCTCTAGGTTAAATAATCTGAGGGGATCTTAGGTCTAACTCCACATTAGCAAGACTTACACTCTTCAGAGAATTGCAAAGAAAAAACAACTCTGCATAACACCAGCACTAACTTATCGAAAACCAAGAGGTTAACTTTAGTCAGTGGTGGGCAAAATCATGTCTGCAGATAGAAGGAATTTCTTCTAAGAGGTGCCCAACACAATTACATACAAAAAAACCTCCAAAGTCAACACAGACTCTGGAGACTTTTTTAAGTCTACCACAAACAATGACAAAAAAATTTCCATTAGGATTTAATGCTGAATCCATCCATACTTTTTGACAGAAATATGACTAGGAAAGAAGCAGCCTTAATTGAATTTATAATGGAGAAGTGTCATTATGCTTCACAGGCTCAAAACCAGAAGGATTTCTTTAGGCTGCAAAACTTACATGGCATTGAAGCAACAGAAAATGTTAACAACCCATCAAATAAACACTAAATTGCTGACGTACATGGGCTGAGTCAGACACAGCAGATCTTTGGCCATCTTACAGAATCTGACTTTATAGAAGTTTATGGCCTCTTCTAGGAGGTGGGATATGGTGGCTTACTGATTCAAGCAGCTTAAAGAGCAGGTATATTTGGAAAAAAAAAACAGTGGAGTGCACCAAGTATTTTATTTACACCAATATATAGGCACACAAATGGAAAAAAAGAAGGCTTCGGAAAGAAGAGGTGATTCAGAACCCTTGGCCCCTGGTATGGACCATCCTCCTAAAAGGGAATGACACAATTCCCAGACTGCTAGTTCCATACAGATATCCTGACAATGCTTTTAGAGAAGCTGATCCTAATAGCAATTAAACCAAATGACTTAGTGAATAAAAACAAATATAAAAAAGCTATACCTATTACAAACCACTTCAGATTTTACTTTTATTTATGCCTTATGTGTACCTGATGCCACTTCTTCTAATTGTTTTTCTTTCTCTTCTTCAATCTTCTCATCTTCAGCAATAAGCAGATCAGACACAAGATCATTAACAGTCTTGTAGTTTTCTCCAGTGGCCCAGATTTTACTTTGCACTGTTTGCTTTATTAGCTTTCTGCTGAATCCCATCTCCAAGGCAGCTTTAATAACAAGCGTGTTCATCATGATTGCATCTTCTGAACGACTCTCTCCAGGGCCAAAATGAATAACTAATCAAGAGAGGAAAATCACTATGCATCATATAAAGAATAAAATACCAACACAACCCAGGAGTCAGACACAATCAACAGTACCTACACACATGAACATCTGGCAGTAAAAAGTTTCAGTGGTCAAACAGAATTTTTAAAACTTTAAGACATCAGCTTAGCCATGGATTGAATCCAAGATAAACATCAATCCATGTCAGGCCTCTGCTGAAACCTAGGTTAATCCAGAGAAACCACTGAGAATTCCATTGTGTCTTAGCAGCTTTTTTTACACTTAAGTCATTTCTAACTTCAGCACTGAAAAACATCTTGGGGGAATGAGGGAGGAGGGGAAATCAGAGTTTATAGTACAAACAACTGCTCTATCCCAGCTCTTGATCAGTATTTTCCATTCAACTTAGTAACCTCCAGACACATGGGATTCCTACTCATTGTCCTCAACCAGCAGGGACTAGGATAGAATAAACTCTTCCCAGAGGGTGCGTGGGGTTTTTCTATCATAACTAGAGCCCAGCCCAGAAAAACTTCACCTTTATCAGCTTGTCCTACCTTTTCCTGCTACTGCTCAGCTTGGAGCATTTACCCAGCTATGTGCCTAAAGATGGAATTGCGTAACTGCATGGTCATGACACCCTTTAGCAATTGTTCCGGCAAGTTCAATACTTGCTTTGCCTAACCCAACCCTTAGACTAAAAACCACAAATGCAGCAACTGCCAAGGATTCAAACCCAAAAATTTTAATGTGAGCTGCTAGTATGAAAATAAGGAAAATTTGAAACAAGATCTCTTAGAGGTGTTTCCTTGGAGTTTATCCAAACAACATCAAAATTACCTCACTTTTGGGAAACAAATCTAAGAATTGGCTATCCAAAGCTAATTTGCTTAGCAATCACTAAGTCTGCAGAAGTTTTAAAACATGCTTCAATATACATACTTGGGGGATCATTGTTTTCATCTACAGGTGGATCAGAGGTTGACAAGAGCTGTGGAACACAAAAGAACTACATTAGTATCAAAACACTGCTTTTCCCTCTGAAGTCTGGCCATGCATACATAATCAATATAAAGCAGGTGGTGATCACTTCCATGAAGGGGAGTTTGGCTTACTCTTGCCATAAGAATAACAGATAGAAATGATTCAGGCTCTCCATGACTGATTTCTGAAATAATAATTACTGATCTGCATTATTCAAAGACACTCACACAGTCAGAATTTTCCTCTCTTAACATAAAGGAGCTCACTGCCTCATAGGATTTTCCACAAGTAACCTGTAGAAGTTAAAACTCTACTAGTCCAAGACTAGCCATAGTTAGACAATGGTTTCTTGTATGTGCTCATGAAGAGCACTAATCATGTTAGAAACCTAGGAGAAATACACACAGAAATGAGGCAGAACGATGGACCAAACTCACAAAAAGGACACAGAAACTCTTCAACAAGGGAAAAGCAAAGTTACAGGACAGTAAAGTTTACCTGCTCGAGGAGATGGGGGAATCTGGCCTGAATTTGACTTACAAACTCTCTTCCTTTTACACGAAGCAGATACTCACACCTGTAAAATTGGTAGAAGTATACAAATTATACTTTCTACTTGCCAAAGAAAAAAAAATACAGAAGAATGAAGGAGTTTAAGCCCAGTGTATCTTGAATACTCATGTTTCTCTTCCTTCAGAAGAGACAGAGTACTCTTAATTGGAAGCTTGATGCAGCCTAGTGTCTGGTGACACTTTAATAGAACTCTTCCATGATGTCCAGCCATCAGCAGGTTTATGGTCAGCAGCTTTACATTCTCCTACCACTTGTAATCAAAATGGCATGTCATGAGAAATGATATGTCAGCATCACTACAAAGTGCAGTGATAAACTGTCTCTTATTTTGCATCTCACCATTCTTATCTCCTACTTAAATAATTCAAAATAACAAAATTTAACATCACTGTCAAAGCCAAATCTGCTTCATTAATGCTGAGTTTTATCTCTTAAATACATTTACTGACAGGCTTAAGACAGTAAGAAACAAAAGTGTCATTTAACTATACATATATTATGTAGTCCAACAGTAACAGGTAAATTGCCCACGAAAGCCTAGTTGGAGATATCTAATGAGAAGAACTATTATTAGCCTTCCTGAAATTAAGCACAGCTATTTCTGTCATTAATGTAGGCAGCAATTTCCACAGGCACAAATAGTAATTAGGTATGTAATGGCTATTTAATTATGGGTGACATTAAAAAGTTATTTCTGTGATTTTTCCAATAGAGACATATGAAACAGCCATTGAAACCTTCCTCACAAGGCTTTCCACATGTAGGAAACTGAACTGCACAAGTAGAAAAACTGGTACAAGAGCATTCAGCACAGACACAGAACTAGAACAAATGAGTTAAATATTCCCTCTACTTCATTTCTCAACAGCTTGTGCCCTCCTCAGTCTGCTTTCTGACTGCTTCTCTTAGAGAAGTATGTTCATTAATAATGCAGCCTCACTTGCTATTAGTGATGTGGGGATGCTTTTAATTATGAAGTGAAAAGCATTATATACAATGCTTAATGAAGAAATGTTTTAATTAAGCCCACTTTAACACTTCAGAGCTTCTAAATACACATGAAATACATCCAAAAGGAAAAATAATTTTGTACATCATACGGTGAAGTTAAACAAAACCATGAAGTGCAGTACACACCTGCCAAAATTAGAGGCATTTAAGAACGTGAACAAATTATGGTAAAGATTTTGCAAGTTACCTTGGAAACCACTTTGCATGTTCAATCCATGGATCATCTCCAGATTCCCAGCACCTTAACCCACCATCACAGCAAAAACACTTCACATCATCATTGCGACCTTTAAAAAAAGAACAAGGCAAAATATATAGCAAATATTCACACAAATTACTTTAAAGTAAATGCTGACAGAACAGCATGAATAAAACCAGAGAAGTCTGTTTTTCTTACCTACATAGTAAAAGCCAGCATCTGCAAGCTGTTCAGGCTGAACTGGAATTCTGGTTGGCCAGTTGATGAATGTTTTAACACGTGCCTCATGGGTTTGCATGCTCACATTGGAAACATTGAAACTTGGCTGGTCTCGGGTGAGGTTTTCCACAAAAGAACAATTAGGATAGTGCCTCCGGTGCTCTGACACAGCATTATCTTGTGGTTCCCAGTTACACAGGTGACCACCGCATGTAAAACAAGCAACTCTGTCTGCTGTCCCCAAGTAATAAAGTCCAGCCTTTGCCAGATCAGTGGGTGAGAGAAACGTCAGTGGCCATGAGTGAAAGGTGCGTAGCCTGGCCTCTTCTGTACTCATAGAAGGATTGTAAAGCTTACGTCCCAAGAATGAAAGGTCTTCAACTGCCCTAGTAGTTACTGGGTCTTGAGAAAAACTGGAAAAAGAGCCACTGAAATATCCAACTTGTTCTACTCTTGGAGAAAGCGATATGGAACGTAGGGATGATGAGAGACTGTTTGCAGCCGAGGGCAAAAAGGCTGAATGAGATGACAGTCCAAGGTTCTCAACTGAAAGCATGCTTTGAACAAAACTGCAGCTAGGATATAGCTGTTTATGTTTTTCCATAGCATTATCTCCTGGTTGCCAGTTATCCAATGCTAAGCCACAGCTGAAGCACATAACTTTATCCTGCACACCAGTGTAATAAAACCCAGCCCGGGCAAGACTCCGTTCTGATATCGGCGTGTTAACGGGGAAAGTAGAAAACGTCGACATTCTGTAGAGTTCACAGGACAGGTCATACTTCAGTTCACCACACACAGCATTCTGCCTCATGATGCTTGCCAAGAAAGGGCTATCTTCCACGATATTCATAATGGACTGTTTTTAGAAAAATGGGACAAGTCTTCCTCTGGGAGGTAGTTGTGTGCATTAAAGGCAATTTGGAATAACCCCCACCTGTACAACAGCAATAAATCCTTTAATAAGTAACTTTGAATGCACATGAGTAGAATTAGTCCCATGATTAACAGCCTCTAAACATTTGCGAAGATTTTCTGTTTTAGTTTACACAACTGCTTTCAATGCAAAAGCTGCCCCATCCCATTTTAACAATTGAAGAAAGCATGTTGAAAAGGAATTTCCCTTGAATCATATAAGCATCACATGCTTTCCTTCTTTTTATATCTGGGAGAGCAGTACCAATTTGACAGGCTAGTGGAGGTGGGATCAAAACAAGAAAAACCTCAAATGGGTTTACTAATCCTTTGTTAATAAAGAAACTAAAATGTGGGGCAAGTAAAACAACATTGTTCTATCCAGAAGATACGCTAAGTGATTTAAGAACTGTATTTCACCTTAGACAGCTGATAAATATGTAGCTTATACACATGTATAGATTTTAGTTTGTAAAACCTCACTGGGAAGCTGAAAAGAAGGGTTTCTCAAGTTCAAAGGGCATACAAAATATAGAGACCCTGAACTGACGTTACTGAACTGATCTGGCATACTTGCTACTACTGGACTTCCATAAAAAACCTCTCAACTTCTGCATATTGTTGCAACAAGTTGTTAAGACTGAAGAAGTTAGTCTATACACGATTTCACATGTATCGAATATTCAGCTATTAGAGAAACAAATCCTATACACTGTCTCTGACAAGGATGAACTCTCTTTGTTAATAAATCTGGGATAGCTCCAGCTTTTCTGTCTACAACACTGTCAGCACTGAATTAACAGAGCATTTCAGTTTTAACCTGGTGCCTTAGTTATAACTAAAGAGTTATCAAATTTAACATAAATTAATTGCCTTGTGTTGAGACACTCTGATGCTTTATATTGTTGAATTAAGTTTTTTCTGCATGCCATGTTTATGGTATACATTAGAAAACAGAACCCTCAGATTTTTTAAAAAAAATTTATGCCTTTGTTTCTTGATTTATGCACAGAACTACCTCCCAGAGTACAGACTGAAGTCCCTTTTAAGGTACCTACACCTCCATATTGATATTGACTGTTCTCAAGAAGAAACTGTAAGTAACTGTGGTTTCAATCATTTAATTGTTTTGGGTAGAACAAAATCTGTAAGGAAAAAAAGAGGAGTGTTTCAAAATATACAAAATGAGGTGCACGCAATGTCTATGCAAACAGAAATTACACAAACTGAAACATAAGCATTTTTATAACCACAGAATCATAGAATGTTATGGGTTGGAATGCGCCTTAAAGATTACCTAGTGCCAAACCCCCCTGCCATACAAAAGGACACCTCCCAGGTCACTCAGAGCCACATCCAACCTGGCCTTGGACACTTGCCAGGGCTGGAGTGTCCACAACCTCCCTGGGCAAGCTGTTACAGTGTCTCACCACCCTCACAGTAAATTTCTTCCCAATATCTAACCTAAATTTCCCCTCCTTCCATTTGTACCCATTACTCCTTGTCCTGTCACTACAGCTCCTGACAAAGGGTCTCTCTCTGGCTTCCTTGTAGGCTGCTCCCCTAAGATCCTGGAAGGTTGCCATGAGGTCTCCACGCAGCCTTCTCTTCTCCAGGCTGAACAGCCCCAACTTTCTCAGCCTGTGTAATGTTAGCTAGAAAGTTTCAGGGAGTCAACTTTACACACTGATATAGAGTGGATTTTACAAAACTTCCCTGCTACTGACACATATGCAAAACTGTGTAATCCACGAGGAAAACTTTTCTGACAGGCAGATTCATCAGGCTACTTGATCGCAAGTTGCATAATTAAAGGTAAGACCCTGGACTAAAGCTGCACCATTTAAATTGCATTAAGCGTGCAGCGTCTCAAACAGTGAAGACCCAGTTTTGCAACACTAACTTAAAGAGCAATGGGCTTTTTATTTAGCTAAATCCAGTTATATTTGAAGCACAGGACATCAGCAAAACTGAACGTCACCAAAACAGGGCAAATACAAAAGTTAAAAATATATATATATATATATATATCTGAATAAATACAAAAGTATGTATTTAAGATTCTGGTTTGGAGTATCAGTTCCTAAAAAGCTCTTCCAGTCACGGTGACACAGCACTACCCGAACAGTCCCTGCGCTCAGGTCGCAGCTCTGCGGCACCCGAGCGCGCCCGACGGGTCTGTCGCGACCAGCCTGTCGCGACAGCCCCACGTCTCGCCTAGCCCCCGCGGGCCCTCCCCGGCCCGGCCTCGTCCCGAGCGGCCCCGGCGGGGCTGCCCCGCTCCCCTCCAGCGCCGGGGCCCGGCCCGGCACAGGCTGCTCTGCGGCACCGCCTCCCCAGCAGGGCCAGGCCCGGCCCGGTCCCCCTCCCAGTGCCCCCGCAGTACTCACGGCCTCCAGCCGGGCCCCCAGCGCGTCCCGCAGCGCCCCAGCCTATATGCCTATATGTCTGTCAGGGAGCGGGGGCAGAGCAGCCCCCGCCAGCACCGCCCGCCCGGGAAACTCCAGCTGCCACAGCGCACCGGGAATCCCCGGCGGCCGCCGGGCGCAGGCGCCGCGGGACGGGACGGGCGGGGCCCTGCCCTGCCCTTCCCTTTCCCTTTCTCTTTCCCTTCCCCGAGCGAGCGCCGTCGTGCGGCCGCAGCCACTCGCTGTGCTGTGCTGTGCGGGCGGGGATTGTGGCGAAGGGAAGGGAGGCCCCAGCCCCTGACGGCAGCGGGACATTGGGTACTTTCCTGCCGACCGGCGGGGAAACCCATCCGCGGAACGCGCTGTCCCGGGCGGGGATTTCCAGCTCCGCGGGCGGCAGGGCGGCTGCGCCGGGAGGGGCAGAGCGTCTGGCGGCGGCACAGCCCGCTGGGGCCCCTTCCAGGCCGCCGGGGCTCCGTGCAGCCCCGGAGCAGGCGAGGCCGGCGGGTCCCGGTGTCCTCCCCGCTCCCCTTGCACGGTCCTGGCCCGAGGAACAGGCTCGGCGCCAACCCCGCGGGTCCCGCATCTGTCCCTTGGCACTCGGCCGTGTTTCCTAACACAGACTGTGCGAGGGGGAAACGTGAGCGGTCTTTGCAGGTCACGGAGGAAGAACAAGAGAGACAAAATAAGACTATAAATTTCTACCGCCGGGGCCTAAGACATTAAGTATCTCTGGATTCAGAAATCTGAAAAACTTCCACAGCAACGCTGGCCAAAAGTTGAAAATCTCCCAGCACGGCATTTCCTAGGAAAAAACAGCAGATAAAAGATTTTAAAAAGCCCCACTTTGTGATGACAGAATAATAGTAGGGTGTTTACACAACTGAGAACTGAGGAGTAAAAATAAAGGAAGTGTGACAGAGCATTATGACACTATAGGGTAACTCTGCAACAGAGTTCCAGTAAGATGAGTTTGCAAGAGACTCATTCGTACATTTTCTAAAACTGTTTCAGATTTCCTGTCATATGTGATGACATTTACCATATATAACAGTATCTGTCTAATATGAACCACCTAGCTGTGGTGACAGCTCGTACAGTACAGCTTCTACTGTTACACCACTTAACATCACATAATGATAGACAGAGAAACCTTTACTTCTCAGCAGTTGCACAAAAAAAAACCCCTAAAATGGATAGAAAGTTTTTTAAGTTTAAAATCGTTGTCAGATCACTGCTATATGGTTTTAAGGAAGCTGCTTACACGGAAGCCAATGTTCAAAATACTGTATCTGAGGAGTGGTGGGGTGTGGTATTTAGTTTTACCTGACATAGGGAACTGTTTAATGTTAGATAAGGAACTGAGCTCCGTATTTGTACATGCATGTGGCTTTAATTACAACTGCTCAAAGATCTACGTTGACAGGTTACCTCCAGTTTGGGGACTTTAAGCACAACTCCCCAAATGAAGTTACATTGAACGTATTGTAACAGTTTCTTGACTTTTTACTGTACATTCTCCCAAGGCTAGCTAATCCAGTATTCCTCCTTAACTCTCCTGCATCCCTCCCTCCTTTCCTCCCTTATGCCACTCCACTCCCAGCCACTATCTGCCCTTGTGCCTCTGTACCCTTCAGCCTCCTCCTAATCTGGCAATAGAAACTGCTATTTCCTCCCCTCCCAGGCCTCAAGGCAAGAGGTTTCATGTTCTCCCTTTCTGCTAGGCAGCCTCATGTCACAATGAGGAGGAAGGGCGGGGAGGAACTACAAAGCAGACTAAAATGCTTGTGAAAGCCGAAAAGGAGGTGTAACTGCCCTGAGCTGTCAGGCTCTTTCCGCTTGCTTTGCCTCAGTACAGTAGCAGCTCCCACACTTCTCCATTCCCAGCAATTCCTTTGCTTTTCAGAGGAGATAAGAAGGAGTTTCCCTCACTTAGCTGAAATGATTCTTATTCATGTTCTTTGGGGAAAGGGCTATGCATAGTCCTTTCCCCAAAGGACATGAATGAGAATGTAACTAAAGGTTTCTCCTTAGGACTGAAATTCCTCAGGAACAGTGCATTATCATCAGTATTCTATGTCTGGCTCCAGCCTGGGACCAGGCTAAGTCTCCAGAAGCAGAGCAAGAGGACAGCACTGGTGCTTAAGATAGAGCCAAATCCCAAGAAGTGTAGTTCTGATATCCTGTAAACACGAGATCAGATAAACTGTGTTTTGTTAATTAGGTGGGTGCAAACTGCCCACTTTGTTTTGACTAAACACAGCAACAGAGCACCTACATTCAGAGCAGCAATAATGATTACTTTTTTCTTTTTTTAAATGAGAATTTTTAAATTGCATTTGGGCACATAGCAAAAAAAGAAGTATAAACCTCATAAGGATCAAATATAATATCTAGACTTTAAGGACCTCCGTGACTCATTGTAATAGCTTGAAATGTTCAAGAAAGAAAAACCAAAACCCAGAACATATATTTTACTGCTCCCTTTCTGAAGGTCAGTACATTCACAATCCACAAAGTTTCCACTCCCTTTGCACTCAGACAGAGTTTTGTTTTCCACATCCTCCTACGCAGAGGATCACGAGTACAAAAGTTAAACTTTGCCTTCATCAGTTGTGGGTTTTCTCACATTTAGTGCTCAGATAAATTTTCCCATTAGGCAGGAACAGTCTCAAGGATGTATCAAAGCTACACTAAATAAGTTGAGGCTTTTAAATCAATCAGAAACTCTTTGATTATATTTTCTTGGAAGATAAAAAATAATCAGAATGAGTTGCAGGAAGACCTTGGTAAATGCTGAGTTCAATTATCTTTTCAGATTTGAGAATGTGCTCACTTTTCTAAGTTTTATCATCTGCTTCTAGGAAAACCATTTTGTTCTCCTGATGATATAATAAGCATTACCTTCAGTGGGAGATAGGAATGTGAAGAATGCCAAAGCAGGGATGACCAGATTAAAATAAACCACATTTAGGTGGAAAGAGGATCACCTATATATTAAGGAAATCCAAAGGCTTCAATTCAACTGCATCAAATTGTGTAAATTCAGAGCTCCACATTCCTTGGTTTTTTCCATAGGAGTTGTCTTTTTAAACAGCAGGTTATCTACTTTGACTCCAAGTTACTTCCTGCTGTCAGAGTAAGAAAATTTCTCTAGATCTCATTTCCCTCATTTATTCCCCATCATCTCACTGTGGATTTTAGACCCTTCCTAAGGTGTTTAATTTGCTTTAGTTGAACCAGCTGTTGCTATTCATGTAATTGATAAATCTGTTATTCAGATTCAATTTTCAGTAGTCCTTCAATTGAAAGACAATCAGATGTGACCCTGTTTAATTTCCGGAGGACTACACTGGACATTTACTACTATGACTGATATTAGGTTCCAGAAGATACAAGTGGTTTGTGACTCACACTAAAGGTGATTACATCACACTTTACCTAGAAAATGGGTCATTGCCTTGGCAAAATATTCCATTTAAAAGGCCATCTACCTCAAAAATTAAATCATTCTTTCAGAGGTTACAAATACAAAGTGAAGTTTCCCAAAGTATCTCTATCACAGTTTAGAATGGCACATAAGTACATGGGAGTTCACTAATTTCCCAAAAACCCACATGCAAAGAGGAGCTTAAGTCTTTTTTTGCCACATGCAAAGTAAGGCCATAATTCTTTAAGCAAATCCAGAAATCTGAGCTCTGTGCCTCTGTTGTCAACGCAGCTATTGGGGAACTGCTCTGTTATTTACAGCAAAACAGAAAGAAAAACCCCAAAAAACCCCCAAAACTCCCAACCCTGTGATCAAACAACAAATCTTAAGTCAGCTCTACTTGAACAATGATGGCACAAGCAGTTGTAGCAGACATGGGGTTCAATAACAGGAGCAATGGCTGCTTAGGTTAATCCCACTGCCAAATGGTAGTAAACCCATAGCCCGAGAGAAGCTGGGCTTTCCCTTTTTGTATAAGAGGAATCATAGTTATACTGGAAAACCTTTGACTTCTTAGGATTTACAGGAGTAAATAAATTAAAAGTAATGTAACATGCACTACTGAAAAAAAAATTGCTATATTTTCATGAGAATATATTAGGGGGAAAACATAATGAAAAATGGAAGAAGGGTGATGAGTGTTGCCTTAAGAGACTGTAGAAAACAGGACTCTGAGCCAACTTAGTATATAAGAAGATAAAGAGGGTAGGTCCTTCAATTTCAGGCCTGAGGCCCACAGGAAAACATATTGATGTGCTTCACGTGTCCAGGGGGTTCTACAATTTAAGGTATTATCCCAATCAATCCTAGATCTGTCCTCTTCTCAGCACCTCCCCCTGGCACACCCTTCTGAGTGCCATGATCTAGTAAATGGACTAGAGTTGGATCAAGGGTTGGCCTCGATGATCTCGGAGGTCTTTTCCAACCCAATCGATTCTATGATTCTATGATTCTATAGATCTGAGCCATCTCAAGCTGAGGCAGACAGCAGAGAAAGCAAACCAGCAAGTTTTACTAATTGGCAAGTAGCAATTTATCCCCATGAGCATTAAGATTACTTTTCTAACAAACTACATGATAGGCCAGTTCAAGGCCTAATATGCTTATGAGAATTCAAATTACAGTTACCAACTGTTTTGTGTTTAAAATTAAGTGTAGTCAAGGTAACAAGGGGGTTTAAATAAAACATCACTGAAGTGATTGCTTAATTGACATTGATTTAGTGATTTCTTAACTCATTTGTTCCAGACTGATCTACTCCACTGCTACTGAATGCCAAGAATCAAACCTCATTTCCATTCCTCTTGTGAAAGAGGATGTTTAGCACCTGCTGGTCACCTGGATGTCCCTTGAGGAAGTCCTCAAAAGAGATACTGAATTGCTGTTAGAGAGAGACTGGTAATTCACTATGATGGGTATAGGACACAGTCTCCAAAAACTTCCATTCCCTTCTTCCTTCACAAGAAGAAAAGACAGGACACAATACAATAGAGGAGTCACCTGCATTGGAGTCTGATAATAAAATAGATACACAGTAAATGGAAGAAACAAAAGTAACCATGAAATTTGGTTGTAATAATGCCAAGGTCATGGGCTCAATCCCCTATGTGGGCCATTGACTTAAGGGTTGGACTAGATGATCCTTGTGGGTCACTTCCAACTCAGAATAGTCTGTGATTCTGTGACTCTGGACATTGAGGCAGGGGACTCTGGGCCCCCTCTTTCTCATCCTCCTCCTCATCACAGCACGTCCAGTCCTTGGAGCTTCTCCAAAGTCTTGGATTTGAAGGTCACTTTGCTTGTGTGATATCTTGTCGTTCACGCCAGGGTGCAGATGTTCTTAAACAGAATGAAGGCTTACCTTGAGGGAAGTCTAAACAAGCTCATGGAATTCTGAGGGACTGATATGGAATGGGGTAACAGCTGGGTAAATGTGTAAACTACTGAGCTAAGGGTAAGGGATATAATATAGCTAACTTCTAAAATCTACAAAAAGCTAAAAATCAAAAAATCCATAGGCATCAGGGGTTAAGCTAGTGTTTTTTGGCTAGCAGCTACAAATAGAATATTAACCTACATACCAATACCCACTGCATGCACATAAAGGGAGGAGGTTGGCAGAGGAACAAGGGCTAATTGAATGAATATAAATGGCTATTTAGTGCAAACGTTAGAAGACCGCATTTCCAGCAGCTGAAATTTGCTGTCAAATTTTGACAGATTTGCTGTGAAATTGTTCAACAGTTGAAAAGTTATTGGAGTAGAGTGGACAGACAGATATATTCTCATACAAAAAATGATTGTGTAAATGAGATGCCAAAATCAGGCTAAAAACCCCACACTAGATGTCATGCTGAATACTCATTTGTTTTTGAGGGGCTTTTTGTAGAGTAGGAAGGAAAATTCCTGGTGCACTCATTTAGAAGGACCACCTCAGACTCAGAAAACAAAGACCATACTGACAGGGCTTAATTTAGCATCAACCAGCAGCTGCTGCACTGACCTAAAATCCATCTATCCCAGTACCAGCCGGTATCAGGCATCCCTGGTATCAGCTAACCTGTCTGTGAAAGCCATCTCAACCCCTAATACAATAATCTGGGCCTATCATCTGCAGTTCAATGTTACTAATTGTGATAATACAATAGGTCACTTCAGTCCTTATTTTACTAACAAAGGTTTTTGGGGAAAAAGAAGTTTGCATCCAAATTGAAACATTCTTGGGCTAGAAATTGAGGGTGGCAACAAGCACAGCTGGCTTGGGAAGTAGGAGCTAGATGCTGACTTCATTACACCACAGAGCTGCTGAGAAAGGATACAGTAGCCTTGGAGAAGCAAATGGTCCTTTGTTTTTCAGTTGAGTAATTTCAGCAAAGACCATTTTCAGCTGAAAAAGCAGTGTCCTAAGGATCACTGAGATCACAGAAGGTAAAGAGAAATCACAAAGTGAGGTTCTCCCATCCTTCCATTGTTAAAGAAACAAAGCACCCCACTCTAACACACAAGAGCAATAAGAGCATGATTTCAAGAAAAAGGAAAACAGGGTAAAATGTGCTTGTACAGCATCTGGAAAATTAAGCCTCAGTCTCTGAGGCTTTAAGTAATTACTTTTAAAAACACTATTGTCATAAGTTGACATGAGATGGATTTTATCCTGCTCTGAGAGTAAAGCATATAGTTAAAAAAGACAAGACCAACAGTTCTGAGGTTCAAGGTGCCCCTTCAGGCTGTGGAATAGTGGAGATTAAATTACCATCTATGGGCTGGCACAGAAGTCTGTCTCAATATCAAATGTGTTGAAGCCTTAAGCACACAGCATCATTTCTAGCACCACCATTAAGAGGTACAAATGCAAGGGTCTGAAAAAAGTACCAGTGCCTTGGGGCTTGATAGTGGCCTCTTGCCCCTTCCTTATGACTTCCTTAGTTTGATGTTAAAGAAAGTTAACCTTTATCCTTTTATCTCAAAGCTTTTCCTAATGCAGTTTTGAATGGATATGTAGCTAGGAACCTGGTTTGTGTCTGAACTTTGTCAAACAAATGCTGTAGGTTTCCAGAACACTGTCTCCTTCACTTGGCCACACAGTTATAAGAACAAAATAAACTACTGTGAGAACATATTCAAAATTAAGCAGGTTATCTTTTGATAGGATATACAAGATTTTGGCATTGGCCCAGGACTGTAGGAGTTTCTGGGGTTTATGATTCTGTTTTTCTTACTTGGAGACAATAGTGGTATTCATGCCTAGGCAGTTCATGATGTTACAACTCTGAGGCTGCAATCACGCTCGCAGCAGTCACTATAAAAGATGCAGCATACTTCAGACTTTAGCATATTCAGTGTTACCACAGTGATTTCCCTTCTGCTAGCTCCTAGAGAATAATGAAAAAATTTGTTTGTTTTAAAATGAAATTTTGCAGGTACATGCGAAGCTGCTCAGTCCTACATCCAAACATGTAGACCTACTGGCCAGGGCTTTGTAGACTGAAATACATGTACATTGTGAGTGTTATTCTTCTGTTTCTCCTTTCAAATCTCTCTTTCCCCCTCCAGTCAGTTCCTTTCTAGCCACTGCTAATCTCCTGCACCCAGAAAATGAGCACATTTATACAATGTCGTGTTTTGTCCCTTTAGTTATTACACACAAGTACTCTTCAGCTGACAAGTTGTCAGCTACATTGTTTGCAGGTTGTCAGGCCTCCCACATTACAGTATTGTACTTGCCCAGCCCCAACGAGAAAGACTATGGCTTTTTCACAGACAAAGATAAGCCAAAAAATTCACTGTAAACCAGTTTCTTTTGTTCAAAAAATAGTTGAACAAAAGACAAGCGTCTGCAAAGTGATATGCGTGTTTGTCTTCCGTAATATAACACTATGGCAGGCACTAGGGTGAGTTATAGAAGGCAGGCATGCTACAGCAACTCTGAAAACAAAAAGAGTTGCTGACAAACAAAACTCTTGGGAAACACCAAAAAAGGGCACAGAATTTGAATGTTAGGAAAGACAGGGACAAAGGTTACAATGATGCAACTGGCAAGGGGGAATCATCTAGTAAAACCTATAATGGCTGTAGGATAGATATGTCTGAGCTGGTCAGTTTTCATAGTCAAATGAAAAGAAAAACGTGCCTTTAGGATGTGTTTTTTTAATTAAATCATAAAATAGACATTTGAAGTGGATTATGTGCACCACCCTGCAGTGCCTTTTTCTCTCTGTTAATATCTAAGAAGATGAGAGTGTTAAGGCCTTAGCAAGGCTGTTCTGAGGCCATTAGAACCAATAACAAAAACCAAGCCTGTTTTTAGTCTCAGATTTTTGTAACAACATTAGCAGGCTAAAGTAACTTAAAGCAGTGGACAAGGGAAAATGATAAATGAGTCCATGGTTGCTCCACATATACATATTTTATAGTGCACGGTTTATGTAGCAAAGGGAGGATCCAAACAGTTGTTCTCACGAACTGGACCTGTGGTCTGACTGGGACACTCTGCTGCCATTTCTATGAGCCACAAAAGATACAAGAGTTCTATAGCAGAAAATTATGGGTAAACACAGCAGCCCTTCAAATATCTTTTGCTTTTTGTTTCTGTCCATTTTCACTTTTGTTTCCTCATGGACAGGATTTAATAAAACTACAGAGAAACAAAACTGAAATTCTTTCTTTTGGGGCAGGGGATCAGAACACATGACCTAGTTTTTTGGGTTTCTTTTTTAATGAGCTGCTTTGTGGTGGGTTTATTAGAAGATAATCAGGAAAGGGTCATTGTTTTACTAGTGTAATTATACAGAATGAACTATGGCAATAATATATTCCTAGTAGGACACTAAAAACTATATGGAGATGTCCATTTGGTAGGCCTGAGCTCATAAAAGACCAGCCCTGATGGTCCAGGCTGGGTAGCCATATCCACTAGTCCCAGAAAACCTCTTCTGAGCACTGTGCACCTTGTCTTGGGTTGTGCTAATCCTCCCTGCAGCTACAGGCACCGCTGTCCCCACTGCCACATCCGAAGGTAAAAATCCATGTACTCACCAGTCATGGCAGCTGCGTCTCAACGTTAGCAGCAGTTCTGCCATCTCATCTTCATTCTGTATGTTCAACAGGTAAAATGCAGTAGGTGACTCCTGTTGGGGCAACAAGATGAGGAGAGAGGGCGTAGGGATGAACAGCATATCAGGACAGTGGTCCTGCAGAAGAGCACAATGGTGCATTTCACACATCAGGATTTTGGAAAGCTGAGCAGCCTATGGGGCTGGTTCTGGCACATAGAAACTTTTAACTTTTGACATACTTACAAAGTGTGGCATGGGGCCAAATTTCACAAACAAGTAGTCAAGATAATCACAATTATCTGGCTGCTCCCACCAAGGGCTGTGTTTTCCAGAGTATGATCCATCATGCAGCATGACAGCGGTATTTTATTGCCAAAGAGGCTTCAGTGGAATCCTCAGAGAGGTTTCAGACTGGTTTCTGCAAAACGAACTTTCCAGGGGGCAGGACATTTGGCAGCACTATTCTCAAAGTTTGTGGGAATCATCTTTAAGGATGAAGGGATGTGAGAGTTCATGGACTCGATATGAATCTCCCCAGCTTATGGAGCCAAGGACTCAGAGGAGCGATGCACACCACTGCTGCAGAGCCAGAGCCAGTGACCATCTTTTTCCAGCAGATGTATATTCATCAGGGAAAGTCCATCCCTGGGATTCCTTGGGGTAGCTATAGTCATCATAAGTGCTACAGATCACACAACTCTATGGAAAGCTGCTGTTAAGAAAGGGAAGCAACATAGCCATACACACTCTCTGTCGCCTTCCTGTTGGCTTCTCCTTAACCCCAACATCCTCACCTCATCACCTCCTGCACTCAGCCACTGTGGAGCCCACAAGTCCATGCTTCTCCCATCTGTGCCCCAAAAGGGGTATGCAAACAGTCATCTCTATCTCTGAAGGAGAAGTTACAGGACCTTGTTGACTCACAGTACAGGAGAAGCCAGGGTTCAGGGAAATCAGTGTTTCCTGAGCAGCCTGTGAACTGGAAAAGATCCAGCCCTGGCAGAGGACAGACACCACCCAACTCGGTGTCACCCACATGCATCCCTGAGGTACCCAGGGCAAAGGACAACACAGGCAGGTCATGTCCCTGCCACCAGGCCACATTCCTGGAGCATGAGATGGTTCTAAAGCTCTTCACATAGAATATAAATGCACATCAGCAAGTCAGAGGCTGTTACTCAGGCTATGAACCCCCAACACTGTTCCTGGACACAGGAAGTTAATAAAAACTGGTATAAAGAGGGAGAACAAAGTACAGCTTTGTCTGCAAGGATTTAACTGCCCATGTACCAAGTGCTGAGGGTGCCTGGAATTTTTTCGTAATACCAGGGTTTAGAGATACTATTGCAATTGTCCACAAAGAGTTATATTACAATAATTCATAGAATCGTGGAAAGGCTTGGGTAGGGAGGGATTTTAAAAGTCATTTAGTTCCAGCTCCACTGTCCTTCCATTGCACAGGCACCTTCCATTAGACCAGGTTGCTTAAACCACTTCTAACCTGATCTTGAACACTTCTAGGGATGGGGCATCCACAGCTTTACTGAGCAACCAATTCTAATCTCTCACTACCCTCACAGGAAAGAACTTCTTCCTAATTTCTAATTAAAACCCATGTCCTGTAATCACATCAAGTGCTATATAGATTTTTCTCACTGATTTTAACTTTAAAGATTCCTACCCTTCAGTCATTCTGAGCCACTTGCCTTTTTTTGAGTGTTGACTCTGAGAAATAGGGTTAGGAAACCTTCCTGGCAGTTCAAATCCTGCACTTTCTCATTGTGTGCCACTCCACACAGGACAGGCTCTGTGCTGGATGCTGAGGGTCAGGCTTACCTACATATTAGCTTAAAATAAATTGATCCTGAAGAGAACTGGGTATAACAGATTAAACTTTGTCTTTTTCACACTTTTTTTTTATTTGATGGATTAACAGAAAAAAAGAAGTATTTTCTCCACAAACTTTGCCCAGCAGAGTCAATTCTTCTCTGTTGGCTGTTTTTGAAAACCAAAGTAGTTGGTAGTGACCATGCCTCATTCACTTTTTCTCTAAAATTAACACAAAATCCAAGATTAATTAAATTATAATCAACATTAGAGAAAAACATCATGGATTTGCTTATCTTATCCCATGTAATGAGGCATGAGAAGTCTTTTGTGTTGTTTATCTATATTCCATTGGAAGGAAGCAACAGGGTACAAAAAGCAGCCACTCAGAGAGCTAATTAGGTTTCCTGACTCTTAGATTTGCATAGGTATTTTTTTAAGTGGTGACTTAAATATCCCACAGAGCTCAGACACTCTCTGCCTGACAGAGGCCAGTGAGAAAATGCCAAAGAGGTGCTGGTGGTGTTTTAGCTCCACCGGGTGGACAAATAAGGGAAAAAACCGTTCATTTTTGAGACTGGATGCATGGGTGTCATGGCAGGCAGTGGCCCTACCTTGAGGCAGGAACCCTGAGCAGTGCCCCAACTTCACCCACGTTGTTCTTCTTATTGACGAGTATATCAGGAAGCTCTCATACACCTTGTCACCAAAGCACAGGTTTTTGTTACATTGCGTGTGATCCTGGAGTCTGGAAAGTCACCTCTGAAAACATTAGATTTATAAAGATAATATCCGTAATAAATATGACCCTAAGAGAAAACAAACACAGCCTGTAATATTTAATACAGAATTTCAGTTGACTCAGTAATAGCTCAGACACTTCTGAATATTTCCTTCCAGTTTTGCCTCCCTTGAAATCAATGGCCTGGTAGGTAAATAAGTGTGTTCTTCTTTAAATCACAGGAGAAGAAAACCCTCTTAATGTAGTATTTCAAAGTGTTTCTTACACCCCAGCTGTTCTGCAGGGCTTTTGGGCAGTAACTGGTGTGGGTGGCTGGCCTTGGGCAGCTTTTAATGCTTTTAATAGAAGATATATGAAGACATGTGGAAAGAGACCTGGGGGTTTGGATTGACAGGAGGCTGAACATGAGCCAGCAGTGTGCCCAGGTGGCCAAGAAGGCCAATGGCATTCTGGCCTGTATCAGGAATAGTGTGGACAGCAGGACGAGGGAAGTGATCCTTCCCCTGTACTCAGCGCTGGTGAGGCCACACCTTGAG
>JAWWLZ010000001.1:41175438-41204373 GCA_035041345.1 Poliocrania exsul | reverse complement strand
GATCTCTTTATTCCCCAACCAAGTCAACAGCCAGTGTTCTCTCACATCCCCACCGGATCCTCACCCCAATATCTTCAATTAATATAAAACTAAACCTATGCCTCACTCATGCCAGGATGTCTTCATTCTGTACCTCAGCATCTTCCCAATACCGTTGTCACCAGTGACAATTATCCCTCTGGTCTCAGCCCCAGTATCATCTGAATATCCAGCACCCTCTCAGTAACTCAAATCCAGCAACAGCACCCTGGAGCCCCTTCTGGCTTTTGCATCAAACCCTGTTATTCTGTAGGCTCTACATCCTCACACTCCAGTCATCCCCACATCACCAGTTACCATGGTCATCTTCAGATTTATCTGTCATCCCAAATGACTATTCCTAAAACAACTCCCTCATCCCTGGTGCTGCCCAAGACCCTGAGGTCTACTTGCGAGTGTCATCCTGAACACCTTCTCCAGCTGCCTCCTCCTCTTCATGCAAGGAGAAGTGGACATAGAGACCTCACCAGCAAACCAGCACAGTGCTTGCTTGTCTTTTCTAGATACAGCCAATTCTGTCCTGAGGGCTGGGGTTCCTCCCTGACCCTGGACACTTGCATCCAATTCAGTGAGTATCAGTTTCCTTTACAGTGAATGGAGATAACTGGATACTTTTAGGGCACCACTGATCTACCTCACTTTAGATATTTTATTTTGACAGTCCCAAAAGCACTGTTACCTTTAACTGGAGACAAGAATTAACTCAGTTTAGGTGTGTCCTTTGTGGACATACAAAGTTTGTTGAGAGGACTGCACTCCAAACAGCATTGTGTGTTTACCCTTATTTCTTAATTCTTCCCTCCAGAACAGCATTTCAAGTTTTTAGGGAGCATCCTGTGTTGTGAGTTTGCCCAGCTAGAGTTGGTTCAGCAGCAGCACCCTTGGCTGATCAATGCCATCAGCACACAACCATACCATGCTGTTATCACACCACACCACACCATACACCTGGGGGTAAAAGCTTGGGTCTCAAAGCATGATGAGAAAAAAATTCATAACACAGTTGGGAACAGAAATGCAAGGGCAGTAAGCAGAAATAAGGGAAAGGTTCAGGAATGACTTGTCTACCATTTCCGTCCTTGTTCCTGGAACACATTGTTCTCAATTAGGTCAAGTCGAGAATACATTTAAATGATATCTTTTGTTAAGGTACATTCTAGTTTGATCAGCTTGACCAGAAAAGTTGGTTGAAAGTTACAGAGGCCGGAGAATTGAGGAGACAACAATACTATGCACTGAAGTACTCCACGGTGGGCTCATGTCTGGAATTCTCTGGACAGCTTTCTCTGTTGAAAATGATAGTGTAGGAATGGAAAGGCTCCAAGAAGGGCTCCAAGGGCTCAGAGGTTTGGGAATGATTTCACACAAGGAGTACTTGAACAAGTTGCAGTTTTTCTTTTCAAGAATAGAGAAGACTAAGGAGGAAAATAGGAAATATAAAGAGGAATAAAGTGATTGGGAAAGCACTCCTCACCCTTTCTTCTGTTACAAAAATCAGACAGCATCAAATGAAATTAGTAAGGAACAAGTTCAAGACAAGTAAGATGCAATGGCTATTTGCACAATAGTTAGCCAGGCAAAGAACTGTGTAACTCCTACCACACGATGTAGTGAATACTGAAATGCTTATCATGTGTCAAGAAAGTGTTTATGGCTTCTGCACCACAGTCACAGTGACAATGTCAGTGACAATGCTGCTGTACTCTGGCCTTCAAACAGCTATGTATGCATGTGTTCTCCAGTGCTTACAGCCTCTCTGTTGCTGCCACAGCTCCAAGGGGGTACCTGCCTTCACAGAGCTTTGCTACAGAAAGCAGAAGTCTCTAGGAGGAAAAAAAGGATTGTGTTTAAGCATGATTCAGAAACAAATGCACAAATATATAGATAAATATATAGATAAGTATATCTAAGGGTTTTTTCAGTTCATCTTAAACAGTTGTTCTCAAAGTTTTACAATAGAAAACAAATTTTGTTTTCTTTGTGCACTGAAACAAGAAAATCTGAAGTAACATCATCTTTCAAAAGTCAGTTTTAGTTCCAAGCTTCTTTTACATAGTATAGGTTAGTTGCCCATTCACTGAATATTTTCATTATGTGCTTCTATAGGAAAGATAATTTGTAGCCATATTTACTTGAAGAACTATATTACAATGAAAAGGCATAAATAATGTATGTGAGAAGGCAGGGTAGGATTGCCTGGCAGCCTTTAATCTGCATTCTTTTGACTGCTAATTTGGTAGTCTTAACATAGCTCTTCGTGTGGGACAAGTCATAAAACAAATAATCCTGAGGTAAGGCTTTCATTGCCTACACAGCACTGAATAATATATTTTTAATTCCATTCAGGCCCCACGTGCTATCAGAATGCCAAAGTTTCAGTCAATATGATTTTTCATACTGCAAAATCTTCTATGTTTAGTTTAAAACAGAATTGTCAAATCTCTCATAATGACTGGGGCAATTTGTTTTACAAATCTATCAAAAATTATTGAAACTTTTCAAGGTCTCCTGAAGGTGTCCACACAAGACAAGGCTGCTGAGGTGCACTGTGTCACATCCGGCCACAGCTTATTTGGAGGCTGACAGAAGACCTTATAATCTCTTGAGTTTTTCTCTTTCAGATGGTTTAGTAAGTGGCATGGTGCCCAATGAGAACCCCAATGAGCACAACAGCCTGAAGATCATAAAATCATAGAATCACTGAAGTTGGAAAAGACCTCTCAAATCACTAAGTCCAGCTGTTAATCCAGAATCACCGTGCTCACCACTAAACTACTTTTAGGGATAGTGATTCCACCACTTCCCTGAGCAGCCTGTTCCAATGTCTGATCACCCTTCCAGTGAAAAATTTTTACCTCATGTCCAAGCTAAACCTTCCCTGGTGCAACCTGAGGCCATTTCCTCTTGTCCTGTCACTAGGTCCCTGTGCAAAAACATCACCTGAAAGCAAAGGCTGTGCAGGATCCTCTCAGTATCCATCTGCAGCAACACCAAGCACAGAAATTCTTCATGGTGTCTCAGCACTGATTCATTGTCCTGGAGGAAATAATACTGCTCAATGCATGTCACCGCTTTCCAAGGGGCTTGCATAGGTTTTTCTCCCCTTTGTGTAGGATTGGGCAGTGGTTTGCCTGGCAGTTGAGAGGGGAGTTGATCTCCTAACACTCTCCAGTTCATTCCCTCCTTCTTCTTCATTTACAAGTGAAGAGTGGGGAAGGAAGGAGGAAACTAAGTCCACTTCTGGGGATGCAGCAGCTGAATGTCCAGGTAAAGCTGCCAGAGAAATTTTTTTCCTTATTTACTACTGTAAAACAAAATACAATTGCCAAGGATTTAGTTAATCTATCATAAAAATATCAGTTGACCTAGAAGGCTGACATTTGTCTTTGTATCACTAAAAAATAACACATCCTTTTGCTGTTTCAACATTGGTGGCATGAAAATTTTAACAATTAACAAAAAACCCATATTAAATTTGTAAGTATACACTGTGAACAACATAAAAATAGCTTAGGATGCTAGAATCATTCCAAAGCAAACACAATCTAAAAATAATGAAGCTAAAGTTAAATTTAACAGAAATCAAATATATTAAGATCCAGGAAATGTTAATCTAAAAATACCTCTGCTTTACTCTGACTCTAAAAAGTTATTTCGGGATCATCAACAATATTTGGGTTTACACTGAGCTAGGATTTTTTTATTATTATTTGTTTCATCTACATATTTTCTTCTGTTTGAGATTCTAGCCTTTAAATATGTTTAGCTTTAGGCATTTGTGAAGAAATGAAGCATTTAGAAATGGGCAATTCCCAATTGACTATTATGGCTAAAGTATTTTTTAGGAGGCATTGGAAAGTCTTCAGTTTAAGACATAATTAGTTCAGAAGTTGAGCACTGCTCAGCATAAGAGAATTTTGGTTGAATAATGATGTTTTTAAAGAAAACCAAGAAACGTATATTGCCATTTACTTCACAGATGGTAAAAATATCATTCAAGAAGACAACTAATGTAGTCTATAATGAGGATCTCTTCTGGTTTTCAAAACATCAGTAAGCAGATATTCAGGTTGTATATTTGAGGTCCATGCTTATACATGACCTTTTTAAAATTAGTGTGGTTGCTGTAAAATCCCAAAGCTTCTGAATTGCTGCTGTGGTCATCTCATTCACCTGAGGGCCATGGTTTGGTAGATGCATTAGCTAATGCTAGGTAGGATACACTTCCTTATTTATTTGTTTGTTTGCTTGTTTGTTTTTAATGTAAGAACTGGTGCAAACTCTATCTGTTTAAAAATTAGTTGTCACGTATTTTCTTCTTTCCTGGGAGATAGTTTTTATTTATGTCAATTTTCTGTAAAGGTGGGTTGAGGGTGCCATCTCTTTGGGGGAAGGAGGAGAAAGAGTACTGTTTCAGATAGGATTGGCTGCATCAATTTCAAATTCCTTTGGGTTGAAAGAATTAAGCCAGAAGAAAAAATGGGAAGGGCTAAAAAGCAAATAAAAAAAAATCAGGTATAATTTAAAATCAGGCTCATTTATTCTGAGGGAGAAGAAGAGACAAAGTCCTTAGTTTTTTTGTGTCTGTCAGTGAGTAACTGAGATTCTCCCAGTTGGTGACATGGCAAAATTCAGCCCAGCCTGATGTTTATGAGCTCTCTCTCCCAGACAGCCATGAACTAATCATTTAAATGCCACAAAATACAGAAAGTCAGCTTGAGCTAGAGAACAACAGCCTCCAGGCAATTTCAACAGCACTAGTGTCACTCATGGGAGTTAGCTGATGGCTTCTCCAAGCCTGTCAAGCCAAATCTCTCAGCACACACTTCTTTTCAAATGTTCCTAAAGTTATATGGATACCTGAAAAGGATTCCCTTGCTCAGATATAGTACTGCCACAGAAGCCCAGCTTTTTGAGGGGATCCCCACTGTTACTGAATCTAATGGGTTAATCCCCTCATCACGGGATTTTTCAGATATGTGGACTTCAGAGGACTTGCCCAGGCAAAGATGCTGAGGCCTGAGTCACCAAATCACTGGTGCAACAGGAGACCCCAGTCTTTTCCATATAGTCCCCTATGGCTGGGGGGTGGTCTGTGCTGGGAGGAGTATCTGGCAACCTGGCAGGAACACAGATGGTTCAAAGCAGACTGGCATTGTAGCATTTGTATCACTTTTCAATTCCTCCCAGACCTTTTAACACAAAGGTGGAATTTACCCTGCAAAGGGAAGGTTAAAAACATGGAAGTATTCATCAAGCAAAAATGGATTCAGTTTGTTGTAGGTCCTGTACGCAGATCTGTGATTTACTGTAGGCTGGAAGTAACGTTTAGAGTTCCCTGTCATGACTCTTAATCACGTTGTGCAGAGCTCCAAGCTTATTTAAAGTTGTAGCAGACAAGTATGATTTGCTTGCTTAGGATCAGGATGATTCACTCAGCCACACAAAACCCTGTGGCCTGCACTGGCATCGAGAAAGCTCAAGGTCTGCTGGAAGGGGGCTCTGCTGGTATCAACTTCAGCTATTCTCTTACATTATTTAAAGCCAAAACCAAGGAGCAATTTGAAATTAATGGATGTAAATGAATTACTACTGTAAATCAGGGGAAAAAAATCAGATAAATGAAAAAATTAGAGGCCGCACCTCCTACTGCCCCATCAGCTGTGTTTCAATTCTTTTTTTTCCCAGACAGAAAAATAAGACAGGAGCTAAACCAACAATCCCATTATTAACTTACAATTTATAGCATAGCAACAGTTATCCAAAAGGATGTTGTATTATCTGGCTTTGTTTGTTTCCATCTATCTACATTCTAGAATGATGCACTTAATTCAGTGTTTTTTAACTGTGGTCATGCTTTGATAATTGAACCACACCGTGGGAATGGGATATGTTTCTGACACCAGGCCATCACACCCTCCACTAAAGAAACACAGCAAAAGTAACATAATAATTTTTTGGTAAATGATGTAGAGACTCCACATACCTTCTGAGTGGATGATGAATCAAGCAGTTTACCTTTCACCAAAACTATTTTAAGGTAGCTTTACAGGATTAGTAAACTTCATGGGAAATAACAGATGAATGACTGTGCTGTCATTGAAGTAATTGCACTGGGCATGGCTGCATGATTACTGACACCTTCGCAACCACGTTTTTCAGTCCTGAAACTGAGTACAGATCCCTGTTTCCCTCGCCTTGCCAGACAGAATGACATTAACAGGTTTATACTGAACAGTGAATGCAGCTGAAGAATATCCCATAGAGAATTTTCCAGGGTATCTATTACCTGTGACTACTTTGTTCTACACCTGTGATTTGACTTCACTAGCATTTTGCTCCTCCTTTTCATATAAAAAGCTGCACAGCTTCTAAAACACCACAGAGTTCAGGCACCCTCTAGCACAAACAGGAGATACTAGGCTGGAAAGGACAGTTTTCTGGCATTCCAGAGTTTCCTGGCAGATGCAAGTGTTGCCAAGCCCACAGAGGTGATGCTGCTGACCAACCAGGCTCACAGAGAAGGCACTTGCACTTTCAGGAAATATTTGGGAGCTCTTAACACTACATATTTTTGTGGACGCCTTTCAAGGCATCTTGAAGCACTTGTTAGCTTGCAAAGTGAAAGAAACCTTGAAATTACTTGATAAAGAAAGTTACCTTCACAGTCGTAAATTAACTATACCCATTTCAGAGGTGAGACTTCTAAAGGAAGGAGATTTGCCAGAAGTCTGTGCTCTATTACAGTTCAGACTTTGGCTTGTGATCCTGCGCAATACTCCTGCCTATCCACTCATGAGTGACTACTTCACTAGTCAGAAGTGTCAGATGACTGGGTTTGCTGTTTGTTATTCCACAGAAAGCAAACTAGAAAAGCTTGCTTGTGTAAAATGACTCTATTATTAATCTCTTATTTTCCATATCAAGGAGTCAAGAGAATTAGTGCATTTTGTAGATTAGGCATCACAGTTGCTGGCATCAGCAGCAGGCTGAGTGTTGTACAGAAAGATGGTGTGTTATCTTTTGTGCCAGACAGACGCACACAGTGCTAAGGAGTTCTCTGCTCACTGGATTCATGCACTGTTTGAAGGGAACAAAGTGTTCCCATCCCTCTATCCAAAAATAGAAAAGGGAGACACAATACTTCTTCAGGCATTTGCCAAAATGATAAGGGAGATGAACAGAAACCACTCCCACATCTACTTTAAGCTCACCAAAATGCTGCTTCACCTATTCCAGTGCTGATGCTGCTGATCCCAAACTCTTGAAAGTCCCACCCTACCGGTGCAGGGCAGTGAGAAATAGCGTTAACCTACCTGCATTTTATCATGAAAACATTTGAGAAAGAGAAAAAATGCTAGTGAACTTCTGAAGGAAGTGACAGACTCTTTGATGGTAAAATTGGCATGCCCAGGCCTGAAACCCCACCTCTCACATGTTTTTCGCTGTACATTAGGTCACTAAAGTACATCTTCAGGGAGGGGCTGTCTCCTGAAAGCTTGAAGATACATTGCTTCCTGTCTCCCTAATCAGCTGTGCATTGGGGTAAATTTAGAAACAAAAGGCAGCACAGCAGTGCTGGCAAATGCGTTTGGTGCACATTAAAACCTGTTTTGGAAAAGTCAGAACAGGTCCTTCATGTCTCAGCTCAGCCTCTGAGCAAAATAATAAATGACTTGCATGCATTTAGCACCTTTCATCCTGAGAGAGCCTGCAGTGTTTTATACAATAGGAGTTATCGCCTACCCACCCATGAACAAGCACCTGTGGAAGGCTGCACGGGCCAGATGGGGCACAAGCCTGTTAAAGAGGCAAGTGAAGACGATCATCTTCCTTATTCAAACACGCAGGAGGAATTTAGGTGGGCACATGAAATAGCCAGGTTGGAATTTAGCCAGGAAAACAATGTATGAAATAGTCCTTTCTTGGCAGTAAGTACTGTGAATTATTTTATGACCTTGAGCCAATACAGACCATTTCATCTTAACTTACTGAAATTGCTCCCAAACATGTTTATATTCCAAAAAATTCTCTTTCAAGTCTCATAAAGCTTAGGGCAGAATTGTGTACAGCAGAAAATCAGCTACAAGGAAGACCTTCAGCAGGGAAAAAAGAAAAAAAAAGTTGTAAAGAGAAAGTTTTGAGGTGAACGGGGTGGGAAATACACCACTCCCTTAAGGGAACTATATGCCAGTAAACAAACGATGTATAAGTCTGCAGGCCATCATTTTTACCACACTGCTCTGCACCAGTGAACGTGCAAAAGACTGTTCCATTAGAGAAGACCACACACTTCTTTGGCTGGATTTTTTCCCCTCTTACCCAGTTTGATACTTTTGTTTTTGCCAAGACTGGTATCTGGGCTTAGCTTCAAGCTCATCAGTAGTTCCCCTAGAGTTTCAGCCAAAAATACATCTTTTCCACAAAGGCTGGATGACTTTCAGGAGGATTTTACTTCTCTGCAGGAGGTTTTTCTCCTACTAAGTGGGAGCTGTGCTCAATCTATTGTATCTTGGCCACACTCAAACTCGACTTGCTGGGTTAATTCACAGACAAATTGCAGTACATTTAGTTAGAAGACAGATAGCACTAAAGTGCACAGTGGAGCATTTTGTCCAGTTTATTAAAGCAGTTGAGCTTAATTAAAGCATGTTAATATTTTCAACAGAAGAAAAGAGCAGGTACCAAAAGACAAAAGGATATCTTAAGCAGAGAAAGAACCAATGTTTGGAAACCAAAACTGGACAAATGGAAATGGCAAGTAAGGTTTTTGTTGTTGTTGGCTTTTTTGTTTGTTTGTTAAGGCTGACCAGCACTGCAGCTGCTCTCTGATATAAACCAGCGTAGGCTTCCTCCTTGCCTGTGTTGTATTTGCATTTGTGCATCTCGTAAGAGCATATGCATTTATCTGTCAGTTAAGTAACAGATTAAATGAATTTTGTGATATTCTCCTGAGCCACAAAAGCAATTTTATCTACTGAGCTACTAGGTCCTAATCTTCAATTCCTGTAGCTGACTACTACTGAGTACATACTTGTTTATCTGTCTTGATTGGTTTGTCTCCATTTTTTCTCTAAACACTTCACTGTCTGATCTTGTCTTACAGCACACTTGGAGCCCCTCCAAATTTTGTGTGTATTTTTAAATACAATCCACAAGTACATGCAAATGTATTAATACATATAAATCCATAAAATGCAAACATCTTGGCTGAGATCTGAGTATTTGAATAACTTAGAAAGTATAAAATTAATTTCTACAGATGACAAAATGGGAGGAAAAAGAAAAGAAAAAAAGGAAAAAAACCCCATTGGAGTCAGTGCTAGAAGCAGAAGCAGCTAGATCACTCAGTTTGCCTACTATGGCAAAGTTCCCTCTTTTCCAGTAGCAGACTAGGTCCAATGCAAGGACAAGTCCAAAGGGCTGATTCAAAATCTAAGGCCACAGAATCATTATGGTTGGAAAAGACCTTGAAGGTTATCGAGTCCAACCTTTGACTGGACACTCCCATGTCAACTAAAGCATAGCACCAAGTGCCATGTCCAGTCATTTCTTGAACAGTTCCACAGATGGTGACTTCTCTGGGGTGCTAAGGGTGCACTTGGTTCCCTCATCCAGATCATTGATAAAGATGTAGAACAGAACTGGCTCAAATACTGAGCCCTGGGGAATCCCACTTGTGACCAGCCACCAGATGGATTAACTCCAGTCACCACCAATCCCTGGGCCTGGCCATCCAACATTTTATCCAGCGAAGAGTGCAGCAGTCCAAGCCATGAGCAGTCTGTTTCTCCAGGAGAATGCTGTGGGAGACAGTATTGAAGGCTTTACTGAAGTCCAGGTAGACAACATCCACAGCTTTTGCCTTATCTACGATGTGCGTCACCTGATCATAAAAGATAACCAAGTTGGTCAAGCAGGACCTGCCTTTCCTAAATCAAGGCTTCCCAGATTTTGGGCTTCAAAAGCACCATGAATCTGTTTCAAATGTCTGGACATCAACTTGTCATCTTATATTCCAGTACTGCTGTTCTAACAAAGGCATACCTAGCAACAAAGTCAGAGCACAGAAATAGTCATACTCAAGTGCAGAATAAATCCACATGTTAATACATTTTAAAACAGTCTAGGCCCACCCATGGAGGCAGCTTAAATCTTCAAAACCAAAAAAAACCCCAGCAACTGTCATGGGATCTTGGGGATGGGGAAGTAATCCAAAAACATTTTAATCTCTGTTTAAAAAGAATAACTCCAGCAAGTAGCACAGTATGTGCTATGTGCCAGTGGAACATGGTGCTCAGTTGTTTTAGGCACCCATTAGGGGTTTAATCCCTGCCATGCATAGACACTTCACTCCATAATGTACCAGTTCCCTGTCTCCACAGCCACACACACACACATCTCTGTGCTTGTGTATGCACATACACGACTGTGCAGTTACAGAAGGTACACAGGCTAAGGTGCATAGCATGGTTATGCATCAATCTCAAAGGTAAACTTCAGCGCCGACAAATCTGATCTGCATCCAACTTCCCTTCTGCCCCAGCTTAAATGCAAAAGATGCACTCTCACAGGGGGCTGTGACTGGTAATCCAACTTCTCATACCCAGCCCTTTGGTTTTGGGGTTTTTTTGTGTGCAAGGGGTCTCTAAGTCCCCAAAAGCTGACTGACTATTGAAGACTGGTTTCTTGAGAGGCAGCACAGTGGAATAACATGTGTGTTCATATTCTCTCTCATTATCCATTTTGGTTTTCTGATTGAAATGCTTCTATATCACATTTAAAAAACTTGAAGATATTAAAAATATGCAACTACTATTCAGACTTTATAACTGGGATGGCAGTCCTATTGGCTTTTTTTTCCTTGTGATGCCTAGAACAAATACAATGCTCATGAGAAACTGAGTTGTCTTAAGGCAGGAAATTAGCGTTTATATATAGTCTGTCTATATATACACACACACAAATGCATGCAGCGTTACTCTGTGTCTGTATATATGTACAATGATGCAAGATTCTTTCCCCCCTCACACTTGTGATCAATGCATTCACCCCTGAAAGATTACTCTGGCTTCCCAGCAGCAGCTCATTAAGAAAATTCAACCTAAAAAATATCTAACAACTTAAGAACTTAAGCATAAAAGCTATCAAAGGACAAACTGGTGCACATTAATCTGTCAGTGGTAACTGCACTCGTCTTCCACCAAATACAAGGGAATTCAAGTTAACTGGTGAGCAGCAGAGGGCTAATTCAAGTCAGTTCACCCTTCCTCCTGAGTGTCCACATCCCTGTGAAAACCATCATTTGATATGCTCTAACACATTACCTTTCTATAATGTATCTGTGAGTTTAAGCTAGTAAAATCAGATGCATAATTTACACTGTACTGCAAAAATTATATTCCTATGTGGTGCTGCCACTGAGTAGAAGAGCCCCAGAACAGCACAGTTCAAGAATGAATTAATAGGAAGCACTTAATGCTTTACACTCAAAGCATTTTGCAACATGAACATTTCAGTGCTCCCAGGACACAAGCAAATCCATGCACACAGCTTTTCTGGGAAAAGGATAAATGCCTCACTTAAAGGCTTAGCAGAAAGGCAGATGTGCCATTACAAGGTGGGAGCCAACTTTACCTGGGGCAATGCATACCCAGGTAGATTGTACATGAGTATGTTTTAGAAAACATCTTTATCCTTTGTTTCAGTTATCACCCGTGCACTCACTGAAATAATGTGGTCATCTGTTAGATATTAGTGACATTAAAAATAAAATGCAAGCAAATGTGAAGAGTCGACCAGATGTGTTCACTTGGTTAGAAGCAAGACATTTCCAAGAGCAGCTAAGAAACACTGGCCTCATGCAGCAGCAAAACAGCTCTGCTTCCCTCCTATTTTCATGAATCTCCCCAAACGCCGTTACTTTTTTGTTTTTAAAGTGATGATAAAGCAAAATCCACATATCACAACAGTAAACTTCAGCGGAGTTGACCGTTGTAAGGCACCTGAGCCTTCCTGCAATCATGGATTTTCCTGTAAAAACAGCTTATTTTCTGACCCATGGCTAGTATATGGATGAGCAGAATATGGATACTGATACTAGTGCTTGGATGGCAGGGTTTCGAGCATTCTTGCCACTAATCTGCAAAGTGAAATTTATATTTCTTAATGATCTATTGGTGCTTATCACATTCGGATTACTTAGAATAATCTATACCCATAGAAAGATAACCAGATCCAGAAAAGCTGTTCACAGGAGCAAAGATACCTTTAAAGAGTCATGTCTTAAGTGAAAAACAAAAAATTAAGAAATAAAGGAAGCCCCATAGTTCTACACACTCATGAATATAAATCAAACCCCAGGGCTTTAAAGCAGTTGCTGCATCACCTGTGGGCAGAGATGAAGGGGGTAGCAGGTTCAGGGTGCAGTGGCAGGGGAAGCTTTACAAGCCCAGCAGTTGTCACCCTTTTGCAGCACTGACTTCTCTCAGCAGCAGCCTCAATCTCTCCTGTACAGCAAGAGTAAGGCTGATCCACAGGCTTTGCTTTTGCCAGCAACTTCTTGGACTACACAGACATTGGTAACAGCTTTCAGGCTGAAGGCCACAGTTCTAACCAGAAGGAACTGCAGTTACTGCCATTTGCTCAAGGTATCACCACCTAAATCACAACATTTCTTAGCACTGAGAGTCTGGGATTTCGTCATTACATACCTAACCAGTTATCTTGTTTCAACTGTAGACTTTGAAAGTCCAGGATTACAGCTGAGCCTCTCGGAGGCCTCTGGGCCACACTCTTCAACAGCAGATGATGTGTATGAAAGGATTACATTGCTTGGTGAAGGGTCCCTTTTCAACCAAGAGACCCAAGACAACTGTATTTGCACACCTAACAGTGAAACTATGAGAGAAAGGCTGAGTCAAACTGTCAGCTTAAAAACCCAACACTGCCAACATCAGGTTAAAGTTCTGGGTAGGAGTCCTCCAGTAGGCACAGGAGTATCTCGTGCCCCTGCTAGGACAGCTGGCTGCAGAAATCATAAATAGCCAACTTTTCCAGTGTCAAACAAGAATAGGAAACCACCAAATCATTCTTGCCCATAACTAACCTGTGACAGGAGTTGGGCAACAGCATGTTTGAAGTCAGCCTGTAATTTCTATGTTACATTACAGACTTTAAACAGGATGGCAGCTGCATTTTGGAGAGAAGGCTCTCCTCTGGGGATGAACAGCACTTAGCACTACAGTCCGTTTTTAAGTGTTAGGAAAGCAAAACTCACAAATGGTAAATACTCTTAAACACGCTAGAGCAGCTGAGAAACAAGATTTATGGGAGGAAGAAAAAGGGCATTTCAGGTGAGATCTAACATACCACTTCTTATGAAGCTCTGGTTTGTTGTTGCAGAACATTGAAGGAAAAGCCTCTTGGGTTGCTCCTGACCCCTCCCCTTAAACAAACAAACAAACAAACAAACAAACAACTCCCTCCCCCACTTCCTAATAGAGACAGGAAAATCCAACAAAATTACTTTGTCTCTCATGTTCTAGTACAAGCCAATTTAATACAGAAATACTGTCAGCAGAGTGATCAACTTCATTCCCACATAGACAAAATATCAGTCAGTGACAGCCTTCATCTGTAGCATTCACTGTTACAACCTCTGCATGAAGACAGATGAGTAGGTCTGGAAAAGTAAAAATCATGAGGCAGCTTTGTCAGATACATCGGTATTTGTATGTTTCTCATTCAACATGCTTCCTCAATCTGTAGAGAAAAACATAACAACTGTTTTATTTAAGAGGTATCAAGTACTGGATATTGTAGTTGGTATAAAGCTCTACCCTACATTCTAAAGACGATTTGATTCTTCAGTTAGTGTTGTTTTTACCATTTCATGTCAATCAAGATCTCTCCTGTTGTACAGATGTCTTCCTATTATTTTGATGACACCTAACTTTAGAGGGTGCAGAAAACTACTGTGAGCAATAAGAAGTGGTGACAAAGGAGAAGCAGCACACCTTTACTCTTCAATATGAACTGGATGCTGATAGTGTAAGTAAAATCAATGGTCCCATTTTATCCCTGAATAAACCTCCAAACAGGAGGTGCTAGACAGATCATAGCCTGATCTCAAGTAATTATTTTGTTAACAATCCAAGATGAAAAATGCTTTATTTGGCTAGTAACTTGCACTTGCTTCCTTGGAAGCATACTATTCCTGACTCAATGAAATTAATATTTTTTTATAAAAGTGTTATAAATATTTCAAAGAGACTTGCCAAGTGACCGTGAAACACTTAGACCAAATATCCTGCTTTGCTGTAATACAGCCTATTTAGGGATACCTCAGATCACTCGTACTTCGATGACTGCAGTATGTCACCACTTTACAAATGAGAGTGGTATCAGCAGATAAAATTTGTGCCTTATCATTCCCTGGCACTAGTCTTCTACTCTTAGGTGCAAGGTGTGATGTTAGGCTTAAATTTAAGGATCTGGGTGACTAAAGCTGGCTATGAACTCAGAAGTACAAGACAAATGGACAAAAGCATCAAGCCCTGCACTCTTATATTTAGGAAAACACAAATGCACTGAATTCCAGCGTGTTGGAGCATTTTGGTGCTGAATAGTAGTAACTCTGGAACTGCTAAAACGCAAATAGTGTATGACTTTCGCCATTCCAAATTGCACTACATTAAAAACACTTTTCAGAGTTCCTCTTTTACAGAAGGTCAGAATTCATGAATCCTCTCACGATATTTTAAACAAAAAACTTCAGACACTTTCAAGGTATGTCATTACACATTTCACAATTCATAAGTCAAAACTTGGAAATGAAAATAGTGCCTTTATTGATAGTCTGCCACAAATTAATGCATAAACTTAGAGTTAGCCAAAAATGTACCTGCCATCTGAACATGGCAAGCATATCTGCAAAAAGTGGATGCTTTCTTCTTGTAGTAGATAATCAGATGTTGTTACCAGCTCTCACTATAGTGCCGTATGCAATTAAAGTATTTTTTTATACAAGCTGCATGATGCTCAGCAGAGTCACTGTCCTTCATTATTGCAAGCACACAGAGATGTACACGTTAATGTTATGCCTTCACTGACATCAGTGGGACTGTCTCTCAGGTGAGCTTGCACACCATGTTTGCAGGACTGGATTTTATGACTACAGAAGCAGTGACAAGAGGGCAAGAACAGACGCACTACAATAGGCATTCCAACAATTCAATGCACCCATCTTATCAAAGGAAATCATCTTTACATACCACTGAATGTTAAAAACAAACAAAGATGTTTAAGCACAAAGTATATATTTATAACAAAACAACTGAAAAAGTATTACATAAAGAAAAATAATGTAACAGAATGTACTTGAGTACCTAGCTTACAGTCATGCTCATATCTAAAAATAACATTGGTAAGTAATATATATAATTTTGGACATAATTCTCTAACATACAACATGATTCTGTGATTCTAAATGTAAAGAGTACTGTTTCCAAGATAGAGAACACAAATTATTTTACACAGGCACACCTGTTAATTTGTATAAAAACATGCTTGTAAGTGAAAAGGTCACTGTAGTACTAATTTACCATGTAGTGTTAATCATGTTGAAATCGTCACTTCTCCTTTTGCATTGGTGAGCGCCAACACTGAATGGTACAATATTTGATCCATGTGGTTTACTGACACTGCAACCGGTTTCCAAGCAGTAGCCCTGCCTGGGGGTTAACAGCACAGTACTGTACAGCCCCATCTGTCTGCATATAGTGTATTTATAACTAAAAGCTATTACAATTATTACAATGATTTCTGTTTCAATATATACAACAGTACAAAATACTACCCAAAACACTTTTGCATTTCAAACAATTTTAACCACTTCATGAAACAATGTGTTTGCAGAATTAAAAAAAATCCAAATTAATGTTGATTGCCAACAATACAGTATCTCTATGGTATGTTTCCTAATAAATGAGAGAACGGAAATGTCTTATAATCAATTAAAATAAGTATCACAAAACATAATTAATGTTAGAGCAGTTCAAGGATTCCCAGTTTGTCAGTATCTACCCTAAGCAGTGCTACCCAAATACAGTATAAGCCATTTAGTGTTTCTATAATGAGAATAAAACATTCAAATATTAAAGCTGCGACAAACACACAAAAGCAAGGAAAGAAAATTTGTTCTGTACTCATTTCTGTTGTAGCAAGGTACAGCACATCAGGAGTTTGCACTCAGTGTATCATATCAGGTTGTGTGTACAGACTAGGGAATGAGATGCTGGCAAGCCAGGAAAGGGACCTGGGGGTCCTGGTCAATGCAAGTTGAACATGAGTCAGCAGTGCCCTGACAGCCAGGAGGGCCAACCGTGTCCTGGGGGGCATCAGGCAAAGCAGCACCAGCCAGATGAGGGAGGGGATTGTCCCGCTCTGCTCTGCACTGGGGCAGCCTCACCTTGAATATTGTGTGCAGTTTTGGACACCACAGTATAAGAAAGATATTAAGCCATTAGAGTGTCCAAAGGAGGACAATGAAGACAGTGAAGGGCCTTGAGGGGAAGTCGTATAAGGAGTGACTGAGGTCACTTGGTCTGTTCAGCCTGGAGAAGAGACTGAGGGGAGATCTCACTGCAGTTACAACTACCTTGTAAGGGGAAGAGGGGCAGGCACTGATCTCACTCTTGTGACCAGTGACAGGACCCGAAGGAATGGCCTGAAGTTGTGTCAGGGGAGGTGCAGGTTGGATATTTGAAAAAGATTCTTCACCCAGTGGGTGGCTGGGCACCTGAACAGGCTCTCCAGGGAAGTGGTCACAGCACTAACCCTGGCAGAGTTCAAGAAGTGTTTGGACAACACTTTCAGGCACACAGTGAGACTCTTGGGATGTCCTGCAAAGGGCCAGGAGTTGGACTCGATGATCCTGGTGGGTCCCTTCCAACTCAGCATATTCTATGATTCTGTATGTGCTATGATACCTGGATACAGCTGTGGAAGACAACTGAAATGGAATCAACTCTGACTTTCCTTGCTGTTGTGGTTTTGTCAGACCATTCAAGTTATAACAACTTAGTGTCTTTTTTTTTTCTTCTCCTGAAGGGAAGGCAAGAGAAGAATTCATGAAATTGCAAAAATGCTACTAAAATCCCTATCTTGGACACAATACACTGCTTCAGGAGCTACTGTGTCATTGCACAATATGAGTGGCCTATTAATTGCTGAATTATTGGTGTAGCAGAATATATTTGTCACCGTGGATGTGTTTTAAAAACTGATGTTTTAAAACTTGCTTGTATCCTGTAACAAGTCACAAAATTTTTTGTTTTTCAAACACTAATAGCGTTATATAAAATAGTAAATGTACATTTATAGTGGCAAATTTCAAATCTCTGCCTCTGATGACTCAGCTTTTAAAATGAACGTGTTTCAGTTTTAATTCTGTACATCATCCTAAAACAGAACTATTTCTGAAGCATAAAAAAATCAAAACGGCAATGATCATATATAGGGGTTTTTGTTTGTTTTGCTGATTCATTCCTAACTTGAAAAATAATGTCTTTACAAAAAGGCAAAACAATAAAACCCCCAAAATCCCGCCTCAGGAGTAGTCTCAGCTACCTGAGGTTTTTTTTTCAAAACCAAGTTTCACACTTACAGTATTTTTATAGTCATGTTATACACCCTTAAAAATAAAGGCTCACATTGAGAAATGGTGACAGGCCCTTAAGTATATAGGTGTTAACTGGTGACACTATTTTTCAACTGAAAAAAAAACCAAAACAAAAGCCCCACAAAAATTCATAGCTTATACTGAAAGTTTGATTCATGCTCATTTTGTTCATTTAAAAATACTCTTTGGAAACTTATGTCAACTCCTGCAGACAACTTAGTGATACATCTTTCCCTGTTACAATAAAGATAATTCATATTCACCTCTACCCCATGCTAAGCTCTACTACTAATATACACTTCATTACCTGCTCATGTCACCATCTAACACATATCTTTACATTCTCTTCTACATATAGCGTCCAGGGCTTATTTTTCACCAAACAGAATTCAGTAACTATTACACTTAAAAGTTTTAATTGAGGATTTTTTTGGTGTTCTAGCCTTTTCATTGCAATGCACAGACTTTTTGTCCATGCTTAACAAAAATTTTTCATGGTTTTTTTTCCCATTAAGGATTTTAAAATCTAAACTCACTTAGAGACCAAAACTGAAAACCAGAAGAGAGATTAGACGCATATAATTTTAAAATGGTTTCTGCTACTTTAAAATACGTTTAAGAATTGTACATACAACATAGTATTCTAACTTTTACATTGCTGTAATCAGATTCTAATTCAAAATCTTGCAAATATACACAAAAAATAAGCCACTGGTCATGAATTCTAATGATTACATTCAAAGCTAGCCTTTAAAAAAAAATAAAAAAAGCTACAGGCAAAACATACTGGTTTATGTACTCACTAGCTTATCAGGCTACAATAGGCATGTTTTAAGTATAAAAAAGCAGACAACTCAGATTTAAATAAGACTGTGTGAAATCAGAAAAAAACCTTTAGATTTCACTATAAAAAAAACAACCAAGAACACCTATAATTACTTCCCATCCTAGAGCTACAGTTAAACCAACTAACAAAAATAATCAAAATATTTTTGACAAACAAAAGTTAGGCTAGAGTATGTGGCAACAATCAAGTTCATACATGTTTCTATGTAAAATGACTCATGATTTACTATAACATAAAATGTGAACAAGAGCACTTTGTGACTAATGAAAGAGCTACTAGTAGAAACACTTAATGCCAAACAGTCTTCAGCCCTCCTTTAAGTCGTATCTCCAAATCAGTATTGACTTCTTTTGACCAGATACATCATTTTTGGCTTGTCACCCCAGTATGTCATGTTTTACCACTTGTCACAGGCAGCAGGAGACAACTCGCTAAGCAAACTACAAGCAGTGACATGCAGAAATTAACTTTTAAATCCGAGCACTTAGATAAAATGATACGCAAGCGCACATTAGGACAGAAGGAATGGCATTCGTCATCCAGATAGGCTCATCATCCCTCCCCACCCCCCTTTGAACAGTAGTTGCAACAGCAATAGAAAAAGATCAAGATGTCTGTTCTTCAGAGTCAACTGTGGAAAAAAGTCAGCAATATATAACAGCAGCGATGGACAAGGAAGAGCAAACTGAAAGAATCTTGAGTATTTGTTCATTTACTTTTTCTGAACACAAGCCAAAGTGTGCCACATTGGCTTGTTCTGAACTTCAGATACAGATGTCCTAATCTCCTTAGATCCTTCACAGATTTAGAATTCAGTCTCCCTGAGGCCCCTATAACCAAGTAAGAAAACTCTCTTTATCTAGCTTGGTGGCTGCCAAGACAGATTCCATGTCATTAAGGATGTCAGAGCTCAAAGCCTCTTGCAGACTTGGCATCAGTTCTTCTCCTTCTATATTCATCCCATCTCCTTCCAGTGTCCCAAGGTCCACATTTGTCCCTGGAATGGCTTCAAGGTAGTCTGGGAAACGGTTCTGATGGGATGGTATGTTACTTTGGCCGATACTGTCACCTAGTTGTAACACAAAGCAAGATGGATATTAAATATACTGGAAGTACCAAACCTATAATTTATATCATGACAACTGGTTAAAGGTTAATCCTGTATCTCTTGTATCGTACAAGCAACGTAAATCACAGAAATCCATCACAAACCCCAAAGATAACTTGAATGTATGCAGATGTACAAACTTTCACCTACTGGCCCACATCTCTACAGATCTTTGATGTAATTTAGCATAATTTGTTTTTTACACTTTAAGGAAAAAGACAATACTGAGTCAAATACAATTTTGGAGTAGTATTAACAACACTGGGCAAAGTCCTATTCTTAGCTCTGAACAAACAATATTGCTTTAAAAAGCAAATTCCTTGTAACACACTCAAATTCCTTATAACAATAAGAGTGACAATATTTCAAATATGTTTTTCACAAATCTAACCATACTATTTCTATTACAGAAATAGGGGAAATAGAAGAAATAGAAGGTAGAAAAACAATGCAAAAACTATCACAGCTTCTCAGAGTTGCTTGTTTTCATTGCAAATGGATACAAGTGTATTTGCAAAATATGAATTAAAAATGTACAGAAAATCAGACCTGTATCCATCTCATCAACACTGTTCAGGAAGTCATCTGGGGTTCTGGGTACACTGTAACTGCTCATGCTAAGTCCACTATCTGTGCTTTCATCTCTGGAGTGATATGTTCCACTGCAACAGAAGAAAGGGAGGAAAAAAATGAGGATTTTTAAAGAAAAAAAGAGGGTTACTAAAAAAATATTAAAACATATGACCAATTCAAGGGCTTTGGGCATTACTGTCATGACAAATGTTTTACTGTGATAAAAAACTGAAGCCTTTGTGTGAGACACTCAAGTTTTATTTCATGCAGACCTTTTCTAATTAAAACCATATTATTTAGATTCCATTTAACTTGATGAGAGCATGCTCAAGGCAGCTTTAAGAAACTGCCTACTTGTGTTCTGCATAATTTTCATCTTTTCACACCTACCACAGCTAAAACCATTGGAAGCATTTCAGATAGTCTGTAATGATTATAAAAATAATAATAATGATGGTGCACCCTTTTATGCTTCCACAAGGATAAAAAAAAAGTATTTCTAACTACTAATGTCTCCATGTTCAATCAACCACTAAAGAATATTTTTAGATCACTGCTGTTATAAATAGTTGGAACTCCTTTAGCAATTCTTCAATTGCTTCCCACTGCTGCATTACCACTTGTTCAGTCATATGTTTCAAGGCAAGACAGTGCCCTAATATAAATCAAATACTGGTACAGAAGCCATCCTGTAAACAAACGCTGTTCAGAATGATCCTGTTGACAGAACAGTTAACCAAACTGATGGCATGGGGCCTTACATGCACTCACTTTCCTACTGCCATCTTACTGCCAGCACAGCAAGAGCAAGAGAGCCACAGTGGGAAATTTGGAAAGGGATGGGGAAGTTGGCCAGTGTATTGAGTTTATGCAGCAAGGTTTTGGTAGCAGGGCGTCTGCAGGGATATACTGTGCAAGAAAGCACCAGGAGCTGATCCCATGTCTGACCCAGCTGCTTCCAGCTGGCTTCAAAGTGGTCCGACTGCCTAAAGCTGTGCCCATCAGTAACAGTGGTGGTACCTTTGTGACAGCATATTTAAAATAGGGTAAAAATGCTAAACAGCAGATGGGAAAGAGGAGTCAGAATATGAGAGAGAAACAGCCCTGCAGGCACCAAGGGCAGTGAAGAAGGAATGGGAGGATTAGAGATTCCCTTGCAGCCTGTGGTGCAGACTATGCTGAAGCAGGATGTCCCCCTGCAGCCCATGGAGGACCCTGTGCTGCAGCATCTGGGCATGCCCTGAAGGAAGCTGCAGTCCATGGACAGCCCAAGCTGAAGCACCTCACTACCTCCCTCCCCCTGCATCTCCTAATATCCAGTCTTCACAAAGTATTTTCAAAATCTGGATTTCTTCCAGTTGTGGTAGCATTCACTGAGAATCCTTACTGATTTTCCAGCCTGCATACTAAATGAAGATCAACTTGATTTACTCTTCAAATTAGCAACTGAAGGCATACTGGTCCTTCTCATAATGTGCTTGTGAAGTATATAGTATATGCCTTTTTGTTCAGTATGAAGAACCAAAAAGATGATGAACAGCTATTCAACACTGGATGCCAGTACAATGCTGTAAGCCATATATATATTAGATTTCTTGAGGACATCTGTACCATACAAGAAAGCAACCTAACATTTCTTTACAGTTAAATCATAAATATTTCTCTTTTTTTTAGACTGAGTTTAAAAATAGAGTAACCACACATTGATACAATCCTAATAAATAAACTATTTAAAACTTCTGTGAAAAAAAGCTAGTTTACTTTATGGGACAAAATACTAAAAACAGAACAGAGACTATGCTGAACTAAATCACTCTAGTGGAGAAGGCTTTTTGGCTGCTGCTCTCACACTTGGAATGTCCAGCACTCCTCTTCAAATCGCTCCTTAATACACATTTCCTCTTTCTTCCACAAGGATTTCTTCATTTAGTAGTCACATCACCCAAAATTACCACATGCAACCAAACAGCATTACCCAAAATAGAGTGGATTCTTCTTCAACTAATAACTGCTAAAATATGTGTATATAAAAGAAGAAATACCAATTTAGGAGTTAAACTGAGAATTACCATCACTACCAATATAAATCTAGCAGACAAAAATATATGAACAATGTGGTAAATCAAAAGGTGAAATAGTCTAGTAAAGTCTGCATTGCTGAATGACCCATTCAAACAAATCACGTATGCCACAATGACACTAAGTGCTGAAGACAGCAGGCAGAAGACTAGACTATGTAAATGAAACACTATTTCACATTTTTTCAAATTGCTCCAGTGTAGCAATTATTTGCTGAGATTTTTTTTTTTGTTTCTATTATATAGGCATGGAAAACTACCTAAACTTTGAATATCTAACTTTGGGGCCTAACATTAGGACTGTCTCGCTAGGAATTCAACATACACTCTATAAAGATACAAAGAAGCATTTCCCTAAGTCTGAGCTTTAACATAAGGAATACCAACAAGACTGGACCAACTACTGGACTGCTGTATCTAAGTCAGAGACAGCAAAGCAGAATGCCTATATGGCAGAATTAAACATGCTGATGCACATACAAAAACCCAAAAGGAGACAATGCTCAGATCAAAATGTAAATTAAGATATTCTGAACTCAAGTACAGATTTTCAGTATTTTGTGTGGGCTAAGTGTTACAAAAAAACCCTGCAGTCAAACTTATATGCAACTAGGCAAGCAGTATCTTTTGCATTTTACAGTAAATATCATCCTGCCATGAAATTACAAAGCATGAATTTGCCCTTTCTAGCTTCTTTCCTGTTTGTAGTTGAAGGCAAAGATCCATCACTTTGTATTTCATGTGTGTAGACTCACAATGGATAAACTGCATCAGTCCATTGCTGTGGCCATTTGAAACCTGAAGACGCATTTCTTTTGGGTCAGAACACAGGTTTTGAAGATGCAAGGACTCGTGTATGTATGATGGCAAGAGTCTTCCAGAAATGCAAGCTAGTATATTAGTATAACACATCAAGACCATCATCTATCTACAGAGGTTTCTCATAGGAGAGCAGGTCAGGTTTAAAATTACTTGTCCTTTTTATTCCACAGGACAAGGCCAGTGTACAATTGCAGCTCACAGGAGATCCCAGGATGAATTCCATGGAGGATAATCCCTCCCTCTAACAAAAAATGAAGTCTTGTTGTCATATTTGTCTGTGCAGGAGATAAATCTACCCGAAGGGATTACCCAAAATACAGATATCACTTATCTCAAGCTGCAGCAGTTTCTCCAAAGTTGTAATGTTTAGTATGAAGCATTTACAAGCTGTAATTTGAACAGTATTTCCAGCAAAACAAATACTTGAACTCATAGGGGTTAAGGAAAACGTTACATGAAAGACCAGTCTATACTGTAAAATTCTAAATCTTGAATTAAAGCACACACTTCAAAATAATACAGTATTTAAAATGAAACATGTCACTATTTGCAGACCTAACATTAACAGAGTAAAAATATTGCTAAATAACTGAAATGGAGGGAAAGGGTGAATGGCGAAACCTCAAAGTTAACCTTAAGGTGTAGTCCTGAATGTGCCTCACAGTTCATTTGATCTCACAGCAAGCTATTCACAAATTCTTTGAGTCAGTAATTTGAAATGACTGTTAGTCAACAGATTATGCAGAGGCAAACATGTTATGACTTTGAATAAAAACCTTTCTACAAGTCTGAACAGACTACTTCCTCCCACAGGAGACAGCTTTTAATCCTCAACTTTTACTAGACTTGCCATTTAAGGAAAGATTCATTTACAGCTGTGGCTCTTGGCACAGACAGATGTTCAAAATAAACTATTACATGTACCAAACAGAATTTTAAATCAATTTTTCTCCTCTAGTAGCTACTCATACAAACCTGTTAAGAAAGGGATCAGAACTATTTGTAGTCATTGTTCTCAGTTCCTGAGACATTCCAGGAGATGACACGGGGTTTTGAGATCCACCGTCTTGTTCCATTGTTGGAAGCTGGCTACGGAGAGCCAATTCCTAGAACAGCAGAAGGGGGGAAAAGAGAGATCAGCTAGGTATTTGAATGTATTTTTCAGATACATAAACACACGATATTACAGATAATTGATACTTTTACTGCTTTCAGTTAAAAGAGTTAAATGAAATTAAGTTTCTGAAGACAAAGCAAGAATCTGTCCTGGCTTCAACGACAATGCAAGTTCCACCAGTCATGCCCAGCATTATAGACTGCACTGTAAAAGTATTTATGTATATAACTATCTGTATGTTTACATAAATCCTTTCTAGTTAATTTCAGTATCTTTTTGCCAAATCTATTCTTAAGACCAAAAAAAGACCCCGAAGATAGGTCTGTCTAGCTCTGCTGACTAGCACTTTTTTCCCCATTTCTTTTAAATTCTGATTTAGTCCTTGGTGTCCCTTGTACCTTTCATGTTTCAGTCAGCAAACTTTCAAGTCTTTCCACAAAAACTCTCATTCACTCTTCCTTTTTCAGGCACGTATTATGAAATTTCTGTCTGATCAAATCTATTTGATTTCTCCCATCTTCAAATCTTTAGAAATTTCTTAGTAAAACTAAGACACTGCTCTTCTGAAGTTCCAAACCTGGATTACATATATATTTTTACATGTCTGACTGTTCACCAGCTTGGATCAAACTATCCATTAAGCCTGTCATTAGCAATTAATGAAAATAAGTTTTTACATAAAATACATGAAATTAAAGGTGGATGGAGGCAAGCAGCATTTTATGCAATTTCCAAAGACCCCTCTCCCCCTTTTTAAACAAGTAATCCATGAGTTACATATGTGAAATATAAAATAATTTTCTTCAAGCAACTCTCCTAAAACATAATCAATAGCTTACCAAGATTAAGCTTTGTTAATGTAGATAGAGACTCAAATAAAACCATTGACTATCTTGTTAGTAGTAGTATCACATACTATTAGTAGTATGTAATATCCAGGTTTTGCCTGGAAAGCTAATCAGGCAAAACCATTCTTAATGATAAGCCTAAGGACTACTGTACTGTATGCTTTTAATATATAAAAGTTACCTTCCTCCAATTTTTCTTCAAAGTGTTTACTTTTAAAAAAAGTTTATTTTCCAGCAGACTGTGCTGAATATTGAATGCTTCCCTACTGCTTGATTTTTTTCTTTTCTTATCTGCATATGCTTCACTCCCATCTCTGTGGTTTATTATTCCATGTATTCCTTTGATACCAAGTTTTATGTCTTGTACTAGAAGATTTTCTCACTACAGTTGATTAGGTCTTTGCAGAAAGTGTAAAACCTACCATTTTTGTGTTCATCACACCCAATTACCTACTCCAAGTACATCCAGTCCCCTGCTCACCATAATTTACTTTGCCACTGTTCTAACAAATAGTGATAATACTCCTTCCTCATTTTCAGATCACAGGATGCCAGGCATCTTTTAATAATTTCTAATGGCCTATCTATACAATTTTCATTTGCTTTTGTAATAAACCGAAGTGCAAAGCCTATATAATGAGGTTTTACTTCACGGCTAAGTTTACAAAGTTGTATCAAGCACAAGTTATCTGATATACAGGCAGATTAAATCAATTTTAAAAAAAATAAAAATGAAAAGAGGGTTTTTTTTTATCCTGGACTGCTTCCCAAACAGTGATCTGAAGAAGGCAGAAGGTCTTAAAAGCAGCCATTCTGGAGATTTCTCAAGAACTGTTCACTTGCAATCTCTGTCTTTTTCCCCTTCCCTCTTGGTCTGATCTGTACATTGCACCTTTATTTCCAGGGATGCAGTCCCTGACTAGGATGAAGAGGAGGAGCCAAAAGTGCCAGTAGCCTGCAGAAGAAGCTTAATCACACAGCAGTGCCACGAGGAGTGGTAACAAAGCAAAACCTACATGGAGTCATTTCTGTATATGAAGCACTAAAGTGATACTGTATCTCACTGTGTGGTAGGCCTGGTCTTTCCAATCAGCACTGCCTTCTGATTCACTAGTGAGAGAGAGCTGAGAAATCCATATATGTCCCCTCTCCAAGAACTACTGACACCAGAAAAGAAAAAACTCACAAATTCTCTCTGTTAATCACATTTCACTTGAAGGCCCACTAAAAAGAATCATATTAAACCAGGAGAGAGAACTGTATTTTGCCTATTCTTTGGCATGTACAACATAGTCAAACTAGTATTTTTAAAATAAGTACTACTTTTACCCTTATTTCAACAACATTGCTAAAATGCAAAACTATAACCATTTTTAACTATTTATAAGTAGCATTATTGATACTTATTCAGGAGTCAGAAGCACTTTCCCCTTGAAAGAATGTTACTACATTACTCATTTAAGTAATAAATTTATGTCACTCTGGTAGTCTAAAAGAGAAAGAAACTACAAAAAAAAGATGAGCTATTCAGAAACAAATACAGAGCCATTTTTAATCATTATGTAAGATAAGCAGGTTCCCACAAGCCCTAAAGAGTGTATTAAGACTATTTTTCCTAAAAGGTGCATGCAATGGAAGCTGAAGTTGTGTTGCTTGAAGAATGGTCTTTTCATTTCTCCTTCCTTGCAAAACTGATTTGCAATAAAAAAGTTATGTGTTTCCTATACTTAAAAAAATGTATGGGAGTGTACAAGCCTCTCCCAGCTCCAAACTAAGCAATGTGAACTCTATGCTTTAAAACATATCCTTTATTAGAAGTGTTTAAAATCTGGAGGCAAAAATAAAACCATTACAAAATCCTGGTTTTGATTTCTATAACTTCATCTCATCCTATTTTTGTAAGTATGTCAAACTTTTTTTAAGTACCTCTGGGAAAAGATTAGTATTCTTATTGTTAACACAAAAGCTGAATTTTTGTTTTTACGTAAAGACCAAAATGACCTCTCATCTCCTTGAATATTTTTAAAAATAAGGTCAGCACTGTGTAGTTTATCTGGTTGACCTTATCCATGTTTTTCGTCATAACTGCATACAGATTAAGTTTTACATGAAGTTCCAAGACATTCACACCATGTTCAAAGTAACTTTATAAAAATACCTTTTTCAGGGCATTTTTATTTTCATGTGGTTTTGAGGAAAGGCAGGTGACTCCCTTGTGCAACTCATTTCTCATGTTCTTACTGTATCAAACATATGATATGCTACTTAATTTGAATTGATATATCCTTATAATTGATTTTATAAACGTACTTTAAAAGTGGCAATTGTAGTATTTCTGCCCTCAACCACTACTCTACTATCAAATGATCCACACACTTCCCTGGGATGGGAGAGAAGTTTTAACAGAAAGACAAGATCACAACACTTATGGGCAGACTTACAGCACCAGTTACTTCTTCGTATTAACTGTCTACATTCTTTTGAGGGCCACAGAGTTACAGCACATATACAAAAGAAATAGGGAAGACACATAGACAGATGAAAACAAATGAACTCAGAAATGAAGAGTTATGCAAATTTGTGAAGAGTAAGGGGGAAACATCCCATTCAGTGTTGCAATCATGAAAACCAGTAAAATTAATTTAAGAGGTGATACTCACAAAGTGATAATTGTGTTGTATACATCTGGAAAAGAACTCAATGCTAGAGCATGGCAAGCACAGATAGGGCAGCATAAATAGGAATAGACTTTTGTAATGAAAGTTTAGCTTCTTGTCCAGTTTTGCTGTTCCATTGCTTCATGCCTCTCTGGGTATCCATTTGCCCCTGGCTCCACAGCACTACACCTGCCTTGCTGAAGTGCCTCAGAAAGGTAAGGCAGGTCCCTATTAGCAGGAGTCAACAATCAGGAAGGCCATGCTCAGCTGAATGGTATCCCTCTACATTTTTTGCTTGCTTATAGCAAAAGCTGCTATTCACACCCTTCTCATACTTGGGTAAACATGACTTTTATCTTCTGCAGCCCAGCTGCTTTAGCAGTACTTCTTATGATTAAGTTTTGCAACTGCAAGTCGCACTGGTGACTCCAGGAAACCCTCTGCAGTTAGCTACAAATCCTGTACAGACCTAAAATGTATCCTGAAGCAATTAGAGGCATAAAACAGAGACACAGGCAATGAATGCAGTTCTTGTTTACTCTATAGACTCCAAGATAAGGTGTTCATCCATAAAGATCTACATTCACAGGCAATCAATACAATTATTTTGTTTATCTGTAAAGCTTAGGGTGCTGCAAGGCCAATCAAGAGCTTCTGAATTTTCAGGTTATTAATATAATACAAATATCTTTCCTATGAGTATCTTCCAGCTACTAATGCTCAGCATTTTCCATTTAAACCAACAGAGTGCATGAAACTCAAACTCTTGCCACACAAACTAATAAAGTTTCACTTAGATCCCTGGTTTTCAATAAGGCATGAAGCTATACTATTTCAGGACCTGAATAACATTTAAAGCATTTAGTTCCCAAGATGGCTGAACAACAGCAATGTTGCTTTTGCAGTAAAACTGGCTGAATTTCACATTTTATATACTTTGATGACAGACAGCATACACTTCCCTCCTTCCCTCCCCTCAATGCAACCAAACAGGACTCCCTTTCCACAACTTAAGTCTTCGTCTGCTTATTTGTGTCCAATCATGTATTTGAAGTAGTACCTTAATGTGTGCTCATCAGATATACCAAAGATTTCAATAATAATGAGGTCAAAGAACTTCTCCATAATTTCTGCAGGACACCACATTTCAAGCTGAAATCCTC
>JAWWLZ010000001.1:41123752-41175338 GCA_035041345.1 Poliocrania exsul | reverse complement strand
AAAGATTTCAATAATAATGAGGTCAAAGAACTTCTCCATAATTTCTGCAGGACACCACATTTCAAGCTGAAATCCTCGATGCTTTGACAAAACTTTCCTATTTATTTCACAGTGTTTAGAAGCAGCAGTTTTTTAGTCAGTGCAGAGAAGACCTTCATCTCTTAATCACTGTGGGTCAACACAGTAGGCAATTTCTAAGTGACTTTCTACTCATAGTTACAGATGGCCTTTGACTGCATGTTCTTACCCCTCCTTTCAACTGGAACTGAATTTGTATGGCCATACACTAAGAAAAGTGAGGAAATAGAGCTTCAGCTCATAGATTATGCAAAAAGATGCTAAATATATCCTGTTCTGCTGCCTTATTATTAAGGCAATCACTGGTAGACAGCCGAATTTAAGATGTTAAACTGCTGCAGTTCAGTTTGCCAAAGCATGTCTACCAGACCTCTCAGGAAGAAGTAATTTTATTAAGAAACCAATCTTTTGCTTAAAAAATACCACACAACTCCTCAGCTGCACTTTTCAGCCCTGTTTTAGGATGGCTCTGGCCAGCTGGCTAAATCTCGTGATTTAATTTCCAAAGTCATGGCACTGCATAGGTGTGCTGCCTTATGTGTAAACCTTATGGTACTCTGTAACAAAAGCCTGTGCAACTGATGCTAAGTAAATGACAGGGACTTGACAGATTATTTAAACTAACCTTTAGCTACCTAAAATACAAGTGCTTTCCTAGAATCAGATGCCTATATAAAGACAATACGCTAAGACTTGTTATTACATACTGAATTTACTGCCACAGACTAAAGGATTCAGCTCATTAATTACAAAGATTTTTGGAAGGTAGTCCAGTGAACAGCAACAGTTTGTTACCTAATGAAGTCAAATATTCCTCCTAACTAAACTGTATCAAACATTTCAATGAAAACTGGCATAAATAAATCCATACAAAGTTGACTTCTGCTTCCTTGGAATCTTACGATTTCATACATGCTGCTCGGCTACCTCATCTTCATGACAATTCTTCAGTAATATTTTGTTATTGATTTTGGACAGTAAAGATTTCTGTCCACTATGCTAAAGAAACATCTAACAAAACTTAAACCACAAGGGATAAAGCAAAACTTAGCACTAGTAAAAAGAGTTATAAATCCACTAAAATCCGACAAAAGGGTCACTAAAAATATCTTAAGTCTTCAGTAAAACTTCCAGTCTCACTGACATCATGGAAGTTATGAGAGTACAGAATTCAAGACTGCACTTGTTTTTAATGATGCGTTCCTTACTTTCTAGAAAATGTCACAAATCTGTCAGAAAGATGGCTTTGTATTGGTGTGCATGCAAAGTGACTGAAAATATCTATTCTTGAAAAATAATTTATTATTATTGTAATAAATTAATACTTTCTTGGAAGACTTGAAATCTTCTCAACTAAGCTGATGAAAGGTGTCAAACACCAACCATGATGAGCTTCTAGAAAATAGGAATCATAGGGAATTAAAATAGTATTTCAAACCCAGTAACTGCTCAGGACTGTCAGTGGTTATATTTTATGCAGTGCAAATATGAAAAACAGTATGAAACAAAACCGAGTGACTGAGAAGACAGTGACAGACTGGCCTTATGTCTTTGCAGATTCTACACTGAGTAGGGGAATTTCCACAACGTCACTCAAAAATAGATGAGAAATCAGTTCCACTCAACTGGACACAGAATATGAGAGGTACTTCATAAAATACAAAGGACAAAAGAATGGAGACAATCAACAGAGAGCACATTCCAGGTATGCAGAACCACCAAGAAAGCAGTGCAGAAGTAACAGGAAGCCAAGTTGGAAAGCACAGCTGAGCAGAACAGGAAGTAAGCAGGGCTGTATCTGATTCTCGGGGATCTCATTTCAGTGCTGGAAACAAGCAGCAGATACAGAATGAGCAAGCATATACATAGGAACCTATCTTGTAAATGTCTGTGTAGTATGTCGACCTTACTAGCAAATACCCTGATATTAGCAGCAGATAAATAAGAAATGTTCCAGTCTTAGCACAAGAAAGTAGTTTGCACAACATCTAAGAATAATGCTATGAGTACTTTGACATTATTTGCCTCTGTTTCTTTCCATGGCATACCAGAAGACAAGAAATCTGTTACTTAACATCTGGTCAATTTTATGACATACACAAAAGTTGATTGACATCTGCTCTAGGTGAGACATTGACAAACAGATGCTAACTGCAGGAAAATGGAAGAAGAGCTACTGGAGATGGAGAGAAACTCAAGTAGTTCAATCTCTTCACTAAGACAGATAGGCATCTTTAAGGTTTTACAAATAATTGATGATGATGATGAGCATTAAGTAACTGGACAGATGCTCAGTGTTTTCAAATTTCCTGATGTATCAACAGTTCTTGATTATGAACAGTAAGTCTGGAAGTTACGATTTTTGCTACACCTACCTTTATAATAAAATACATCCTCATTCAAACAAGAAGAGTATCATACTGTGCTGAGCAATTATTTACTCTTTCCACAAGGTGCTAAGGCCTCCATACATAACACCTGAGTGTTAGTGTCACTACATTATACTACAGTATCATGGCAGAGAGATAAAAACTGACAAGGACACCAGGGTCACTCAATACCATAAAAAAACATGATTGTAGATATCAATGCAACCATGGTACTGTATCAAGGCTACATGGGCAAAAATGTCAAGAAGGAAGAGGATGGGCTAGATGACTTCCACCAGTTCCTTCCAATCTGTTTGATTCTGTGATTAAGAAAACCACAGAGAACCAGTGAAAAGTTAAGGAACATTTCTCAGATTTTTAATCCATATAAGCCACATATTTCATTAGAGGCAAGCTTCAAGAACGTTGGTGTGACATAATTTCTTTACAAACAAAAGACCTTAGTCTTCCCTGTATTAAGAGCACTGAATGCATAATGATTTTATTTCCAGTATTTCTTAAGAGAACATCCAAAATTTAGCAAGAGAGGCTATTATTCTGCCATCAAGTACAGCTTTATCATCATGAAAGTAGATAATTCCTCTAAACTTCATTAATTTTATTCAAAAAGAAAGAAAAGATCTGTCAAAGAGAAAAAAACTGACCAAAGAAGTGTTCATTCTTTCTACAGATTTTTCACAAATTTGCTAGATCAGCCGTGACCAGACCAGAAGTACAGATTGGGACTTTAGTAACAGCATCATCAGAGAAGACAGACAATTGCCTCTATAGTACAAGGCCTCAAGAAGCATTTAGAGAATGATTTCCAGAAGCAGTTCTCTAAGCACTTTCTTCCACCCGTGGCTGCTCATTACATTATCAAGGTGACACAAGAAAATTCAAAAAATACATTTAGATGATACAACATGAATAATCTAGTATTACAGAACTTTCAAGTTGACATGATTATCTGCTTTTCTATCCAACAGATCACTCAAACATACTTTGATTCATTAGGAAATACAGACTAACAAAACTGATCCCAGGCAGGTGAGTGTGTATAAATGAGCCTGGTGTGAAGCCAGTTTCAATGTAACTGCAATCCTGAATTTTGCACAAATATTTTCATCAGTTCCCATCCCAAACAAAGCAGAGTCACCACTAAATATGCATTTAATGAATTATCAATATAGTTCCTTTTGAATTTTTGCAGTTTTTTAGGATTTAAAGCCAAAATTTCAAGAAGTTCCAAAAATCTCATCTTATAGAGTTAAATATGAAACTGGTACCAAAGTTCTCCATTTGCTGCATATTTTGGAGCTGGCTACAGGAAGAAGTTACTGTGGAAGAATGAACAATGGTATGACAAGGCTTCAGGCACACAAGAAAACATAGAATATGCTTTTGGCATTCAGTAAGAAAAACATCCCTTCTGAATGACCTAATTATGCCAGAAGACAAGGTGTTTCCAACTGGTGTGGAGGAGTGTCCTCCTTTGTTTATTTCTTCTATATCCACAATTCTTAAGGATTTTTTTTGTCCTCCAGAATACCATCTAATATTGATTAATGAGATCATTATGCAGCTAATGCTCTGTAAATGAATCAGGTTATTATATGTCAATTAAAATGCTTCAGTTGAAGAACTGCACTGGTATTTCCAAACAAGAAAATATTTTTTTCCAGGATGTCAGCACTATTTCTAAGGTCTGAGGTTCCTTTTCTCAGAGCTAGTAACATACAAATTTTGTGGTACTCTTCAGAATGCAATAGTACACCAGTACTCATGGCTTCCAAACACAGGATACTTTCTTTTATTCTGTTTTTCCTGCCTAGTGCATACAGTGTTTTTTCCTAAAAAACAAAGTAGAATATAAGCCAATGTAAATGTTGTACTAAGGACTAATAGATTAAGAATACTGTTAGCAATAGCAAATATGAAGCTCTCTGAATATATCCATAAATCCACCCTTTCAGAGATTCATTCCGCATTCAACTTTACTTCAGACACTAAAAGAAGACCACAATAACCTGTTTACTATGCTTCACATTTTGAACAATTTTATTTTGGTCTGGGTTGAAAGACTTTTCAGAATTGTTTCGTTTATGGAAAATGCATCTGTGAAAGAGCTTGTTAAATGTCCAAATGGAATAATTACATATTATGTATTGGATAGCTGCATAGCAATTATTTTGTTAGTCTAATCTATTAAGTAATTCTGTTACACTGTGCATGCTTTAAAAATCATAAATATTTCAAGTGACCTTTTATTAACTGATTACAGATATCTGTCTTTAAGATCATACCTGTTTAAACAAACTGATATGAACATTCATATGAACAGTACTTAAAAGTCACCAACTACTACCTTAAATATTTCTTTTAAATACACATGAATACACCTCTTGATGACATCAGGACTGGAACAGCAGTATCGTCAAGAATGCTAAATAAGAAGGTTGTTTGCAATGCAGAAAAATGTGCTATGAATTCCTCATTTGCTCTTAAATATCAATATAAAGCTGTGGAAATGAGCACTCCTAAAAACAATGGTCATGACCAGAAAAGTGGTCCAAAAATGTGCATGGCAGAGCTCAATTTTTGGTTGTTTGGTTTTCCTTTTTTAGAATGCCTTCATGTAGCAAAAAGTTCCCTGCTAGCCTAATGTAATGCTTTCATTTTTCTAATTATGCTGAAACATCAGTTAAGAGCCTACCTGATGTTTTGGAGAATTTGCTGTGCTGGGATTGATATTCCGCAATGCCTAAGAGCAAAAATAAGATGGATAAAAATTACTTTAGCTGCATGGTTTACCTATGCAGGCTGTCTTATAAACACCATCTTGTAGTATCAAGCCCCCAAGACAGGCCAGATAAGACAGGATAAGGGAGTTAAGAAACTATGAAAATCATGACACAGTGAAACAAAACTCACAGATTTACCAAGGACGGGTATTGGACAGATAAGCTTAATGACTAGGGAGAACAACATGAAAAGAACTGGCTGTCACCTGGTCCAAAGTTAGTCAGGTTCTCAATGAAACTGAGGCAAGAAGACAATTAGAAGGCCTACCTAGAAGCATGCTAGCGCAGGGTAAAATGTGTGTGGGTGGATTAATTGCAAAGCAGGAACAGAAGAAGGCCCAGTGCTTAAGCGGAGAGAAAGTCCTGATGCCACCTTTGCAATGTATTCTTACCTAGAGCACTATAAAAAGTAAAGGCTGTAAAGATGACCCATCTTACACCAAGAGATGCTGAAGATTCCTACAAAACAGGCCTTGACTACAAAGGGGATAACGGGAGTCAGATTCCAGGACAGAATACTGCAGGTGATGAAGAAAGAGAAAAGCTGTCTTTGAGGACATTAAGATATCCTCTTCTGATACAAGGCCCATCACCCAAAGTGAAAAGGATAAGATTTTAGAAGGTTTTCCTCAAAGAAGAGATTAGTGCTTTCTCTGGCAATGCCAAAAACCCAAAGAATATCCTAAGAGTCTCGCACAGATGGTAGCAACTCTTAAAACATTCAGATGGAAAAATTGAAGCAGAAGGCTTAGAGTCAAAAGGAGGTCAAGACCGAATTCAAAATCCAGAGATTGCAAAGTCCAGTCCTACACCTTTAACATCTGCTACAGCTACATTCATATAGTAGAAAAACACTGAAAGGAATAGCTTGGAGCCTAATTATGAAGTTTGAAATTTTTCAGCACAAGAAAACCACAGGTTCAAATGCAGAATGAGTGATTCAGTTGTTCCATGCTCACTCCACTGTAGAACAGGTAAGATTTTGGCAACAAAGTGTCTCCTCAATGTATCTTATATAAACTTAAAAAATACTTCAAAATACTACAGACTACGACAGGTTCTAAAACCGAAGACTTTCCTCCACTTAAAAGGGAGAACTAAAGCAGCTCTGGAAACCAACTTTTTGCCTTTTGCAGGACTTGGAACTCCATGAATATGAAATGTATCCTCAAGAGGAATATCCAATCATATCAACAGTCCATGTTGTCTTCCTTTTAGGTTATGAAACCTGTTCTTAGAGTTTTTTTAGAGGAAGGAATGAGGGAGGAAAGCAAAATCCTTTAGTCAGATACTTTCATTAACAGAGCTGGTATCAGTAAGAGAATGAATGCAAACCTTTTTAGATCTCAAGGCTTTGTGTACAGTCACTGGTCTTTAAGACTCACTTAAAGAATGACTTAGTCAAATCAAAACATAACATACAAAAGAAATAGTGGAAGTAGGTGTCTAACCTGTGGCCTCACCTGCCGAAGCAGTTCTTGATGCTTCAGTCTCAGCCTTTCTTTCTCCATCTGTAGCTGCTGAAGTCGCATTTGTTGCTGCTGATTGGAGCTACTCCCACCCATCACACCACCCTGGGGACTCTGAGGAGCCAGAGGAGGTGGCTGTTTCACCGGAGCACTTTGGCTGATTCGTTGATTCATGGCTAAGGAACCAAGATAACAAACATTAAAAAATTAAATTCAAACAAATACATGCAAGGAAAGTATTGACCATAAAAGGCATGTATTAAAAAAATTTATATGACAAGCCATGACAGTGCAAAATATGCAGTTACATTGATGTTCAGAGTACGAAATGTATGCTCATATGTGTCAGTAATCAATGTGTACACAATCAATGCAATAGTCTCACATTTAGGAGTACATGTTCTAAAAGTTTCTGACAACAGTTAAATATGTAAACTGGTGAAATTCAAAAGTGGTAGTAAAATATTTCAAGTTGAATTAGAAGGATCTCTCTTTTTTTCTAATAAAATATTCTCATTTTAGACACATAGTACAAAGTAACTTTTTTTATTCATGTGAAATTTTGGAATCATTAAACTCAAGAACACAGAGTGACAAAGTGGATCATTCCACTTATACTGAACTACATGTAGTTAAAGGTTACCATTCTTCCCACTGTGGTGCAGGTCATGCAACAAGCATTCACATCAAGGTTTTAGTGTTACAGACTCTATTTAGAGTTTCTTGACAGGAAAAATTAGAGTTGGTACAAAAATGGCAGATGAATTATACAGCCACAATTACTGACATTAACATAGGAAAAATTTTGCTTCATTTTCTTTTACTCCACAGCAGTATGCAACATATCTTTTCTAGGGACTGGAGAAGAAAAAGTTTCACCTCATAGGCCTAATGCACAATAAGAATCCCTTTCCTTCCCACATAAAATCTAGGTGTAAGACAATTTTATTTTAGAAAAAAATGCATGACTGGGATGCATCTACTTCACAGGTCTGATTTCTCCCTCATGAGACCAGTATGGTAAAAGTCAACAGAGGGACTGGAGCTCCCATAGTGAAACAGAGGGCTGGGAAAGGCTGATTGTATTGCAAGGACAAAATATTCAAGAGCTTTCAGTTTTGGAATTAGCTCTCCATCGTGTTGTGTTGTCTGTAATGGCCTGAGTCTGTTAACGTTCACAATATGCTGCAGAATGCATTTGCTGAACTAGTGATAGGAGAATGGTAGGGGTTTATATTTTTTTGTGGGAATAAGGATTATAGTTTATGGAAAGTAAGAAAAAAAAAAGGAGAGAGCTTCTTTCAGGATGACAGGGTTATTTGGGACAAAGAAAACCATCTCTTGAATTAGTTTGATTTAATGTTCTCATCATATAGAGGATTCCTGGAACACTAACACTTGTAACTACTGTAAGAAAGGAGAATTATCTCATCAAGAATCTGTATCACCTTTTCAATGAAAAGTTCTTCAGCCTCCACTGTCTTTTAAATGTTCAACTTAAGGTACAGTAGTGCTTTCCTTCTGTTCCAAGAAAGTCTACATATACTTATTACATAGTAATAATAAAAATGTCTGTTCCTTCATAGCTTTGCTTGCTTTTCCCTTGCTAAAGCTCATCTTTCCATTGAGGGGTGACATATGAAGAACAAACGACATATGCTCACTGAAGTGATAACAGAAAATAAAAATACTAAACCAGTTACAGGCTCAACGCTTCAGTCTACCCTTTCAACTAATTCACCAGTCAGTCTATAGTCTAATGGGCAGATGGGTCACATTTCCATGAGTCAAGTCAAAATAAAATAGTGTCAAATAGCTTGAAGTAATTTGAAATAATATTTTATGCAGTTACTTGAGAGAGAGCTTCATACATATGATTGCTAATATGATAAAAATTCCTGTAAAGGTAAACGAATCAGTGAAGTTGAAACAGAAACCGAATCCAAATACCAAGCAGAAACAAAGTGAATACCAAGGGCTGGAGGTTCAACTCCAACCCACAAGTCACATTCTGATCCAACATGGAAAAAAAACAGTGGGGAGATGCCATTCCTGTGGATCAAAGCTTAAAACCAAGCAGCTGATGTTACGAGACAATCAGCACCACTCCACCGTAAGAATTGAACTTCAAAGAGAAGGTGACCAGAACCAGCTAATTAACCAGATCTGACACACAAGCTGTGGTCTTCTAAGCCAGCAACAGGAAGACTGGCACAAAGACACTGGAAAATGCTAAGCAAAAGTTTTAACAGCTTCAACAGATGCCCTGTAAGGATGTGGGCAGTGAACTTTTAATTACAAGCTCCAGGAACTCCACCAGGCAAAATCTGCTGGAAGAGTGACAGCAATTAGATTACCACCCTTTACAAAATTAGGCCAAAGCTGAAACTAGAGAAACCAATGCAAAAAGAAAGGCTGCTCACCTAGCAGCTCTAGACAAGGTAGACATGACATTGCTGGAGAAGGGAATATTATGTCCTCCTTTCTCTCTTTTCACGTTTGGAACCAGGACCATGCCTTTTTATATATCTTACCCTCTTTTCACCTTAAAAGCAGTATTGAAGGGATTAGTAGGCAACAACCGAAAACAGCCTTCTCCTGCCATTAGTTAATTCTATAACTCCATCCGAAGTCTATGCTACCCTTCAGAAGTTCCAGGATTCAAACCATGTATTCTATTATTAAATACAATGCAAAGTCAATTACAGTGTGAAGTCAAGAGGGAGAGAAGTTAGAAAATTACAATCCCCTGAAAGAAACACACCTAAGTTAAAAGCAGACTACCTAGTTTGTAAAAATTGAATAACCAAAGCTGAACGCTGTCAGATCTCTTTTGGTTAAAAAGGCTGCCTTTATGGTCTAGTCCCCAATGATATATCATGGTTGTGGAGTCCTGCCTCAACACAGTTCACAGCCAAGTGAAGTTACAGATAACCTCATAAAAATTTAAGTGTCTAACCTTAAACACTTTAAAGTGGAGTATCAGTAGCATTCCTTCAACACGTTATGATTTTGTTTTTCCTGCACGCACCATACAAGAATGATTTCCCTAGATCTCTCTTCCACTGATAAGCAACTTTGTAAATAATTTCCTGCTCATGCCAAATGCTTCCTATTTTATATATGTGTATCTTTCTGACAGCTATTTGTATTGTATTATTTCTGTTCTTTCTGACCACTGTTTGCTCCATTCTTTTCATCTACTGACTTTGCAATTAAAACTGTAAGAAAGAAACCATGTTTCTCTGATATTTTTCATTTTAATCCCTCATCCTAGATCCCCAAAATGCCTTCTAATGCCTATTTTTAAAGTAATTTTCTAACTGAAAGCGTATCTAAAACAGGAATATCACAAGATACTGAGATGTTGGTGTATATTTAATATTCATCAATAAATATCAGGGGAAAACTTACTAGGATGATTTGGTAACTCTTCAGAAACTGAACCTAAAACTTCAGTTTCTAAATTATTATTAACCAAGTATCCATTAAAAGGATAATTCTGAATATTTGGTTATTTCAAGAATGAAAGCGCAAAAGACTTCCAATTGATAAGACTTTAAACTGTCCCCAGAAGAGATCATGGAGATGTTTTTTTATATGAGTGAACTATTTTTAACTGTGAATATAAACTAAAAGTTAGGATATCAAAAGAAGATGCTGTTAACTGAATTTCACTGATCTAACATGCCCAAGTGAAGAACCAGTGGGAAAAAACCCCAAAACAAACCCAGCAGTAATAACAGTCAGTGATTTTCAGCCACCTTGGTGATTACACAGGTGTGCTAACCTTAAGGGAAAAAGAAGAATGTAATTTTCTATTATTTACAACACAGTATTTAATGAAAAGAGGGGAAACACATCTTGTTTCAATAACAGTAAAAAAGAGGGGTTTAAAGCTTTTTGTCTGTGCTTTGGAATTGTTTTTTTTTATTTGTTTGTTTGTTTTGCATTTGTCTTGTTTTGTGAGTGTTTTGGTTTTTAGTCGATTTTTTTTTTTACATTCTCAATTCTCCATTACTTACCAAGGATGCAATTGCAGAAATCTGCACTCTAAAGAACATCCTTATCTATGTGATCTCAGATAAGAACATTTTGTTTTTTCCAAACCTCCTGGGTTTCTGATGATCCTGACATACACAGCTCTTTTTAAGTACTTTGAATTCAAAGGTGAAGAGCTGCTTTTTATCTATTTGCTAGGACTTTCCAGTTTCCTAATGCATCCTGTTCCCTACCTTCCATGGCTATGGAAAGCATTTAAATAAGGGGCTCTGCACCCACACAGAGAGGCTGCAAGGACCTCACAGGCAGAGCATGAACAAACAAGTCTTTGTTTCTAGATGAGGGGGACTTGGGGGAGGAGGGGCAGACAAGTTAAAAAACATGGGCAATTTAAGACAATAAAAAATATCATGTTGTCCTATAGTACAACCTAGCTTCACAATCTGCAGAGTATCGTCAATTGTAATTGCTGCAATATGCTTTTGAGAACAGAAAATTAGTGGTCTTCAAATGCTACACAATAAATCTTCTACTGTCCAAACTCAACAGCAAAAATGGCTCTTCTGTACTGCAGCAGATAATACCTAACAGTTATTGAAAAAAACTTTAGACTGCCATCTAAATGCTAAATATTAAATGCAAAAAAACCCCAAACAACAAAAAACCCCAACCACCAAAAAAAACCAAAACCCAAAACCAAAACAAACACAAACCACTAAAACCCCACAAACAAAAAAACCCCCTTCCAAAATAGAAAAAAAACAACCAACCAAAACCCAAAACCAAGAGGAAGAAACTGCTATCAGGCATCGGTACTAGAGAGAAAAGGCCAGCAGACTGCTAACAACTCAAATATAAAAGGCTAATTCCCTCCTAAGATCCTATGTCAATTGAAAATCACAAGTCCCAGGGATCTGACAGCTTGCAGTAACACAGTACCTCTCCCCTATGCAGAGATTGCACCCTTAATGATTCATAGGCACAGCTGAATGTTTGATGTTTTTTTCTTTCATTATAATTTCACTCTTCAAAGCAAAACCTAATTTTACTCTGCAAAATTAAAGACATTATTTAGTTGAACAAACAACAGCAAAAAAGATCAGGATTTGAGCATATATAACTGACTGTCCTGAGTGATAATAATCAATGTTTCCATTGGGTAAACTAAAAAAGAGAACTTGTCCCCTTCAGCTTCATTTAAAAAACTGACACAATTTTTGTCATTGTGCATCATTTTTGGCTATGGTCAGGTTTGTTACAACTACAAAGGCAAAAGTTATCTTTGATTACATTTAAAAGAGCTGTGAAGAAAAAAAATACCAGTAGGATTTGAAAGAGTGAGTCTCGGAAGTAATAAAAACATGTTCCAAGTGGCTTTTAAAGGAGAGGCTTGGTACAACAATTTTTTATTTAATCAAGATATAAGCAATGTTTCTGGATTGCATTCTTTATAATGCACTGTATATTACTTTAAGGAAATCCCAGTTGTACTTTAATAATGCTGCTGTTATAAAACAACCTAAAAATTAGCACAATAAAGTACTCCATCGCTTTCTGTCTCTGGTTAATCTGACAATCCTGAAGGAGTTTAGAGTATGAGGGAAACCTGAAACAGACTGCTCTCTGGGCTCATTTTAATCTCTTAAAGTGTACAAACAAACTTTAGAGTCTTAGTCAGGTAAAAAGAAATATTCACAGACTCCTGAGGTGAACTTTTGGTTAAACAAGACCTATCCAATGAAAATACTATTACAGAAGCATGTCCAAACTACAGATTGCTTACTCTGTATTTATCAATTACTTGCATTCCAATGAAATCAGTATTCTTCTTTTTGTTCTACTACTACTAGTTCACCTGCTGATTAACAGGACATAAATTAAGTTCATTTTTCTTTGATAAAACTGCCATTGTTTTTAGAAGCCTTTCTGTACAGTAAAATGCAGAGGTGCAACAGATGGATGGAATGAGCACCACTAAGACTCTGCACCATCTACACACAGACTCTTAAGAGACTGGAAAATAAACCAGAGTAAAATGCTGTGTCAGGCTTTTTCCCCCACAGCAGTCAACAGCAGTATTTATAAAGCACTTTCACTCAATGTATGCCAGTTTCAGAAGAACTGAAATATTCTGGCCAGCCAGAAAAGCAAATATAAATGAGACTCAGCAGTAAAGTAAGTAGCTATTTGGAACTTCTGCTCAGTGCACACATATAAAAGAAACCAAAACATTTGCCACTCTTTAAAAAGAAATGAATTTTAATTTTGGAAGTCAATATGATTTTGAAAATATTTTGTTTTTAAATCTTCATACAGAATGCAACTGACACGACACATATTAGTACTAGAGGAGAACTATGTAAGGTACTGCACTGGACAGATTATGAGAAGGGTATGTATGAAACACAGAAGTGCAGGAATCCAAACTCACTAAGGCCCCATGTCTGTCCACTGATTATCTGGCAAAATATATTTAATGAAAGCTAGTTCACATTTTAGAACAAAGTTTAACCAGCAGAGTCTACATAAGGGTATTAGCTGCAAACAGTTTCACTTCTTAATCACAACATAGTACTTCCTGGATTAAACAGGCTAAAAACCTTTTTTTTTTAAAAAGAAGATTTCCTTCAAATTATTTGAAGGGTATATACCCTATGTATATGCATGTGCATATCTGTATCTTTTTTTTAAATCTCTGTCATAGGCCCATTAGAAATGATTAAACAAATTAAAAAATTAAGTAAAATCTACTGTAAAAAAATAAAATCAACAGTATACTGTCAAGAATCATTTCTATAAGAAACTGCAATCATGTCTCAGCATGGCTGAATTCAAAGAGAAAAAAACCTGATGCTTCTTTGAATTTAAGATCATATATGATTAGAGTATATAATTATTGTACACATATATATATTTAGATATAATGAATTATGTGTTCAAAACGATCCACCTTCAACTTTGAACATAGTATGCTCATTAACAAAGAAGTGCAAATTGCAGTATTAGAAGGATATGGTGGGAAAAATGTGCCTATTAGGAGTGAAGTTTCACTATCACAGCTGTTTAGCACAGAAATGGAAGCATGCATTACACAGACATCATTAGCAATAAATCTCCTTTCTCAAACAGGATTAAATTACTCTGAAAACAAAACAAAATCCAAAACAGGTATAAACTTACATAAACCTGCTGCCCTGATAAATCCTTAATAAAAGTGTGTCTTCCCCCCTTTATTTGTATAGAATATTCTACATAGTACATATAACTGCATCCTGACACAATACTTGTGGACAGATTTAATTATTTCTTCAGTGAACTGTGTTCAGTAAAGAGGTATAAATACACCCTGTTTTCAACCAAACTAAGATTTCAATTTCTGATATGATGAGGCACAACAAGTATTTATCATCACTACCATAAAGGCAGCATCTGCCTATTAGAAAGGGATGCTTACCAATAAATTTCATCTTTCTCTGCAGATTTGCAATGGGCTCACTTTCACAAATGTCACTGGTTCACTGAAAATGATGCTGCTTCATCTTTACACACTCTCTGACACATATAACAAAATACATAAGCCTTTCCCCATCCCAAATGATCTCCTGAAATGTTCGTGAAAAACAGACAGGGAACTGAAAAACATCTAATACCAACAGAACTTTTAGATGAGTCAAATCCTCTTTGTTTTACAGAGTATATAAGGAGGATATGCCATTGCATTTGCAGATCAAAACCACTCGTGGCTCATGCTCTGCTTTTTGTACAGAAATGGAAGGCAGATCTGAAACTTAAAAAGTCTGAAATGCTACTATGACCAGACACAAGGTCTGGTTTTTCTTTTTTTTTTTTTTTTTTGACTAGACAAAGGCCAAAAACCAGTCTTCCAGTCTAGGGTTCCCGTTCTATCTTGTCCAAAAATCTACATCTGGAAAGGCTCCGACAAACCAATTTGAAGAAACATGCATTAAACAAAGTGCTAGACAGGTAAGGGAAAAGTAAGCAACACTATGCAATACTTTCTTTTAATTTCAATGCTTAAAAATTAGCAGATGCTCTGAAGCGTAAGCTTTTAAGTGAATTAGAAGCTTCGCTGTTTGCTTCATTTTTTTAAAATAGAAATTATAAATACACATTTCAATGAAATGTACATTTTCCTTCAATGTTTCTGAACAAGCCCTTTTCATTGTTTCAGAGGTGCAATGCTTTCACATTACCAAAAAAAGGAAGTAGAAAATCCTGATGTGCATTCTCCATACTCCTCCTGTCATCATCAGCTTTATTCCATTTCCTGCTTCTGTAGTTTAAGCAGCTACTGTACACAGAGCCCCTTTGGCACTTTCCATAATGATATTAAACATTGCCTTGCCTTACCTTCCCCCCTCATCCAAAATTCATTCAGAACTTCAAAGAACATTAACCTAATCTCTAAGTGGAAGTGAGACAAATAAAGTCATGGCAATGATTTCAACCTGAGGTCACATCTTTTGCTTCATACTACATATTGCAGTTTCAACAGCTGAAAGAACAGAAGCAAGGAGACTGGGCATCTGTAACACTGGTATGATGACTAGTTACAAACCTAAAACCAAAGTTTGGAATAAAAGAACGAGGAAACTGAAACAGTGCCTTGTTTTACTCCAATCCCTGCAGACACTTGTCAGACTACTCTAATGGAGTACTTACTGTTTCCACATCAGACTTAACCCAACAGAGACAGAGAAATCAGCTGCCATTTTCCAGAATTTTCTTACTTCTAGTTTGCTGTCCCATCTTTGAATGTAGCAAATTAAGTATCCTCAAAAAGTAAATTATGTTAAATTGCATTTCAAAACCAAGCACTATCATCTGCAAACTTAGGTTAAAATCCCTTTAATGGTATTTGATACAAAAGCCAGTTCTTGGAAACTTGTAGCAATGAAGTTGAATGCTTCCAAACTTCAACTGGTACTAGGAAATTTAATTTTATAGAAAAAGCAGATGTTATACTTCACCAACTCCAGCCACTCAGAATGCACAGATAACCTGCTTCCTATCCAGATGTTCTTTGACTATCAAGAAAATGCACTAAGTTAAAGGGAAAGCTTAAAAATACAGTAGGATCTGTGAAGAATGACCAATGAACTACAGCAGAAATTACAGCACAGTCCAAAACATGAGCTTAACTTGAAAGTCCAACTACCCTAAAGAAAAAAAACCCATCTACATCAAAAAAAAAGAAAAAAAAAGGAAAAAAGGGAAAAAGAAAAGCCGTTTGAAGCCCCTTACTATGAGGCCTCTATAGGCACTGAGAAGGTAGGACAGCATGTTTGTAGCAGATGCTCCACTAGATAAGAATCCTGCTGACACAGGCCTAAGGACCACTCCGCCTCCCATTCCCATTCCTTTGATCCCATGTCATCTTTTATGACTGCCTGGGCTTGGCATAAGAAGATCCTCCTTTCTTACTTAGTTCTTTCCTAGATTTTAAAGTTTGTGAATTCTCTGAACACTAAACTGTTTTAAAGTCTTATTTGTGCACCTGGAGAATAAACGACTGAGCCACAAGACTTCACTGCCATTTAAGTGGTGTAGCTGAAGACCTCAAGTCCATTTCAAAGATGTCAGACCTGAGTCTTGGAATGAAGTTCTTATCTTCAACTTGAAGCACTCAGGTTTCAGACCTAGCCTACTCCACAGCTGGGTATTCTGACAGCAGCTCTTATCTGATACGTTATTTCTAAACGTCTGCTCCAGGAAAAAATCCATATTAACAAAATCCATATTAACAACATTCTTCTCTTTTTAAAAGCATGAATACAATACCAAATTTCCCCTTAACAAGTCAGTCAATCCAATGAAATGACTTTTTCAAACTGACCCTCCTTCGTCTGTCTTTTCTAGCCACGATAATGGAAAATTCCAAGCCCTAATTGAAAAAGAGGTATATGCACACCTACTAGAGAAAATAAAGATGAATGCAAAGCTTCCTTCTGAACACACAGAGACATAAAGGCTGTCTCCCTGGAAGCTGGGAATTCAGAAGCAGTAAGAGCAGACTCTTCATACCTTCTGGTTTTGAATACCAAAACAGAAGAGTATGTTTGCACATGCCATTCAATAGCTTTGTTTTCTTCAATGGTTCTTAAGATTGCTGAAAGTGGCAGTATCAAGAAAGAAATTAATTTTTCCTTCAGTTTCAAACATCAGTATCACTAAAATAACCAAAAGATTTGACATGATGAAGATGAACTCACCCTGCTTCTGAAAGTGTTAGTAGTCAAATAATAGTGAAAGCCTAGCCCTTATATTAAAATATAGTCATAGAAAAAGGCATGGTGATCCTCAGGGGGAAAAAATCCAACAGGAGTTTCAACCTATATTATGCACAGAAAGGTAAATTTCTGAGTCATGTGAATGCTATTTAGGGCCACAGCACATATTTGTCAAGGATCTCCACATGATAAATAAATGCAAGGCTCAGTGAGTTAACTGTCAGATATTTTTTTTCTTTGTGACTGGAGTGACTTTAGGAGGTTACAAGGGAGAAAGCTACAGGCAGACAATTTTGTATTTTCTTGGCTCAGACGGTAAAAACATAAACCACAATACAATGCATACAACTTAAGTTTTCAAGAAAAACTCCTTCAAGCTCAGCAGCAGCTAGCAGCTTGTCTCTATTTGCCATCACTCTAGATCAGAAGAGCCCACATGCTTTTTTTTCTTTCCTGCCCCTTTCAGTTACACTTGAGCTCTTTGACTGAAAAGGTCTGGAACAGATTAAAAGTCCGACCACAAAATAAAGAGACTTGGCATGTACTCAAGCCTGTCTGGGATACACATACACAGTGGGCCCAAAAAGGGAAGCTATGCAGCAAGAAACCCTTAATCAGTCTTTTGGACATTTCTAACTTCTTTTAGTTTAACTGCACAGCCTTAACATTTGATGGAGTTTCAGTATGCACAAGACAAGTAGCTTCTGCCCTAATAGTTAGACTACTCTGTTTACAGGAGTACAAAACAGTTCTGAAATGCAAGATTCATCTCACTCACTTCTGTCAATTAAAGCCTTTTCCACACACCTTTTTATTCCAGCTCATCATTAGAAACTAGAAAGTAACTCACATAAAGAAAAATAGATAGCATGCAATATTACCTGCGTAAATATAATTGACTGCAAAAGCCAACACTGATTTTCAAAATGACTGCTTCCTTTCAAGCCTTATTCACCTATTAAGTAATTGTGACGTTGCAAATTACCCACACACACATCTTGCAACACACAAACAGGTCTGTAACTCTGGCTGGTGTAAAACCCAGAATGGACATTTGCCAAAGCTGATGCCCCACCTTTGGGCTCAAGTGGTTCAACCTGTCTACAAACTGGTGAGTAGTTTATAAACAAAGTGTGACAATCTGGTGCTCTCCATAAGTGTAAACGGATGTTTTAAGTAAGCGCTCAAGCCTACAAACCAAAAAATGCAGGAATTTCCAACCGCCAAAACAGGAAACAAAACAGAACAGTGACTGTTGAGTTTTGTAGCTCTGTATTGATATGGCATTCATGGAGTTAATGCCTCTCCCCAAAGAGGCCCACAGTTGTTGTTAGGTCAACCCCTGTAAAGCTTCAAAGGTTTTGTATCCCCTCAGCCTGACCTACTCAGTGATCTGCACACTGTTTTCATTTAGCTGCACTGAGTCCAAAAGTAAAGCCTGAAAACCACAATGATCTCTTCCTTTTTTTTACCCCTACTGTTTTTCCATGGCTCTGGAAAAATAACTAAAATCCCAAAGAGTTGAAAATAATAAGTTATTGGGAAAATAAATCAAGGGCAAATTAATACAGCTAATAAGGCTTACACACACAGGTCATGGCTGTATACAAAACTAGAAATTGTAATGCCAGTGTAAATACATCACTTGGACAATCTAAGAAAGTAGTTTAGTCTTCATATATGTAATTGCTTTTCATAGTCATCAGTGCCAATATTTTACTGAAAAGTTTGCAGTTCTCTTCATACAGATCAAAAACATTACTGAAAAAATGACATATAATTTCTGTTTTGTTGAATTTCTGCATCTAGACCTCGTGATCCTTCACTTAAGTTACTACTTCTGTTTCCAATATTACATAATCTTTACCGCACAAAAAGATAATTACAGTAAAAACAACAATACTAATTAAATTTCTCACCATATTGTTTAAAACTGAAAGTTTTGTTATGATCATCACTGTGACAAGCTGGAATTATAAGCTGGTATATGTTTCAAGTGTATTTAAACAGGATACATTATTACTTGACAATGGCCTCTTAAGATAGCACAAAGGAAAGTAGGTATTTTTTTGGGAATCAGAAGATTGTTCTGTGGCAGTTTCACGATATTAAAGGGTGAGCTTAGCTGAAACTGTCTCTAGGTAAGTAATTTCTGAATGTCGCCAGTTTGGGGAACTGTATGGATCATATGGCAAAATACCAACCTGCAGCATTAAAAACTTGGGTAACATACAGTCCTGAATAATATATACTAATAGTTTTTAGCTTAAAAAAATAATTATTATTTAAATTAGGTCTCTATAACTCAAAATATATTTTAATCATACTATAAAGTTTTGAAAATATGCCTGCAAAATTAAAGCTAAGTGAACTGAAGCAAATCAAGAATTCTGAACCAAGATGAACTTTTACCAAAGCGTGGGTCAAGCCTTGGGTCTAGCCAAGATGTGGTCTTGTTCTTATGGTTTATGTAGTAAATTTCTCCATCCTGGGTCATAGCTTGTTCCCATCCATCGGGGAGTGGGCCTGCAATATAGAAGGAAGGAGTTGATGGCGGGCTCTGGTTTGCTCCAGCTGAAATTGATCTAAAAAAAATTTCAACATTTTACATATACAACAGTACATGAAACAGAAGAGTTTCAAGCTCATGTCTAACATTTCTGAGGTAAGGGCAAAGAAGTGGTGAGTGGGAAATCAAGGAATAGAAAACACTTCTATCATTTTGATTTAGGATTTGGAATTTAATTTTAAAACTTGTTTGCATCCTTTCATATGCTTTTGACACTTCCTTTTGCTATAGCATTATAGTATAAAACCAGCAATAAGTCAAGCCTGCCAGAATGAAACCAGCATCAGCACCAGGAGAAAGAAGCACAGACATATTCTACCTCTCATAGAAAAGTTCATCTAGTGATTAAGGCACAGCAGCAGCAGCAAGATAACACTGAGGAGATCCTGAAATATTCCTCAGGCTTTCACAGACAATTAAAGTGACAAAATCATTTCCCCTTTACTTCATATCCTAACTTTCTGTGAAAATATTCAAGGCTTAAGCAGGCAAAAACACAAACCTGAAGAACAAGAAAGGCAAACAAGCAATGACAAAGCAAAGGTAAGAAAGACACCATAAGCAGCCACAGAGACACAGTGCTATGAACAGCAGTGCTACGCCTCCACAAGCAGAAAGGCACACACAGGGAAAACTACTTTTAGAAACTAGTAAAAGGGAGGTACATAATGGTTTTGTGGAGTCCACAGCAGTCTGAACACAGAGCATGAAGAGCGCTTCCCTTATGTTCCAATCAGCAGCTTTCAAGAAACCATCTTTCATTCCTATAGAATTCTTAAACCACTCATTCCCATCTCCATATGGTCATGTATATTCATCTGCATTTTGCTTAGACTGGAAACTATTTTTAAAGTTACAATCCTCTCATCTTATCTGGCAAGTGCTTGGAAAATACATAATATTGAATTCTTACCGTCACATAGAGATGCATTTTTTTAAAGTAGCTAAATTATATACAGGAGTATCTTTCCTGTATTTTAGATTAAAGTACAATCCTAAAATTATATAACAAAAGATCCACTAAAAATGTTAAGAATAGAAATGAAATTAGAAAAAAACCTGCTGCAGCAGCAAGCCATCCTGTTTCAAGCTCTCCTTTCACTCTTCCTCAGTATAATACAGTAATACACTACCAAAAGCCATCTGGCTGTTAGACTTGGACTGACAGATTATTCTGTATAATGTAAGATACACTAAAAGCATGCACAAATGTCATAATTTCACACATGAGATTCAGATATACACACAAAAATATGTGTGCATCTGATGAATACCTGCTATATCAATCTTCAAACTACATTAGCTCAGGACTATCATTTTTTCCTGAAGTCATGCGCCTGCAGAAGAATTCAGTCTAAAGCTGGGAGGGGGACTGGGGAGCAGGATAGATTTGTTTGCTTAAATCTCAAAAGATGTTCTTGGAGAAATGTCAAAAAGAGTAAAATAATAATTCAATTGCGTTCCAGTAATATCTCAAGGCATAACCAGGACAAGAATTGTGGTCTTTGATGATCCCTTGCAAACTACATTTCTAATTTAAACTTTCATTTTAGCTCAGAAAATGATGTCCTTCTCTAGTAACTTCACTACTCCACCATTACAGCTACAGGTTTTCATACAGCAAACCATTTTTAAATCCTAACATATTCACCATACAAAAGGACATTGATGCAGAAATGAAAGCTCCAGTGCAAAGAACCCTGTATTTTGTTATCATGTCCAAAGACCATCCAGCTAATCAGTGAGATGCTATTTTATAAAACTGGGGTACAGAAGCACAGTGACATGCCCCCCCATCATCCAAGTGTAGAAGCCAATGAAGAACCAAAAACAATTCCTTGACTGCTAAGCCAATACACCAGCCATGTGGGCAGACCTTCTCACTACCACTCTCCTCTGAGTCCTTCTAAGCCTCACATCTCTCAAAGAGTCAGCAATAAATTCTCTTCCGAACTGCAAAGCTAAAATACCCCCACGTGTCTCCAGGAAAAACAAAACCAGCCATGGGGTGTCAGTCCTGCTGAACAGTGAAGTGTATACTGGTCCAGCATGTTCCTTTGTGACAAGTAAGAACAAAATGCCTTTGAAGCAGGTTGCCAGAAGCTGATCAGTCCCCCTACCTGGTGGAACAATACTACTTACGAGATTCAGTGATCTGATGAGTACTAGGCTACTAGAGACAAACTTGGGCAAGGTTCTCTTTCTAAATAAATGCCCAGCTGTGGAACAGGACAAGGAAGGTCCATTTGCTCACCTGGCTCTCACAGCAGCAAACCTTCCTTGCTAAATGCCATCAATGACTGCAGAACCAGAACTTCTCTTGATACAAACATTTGGCATGAGTAATGTTGCTTTCTTCCTTGGACAACAAACTGCTCTCGTATTTCTGCTGTCACCCTTACATGTCGAAATGGTAGTTCAAAAACTGATTAGTACTGCTTTCTGTAATTCCTGTTTGGGTTTGTGAGTCTGATTTTCTAACTGGTTGTCTGACAAACTCGGTATTAAGAGGCAAGTACCAGAGGAAAGAAGGAAAACCACCCTGAGGAATAGCCAACACATTCACCCAGAGCATCTAGGAAAATTCCTTTGTAATTACATGTCCCTTTTCCCTCAAAAGGGTCAATAGGGAGAGAATTTCCAGCACTAGCTTTTGTGATCTAAGTTATCTAATCCCTATGTTGCTGCTCTCCAGACTTCCTCACTAAAATTTCCATAGTTACTGTAGCCCATGTTATACAGAATCATCAATCCTAACCAAAAGTCTATTTAGCCCAGGCATCTAGACTGGGGTGATGAACAGATCTCATTGCTGAAAACAGCCCATTTAGTGACTGTCACACTCTACAAGCTTTTAATTGAAGTATTGAATACATATATAGACCTAAAAGCTATAGAGACTATGAATAGTCCCTTGGCCTCCAAGTATGCTGGATATTGTAACAGGCTCCCCAGGGAAGTGGTGACAGCACCAAGTCTGCCAAAGTTCAAGAAGGACTTGGCCAGCACTCTTGGGCATGTGGTATGATTCTTGGGACTGTCCTGTGCAGGGCCAGGAGTTGGACTTCAATGATCCTTGTGGGTATTTTCTAACTCAGGATATTCTCAAGTTATTCCTTGAGCCAGATTCTGTCTGCTTACTAGGCACCAAAATATCTCTCTCTCAAGTACTTTTCCAGTCTCCCCTCGAACTTTTGCAATTTTTAGCACCAATAATACAAAATCCTGTGATGTTGCCTCCTATTAGTTCTGTTTGGTTTCATGACCTAGGAGTCAATTGAAACTATCACAACCATAAATTTACAATTCTATTAGATTATTTGCACAGGGAGAGACAACCCTTCTAGGGAACTCATCCTGCACTGTGGTGCTTTTAAGGACAAAGTTATATAAAAAAATAAATTCTAATTTCCTAATGTAAACCATCTTTACAGAACTAGATAAGGCATACCTCTGTAACTAAATATTTCTATAATGGTGTAACTTTGGTACATGTCTCTACTTTTTCTGAGACTTTTTTTACCTTCTCATATGCAATGAAATGTGGAATGCAAAGCAGAGCTTGCTCCTGGCAGATAGAAAGCCACAGGACAAGTAACAAAAGCAAAAATGTAGTAGAGATTCAAGCTATCCTGGAATACAAGGGGAATATCACAAGTCACTAGAGTTTCTAGTATTTTATGGTAAAATACATCTATATAAAGCCACATTTTATCAAAAAGTCAATGCATATTAAAGGGTACCGTACCTATATACTAAAAGAATATGCATGGACAACCTAGGAACTAGAACACCTATATTCAACCACACCTCACCTAATACAAGCACTCAGATCTCCAAGAACTCTCCTAATATTTCTCTGTGAATGCTGAAATTTTCCCCTTCATTCACTGTACTGTGATTCAAAAACTTTTTAAAATTCTAGTAAAGTCTACAAAATTTACCTAAAGTATACCTTTATCCTGTCAAATTGGTAAAAATTACAAACAGACATTATTTAAAAAGGGGTGATTTTTGCGTATGAAGAAAGCAATGAACATACTGCCATGCAGATACTTAGAAATTTGATTTTCACAACAGATTGTATGTAGCATTGACTGTACACAAAGCGGAATCTGCAGGATGACTGGCTACACAGAGGAGAAATCTATAGTTGAAGTGAGCAAGAATCTAAGAGAAGAGATAGAACTTGCTTTATTTATTGGCATATTCCTTCCTACCCTCCTATCACCCAAGAGTTATGAATTTGAGTGTTCCTTTTTTCTACCAACCTTTAACATGGCACCACAGTCTTACTCTAAGAGACAAAGGAATTGCACTAGGCCTACAAATATTCACTGGAAAACCCAATTCAAAACTGCCACATAAGCGTGAAGATGAAAGAGGACAAAGGCAAGTAATCTGCTCCAAAGCTAATTATCTAAGGTCTATGCGCAAGCGGAAGAGGCTAAAGTAAGCAGTGCTCTCAACATGATTCAGGAAGTAAAAGCATCTGAAGAACAAAAGTATATAAATACAATTCCTATCCCATCTCTGTTACATCAACTGTAATTGTATGAGAAACAGCCACGTTTATTTTCAAATTTGTAACTTCACCTCAGTAAGCAATGTATAGGAGATGTTCCTATGAAGAACAATGTATCATTATTGCTACCTGGTTGTTTTTGTTTTGGTTTTTGGTTTTTTTTTTGCTTTAAATGAAGACAGAACATAGTTTCTTCTGTAACACCTTTAGAGGAAAACCGGTTAGAAACAACACAAAAAATCAAAACAGTCACAATTAATTTTTATATACATGTGGGATATTTACAAGTAACGGGCTTGTTTCTTTCCTGCTATTGATGTGAAGATGCAATACTATTTCACAGATTAACCAAGAAATGCCATCTAAAAGAAAACTGGACTGTTTTCTCTGCATATGTATCCCCCAAACTATTTTAGTTGATTATGTGTAGCAAGCCAAGATCAGCAAGACCGAGACAAAAAAAACCTCCACTTTTCACACTCTGATGCCTTCCTATAAAGGATGCATGCTAACTAACACTCATAAAATAATTCACTCACAAAATCATGCCAGGAACAGAAAAAGCTGGTTCAGACGTCTATTAACTTCTTCAAAGGAACATAACTTGCAGAAAGATACATGGGTTCTCATTCCAGTCTTAGGTACATCAAGAGACAGAATTTTTTAAGAAAGACAACCTAAAAATTTCAACCTAATGCTAAACCACGTATTTCTTGTTTTTATATTTTAAACAATCTTTTGACTTACCCTTACCCTACCTTCTAGTTATGTTTTTCCCCCCATTTTCGGTTAGTTCCACTTTCCCTATTTATCCGATGATGATGATAATTTTAATTCTGGTTAAATGGTTAAAACTCCTAGAGACTTTCAAGACAGGTCTCAAAAACCTCGCTTATGTTTTAGCACAAGCTCCTATGGTGGTACACTAAAACTCGGACAGTGACTTTGATTAAGAGCTACAGTTAACAAGCACTATACAAGGTATATACAGAAAGGAAAACATTCTCCCTTGTGGCATTTCAGATACTCTTTTGCAAGTTAGTGACCTCCAGCTGTCACAATACTTACATTTGGGTTTTCCCAATACCTTTCATGAAATGTTCTCATAGCACTAGGGCATGTTTCATTGCCAGCAATATTTCATAACAGGGAACTTCTGTCTTAAAGGTCTCAAATTTCTTTCCCAGTTCTTGAGGATGAATATCCAAATTAGAACATTAAGTAGTCTTACAGTTATAACCTTGGCATTCAGATTTAAGTTCCACTATGCTGAAGTGATACAGTAGTTACTTTATTTCCATTTCTCTGGAAGATTCTTTAAAAGGTCAGCTCCAAGTCCTATTACCTCAACCGATTTAAGCGTAAAAAAAAACTAATACCATGTAAACATGTAACTCAGTATGCATAGAAGTTGTGAGTTCTAAATGCACTTTATCGACTTCAGAGAAGTGGGGGAAAAATACTTTTCAAGATTTTCAGTTGATATTCAACACAGTATCATCTGTGATATTAAATGTTCAATGAACTTGTATTCAACTAAGTGCTTTCTCAAATCACAAAAAAACCCCCATTTAAACATCTGAACTGGTTTTTGTTGCACAAGCAACAATATCTATGCAACACCACTCACTCACTCACTCACACACCTCATGTAAATTCATTATTTTCTTTTAAAAATAATCCTTGTGTAGTGATTGCTAGCATCTCTAGTTTGTCACCTATTTACAATTAAACAGTTTGATTTTTTGCTAAAGACTCTTAATTTCTTTCAAAGCTTTACTTTACTATCAGTATTTTTTCCTATTAATTTTTGGTACAACTGAAGGTTTAGGGACTTAAAATGCAGAATTTATGTCAATATTGAAACAGCAAGCATCTTGTTTTAGCACAAATACCATAAGCCAAAAAGTAAGACAGACCAAGGGAATTGTTTCCTTTCTCCTACTCTCTGTTCTTCAGAAGAGTCCCTGCAAAAACATGTCATCTCTATTGCTCCAGGTTTCCTGGGTTAAATTTACAGAAAAAATAATCAAGCTATTTTATTTTCGCGTAAGAGCCTGAGACCTTAATTGCTGTGGATCACAACTTCCTGAACTTGAACAGGACTCATTTGTTTCAGGATAATCCAGCCTCCTGGCCTAGCCAGCAAAATGTTTGATTAACTTCCCCTCTACTACTCAGTCATGAACAGCACAGTTCGGTCACGCCTGTTAATCTTCTGGTATTGTCTGCAGCACATGAATCGCAGCATGAAACAAAGCTGTCTAAACGGACCACAAAGAGCAGCACCAGAGAATAAACTCTGTGAAGTACAGGAACAGCAGACATACACAAAATACAATCAGACTGTGAGAATATAAATATAACATGAACCTCAGTGACAGACAGAAGATGACAAAGCAAGGGGAAGACCATAGCATTCATAGTAGCATGGCACCAAATGCATCTGTTTGCTCTCTGCATAATCAGGACACGAGAGCTCTGAAAACATACAGCAGGTTCTACAGCAAGAACAAGAGCACTTTACCGCTGAAAAACAACTCTACATTCCAGGAAAAGACATCAGACTTCCTCGGCTACAGGAATAATCATCAAGATATGGATTTTGGAAATAATAGAAAAACAAGAGGCAAACCAAACGTCAAACATTCTGCTTCTGAACAGGATTTTCAAGGTGTTTGCTCGATCCATTTAGGGAAGACAGAAAAAAAATGAAATGTTCATAATAAATGCAGAAAATGTAAACAAATGGCATTATACCATGTCCAGTCAGTGAGCAAGGGGAGGCAAAACACTGCAGAAGCTTTTAATGTAAATTGACATTAATTTAATGGAAATTCTAGTCTTCATCAATTTAACAGCATTTTTAGTCAGAAGAAATTAGACAAAAATTCTGCTTCCTTAGAAGTCTGAATCATTCATTTGAAAAAAAAACACAAAAGAACTACAGCACACTTTGCATTGACAACATAAATATTATAAAAATTCTCTTACTTCAAGTGTCACCCTTTTGATGGATGCATCAGGCATCAACGGATTTGAAGTTTTAAATCAGGATAACTACAAGAATATTTCTTAAATTTGGACTCTCTCCCCCTCCAATTACAATAGCTTGTGGTTTCTTTATTTGCATGATTTTTCATAAGTACAAATTTTGCTTACCTGATGCTGAGTTCATGATGTTCTGCTGCACAGAAGGACTAGTAGGAGCTGTAACATTCATCTGGGAGAGCATGGCCTTCCTAGGATCTTGCCATGTTGTTGTTTGATCAATGTGACTAAGACAAAACAAAGCGAGAGTTAGGACGGTCATGAATTCACAACAATGACCTGCTAGCACAGAAAGTTTAAAAACAGAAGGTTAAGCCTGCCAACAACAGCCACATTCAAAACCAAACAAGAACATTTGGATTCTCTCCAAGCATCACTGTATGTCACATTCCCAAACCCTTACTCTGGCCACCACCACTTTCCCAGCCAGCAGCTGTAGCAATCAGAGCTGCAGCAAAGGTAAGATAAGGTTCATCACGAGTATTGTAATACAGACTGTTGTACTGTAAGTAGATGTTGTACCTTTGAACTAAAATTCCCTCCCTCTTCTCATTGATTAGTTAATTGCCATTTTTAAATGTGACTTCACAGACTTTCCAACCAAGGCAGTTATGACTAGGAATATGAGGCACAGGCCAGTAGCTTGGCATGATGAGTTCATATGCAGTGCTTAGGGAGTGGTAATGAGCTGGCTAGCAAATAATCATCAGTCTTCCTAAACTTTCTGTGCACAGACCACATCCTCAGATTATCTGATGGACTACTCTCCTCACCACAGACATTTGAACAATCTCTCTGTGGTAATTTAAGTAACCAGTCACACTAAAGCAGTAATGTGACAGTGATGGGGAGCTGCCTTTCAACTTCATGTGAAAAAATGAGGACAATAGGACTGTCAAGTCCTTGACCTAGCGCTCTGCAGGGCCTAACTGTAAAACTTTGGGAGCTTAGATTTCTGTTTTGAAAAAAATAGAAAGTACACTCAGCACTGTCATTCACAAAACTATTCCATTAAATGAAAATACAAATGGGTAATGAATGATTACTTCTCCTTCTGAGTATGTGATTTGCATGTTTTGCTAATGAACAACAAATGCAGGCTATTCATAAAAAGCATCAATGTTATCTTGATGTCACTAAGCAACACTGAGAAGCACACATGGACAAAAATACAGCTCTAAATACACACTGAACATCAAAGTTTGTTATCCATTCATTTAGAACTGGTATCAATTAAAACTCATTTTCAGATAGGTTTTTTTAATCAAACGGAATCCAATGCATCATTAACCTGGTACCATTCTTTTCTTAGATTAATTATCCTTAATATTAAGCTTTTCTGGATTACATGGAACGCCCATTTTATTACTTCAGCAAAACCACAACATATAAACAGATTCAGAAGAACATAAAATGCGGCAGTAGTCACCAAAATTACTTATGAAGAATTATTGATCACACTCTATAAACACTGAAGTTACTTTCTGTTAACAGGTAGAACATATCATGAACTGGCTTTTAAAAATGTTTTAAGATGTGTGTATTTTACCCTCTAAACATGCACACAAACAATTCCAGGTCAAAGAGTTACAGACACACTGCAGTAGGGTCATAATACAGTTCATTTAATACAGGTATGTGCTGGTTTTGTCTGGGGTATAGAGTTAATTTTCTTCACAGTGGTTAGTATTGGGCTATGTTTGGATGAACCTGACTTCTCTCTGATCATCACACCAATGATTTAAACTGTATGATAGCTGAGGTTAAGCCTTGACAAGTTACTATTAGCACACTGCAGCTTTCATTGCATGTGTTTTAAAATATTCAGCTCCACTGAGAAACATGCCACATACAGCAAGACTTCTTTATTTCTTTTTTTAGTCTATTTATTTATAAAACATGGCACAGCATAGTAAAGACTGCCCTATACATACTGGACTATACATAAACCTTCACCCTGGAGAACACTTTTTCACTTTTCTGCTGGTCAATTTTGCAAAGCAATGAAAGCAGATAAAAGATAGTACAGATGTAAAAACACTGCCCAGTAATGCTTCACTGATCATGTGTTTAAATGACAGTACCAGCATGTGCTGCTACTCCCCTCTATTTCTAATTTGCTATATTTGCTCAACTCAGTTCTGGGAATAGTGGAAGCTGGGAAAACACCACTGCACCCATGATAACACATTCATTTATTTCTATTTCACTCCTATAAAACTCCATGTAACACTACAGATATAAAATGTCTACCTAAGGTACATCATTTATAGCCTTTGTTTTCATATGCTATTTGAGTGTAGAGCAAGAAACATAAGGAAACATAAGGAAAAATGTTGTCTCCCTGCATTACAGAACCATTTTTGCAGTCAGCAAAGAACACACAGAAACAACATTCAACCAATTTTTCAACCTATATCTGAATATGGGATATATGAATAACTATGGAAGAAGGAATTTTAGAAATGCCTCCAATTTTGAGCACAAGGAGAGCATTATTGATTCTTCAAGATTGCTTAAGCATATCACGCTAAGTATAATTCATGTTTATGTGGAGTTGTTAACATGGATAGTGATTTTAGACAGTAGCAGCTTCCAACTCTTCCCTAGCTGAGTATCACTTGAGAAAAGTCAGCATGTTCCTTACTTGACCAACTAAGGTCCAACCAGTAGTCATCTTAGAGCAAAGAGCCATGGAAGAAAAGCCTCAAATTAAGCAAGCTGATTACATCAATAATTGTATGACTGGTTCAAGAAAGTGAACTTTTTTCCCCCCCTCCCACTCAGCTCTGTGCTCCCTGACCTACATATCAATTTTCCCCAGATCTTGCCTCAAAACTTTCTCTTCAACCTCCATCAAATCACATTCCTTCTATGTGTCTCACCTGCTCCATATCCTGAGTGTTTGAATGCTATACACTAAGAAACCAGCCAAAACACATCACAACTGGTCAGTTCTTTTCCACAAATTCCAAATCATGCTCATCAGCTTAGGGAATACAAAGTAGGTAAAGCCCCACTCATTATGCATGGAATGTTTAAATAAATCCTAGTACTACAGGAAGGAATATAGGACTTTATTTTGTTCCTACCCATGTGCACCAGGGTAACTTACTGCAAACACCAGGTATTTTTAATTATGAAGTTAAGTACTGAAACAGGACACTGCCCACAGGTAAAAGATCTTTCCCTCCATTTTGAATAACAGCACAGAAAATGTCTAAATGGACGTAACAAGAACCAACATCAGCATTACATTATTTTTCCCTGCACTAAGCAGATTTTTTTCATAGTAGCTGAATTACATGACAACTGCCCCAATCCTTACATTCAAGACCTTCTATTTTACATTATCTGAGCCAAATCTCAATAAAGAACTACCATCAACATAAAAAATTAAAAAACATTAACAAATTATATCAAATCAATGACACCTATAAATGACTCATCATATTAGGTATGTATTATCAATTAAAAACTTAAATTCTACCGACTCATGAATGAGAGTGTGAACAGAACAAAATGAGTAAATATTCTTGTAATTATAATCAACATCTCTAAGATAATCAAGAAATGCAAGACATTTTACTCCACAGAATAAATTCTCAAATCAAATATCCAGCTACCTGACACTACTTATTATTGTTCATTTATACCTCGGTGAAGCAAAGCCTTATTAAACCGGACAAAGTATAAAATAAGGAAATCAGTTTAGACTGTACCATAAATGTAGGTTGATGGTAACAGGCCTCAGAAAAACAAAGCTGAAACACCCACCACATGCTAAAGATTTGTTAGCAAACTTACGTCAATTTAGTATCAGGAAGAGTGACTGTTCAAGCCACAGCACCCACCACTCTTCACCATAAAGTACATTCAAAGTGCTGTGCATTAAGAAGAGAACAAGCTGCATCTCCTCACCCATCCCCAAGTTCTACAGTCAAATACAAACTATTTGTATTTTGACAACAGCAACTTTAAAGAAAAGAAAAATGTTCTTACTTTATGTACACAAAGAGCATTTCTGCAGTTACTAAGAATCAAAATTTCTGATGGAAAGAAATCTTTATTGGCATTAAACACTGTCACATGCCTGAAGACTTCTCAGATTCAAATTCTAACCTAATTTCAGAGTTCACAGCTTGGGTTTGTTGGGTTCTTGTTGGAGGGAGAGGGGTGTTGGGGATTTTGATTTGGGTGTTGGTTGGTTGGGGTTTTTTTAAATATAATGGAAAAGAAGCTGGAGATCCAGAGAAAAAAAAATAAAAATTAATACTATTTATTGAAAATAATATTTAGATCCTAGGAGACTGATAATACCATTCCTAAAACCAAACAACTGATCTGCCTTTGCAGAAAGTGTCATACACCTTCACATTTGTTCTCCAGTGGCTGCACTGAAAAGACATGCATTGTTATTAATGGAAGCCATGACAAAAATGAACTAACACAAAAAAGACACTCAAAAATTATTTAAATGCTTCCAGAAAGTGGCCTTTGGTTTTGATATTTCCTTGAAATCCTAGGACCATTATATTTGTATTGTAACTACAGTGGCTCCTCTGGTAGATACACTTTACAAGGTGTGCTGAGAACTTCTTTTGTGTAACAGAATTCTGAGTCATTAAAAAATCATTTTTCTTTCTCCCCCTTTTTGTTTTTATTAGCATAAAGTCACCTTTTATACAGTGCACATCTACTACATCATTTGCAATGAGAACCTTTCACAAAAGAGGATCTTCTCAGAACAGATATAACACCAGCAGATCAGAATTGCAAGACTGTTTCACTGAAGTGTGTCACAGAAATGTAACGTTAGGAAGAAAAGCAAAAGACAATGAACAGATATTTTAATCCTCAGTACCAGATGAACATACTGTATGAAATTTCTGCAACAGCAAAAACACTAAAGAGGTTTGATCTACTCATAAAAGAATAAATGCAAGGAAGAATAAATAATCGTTGCTTCTCAATTGGTTTGGATATGACTCTCCATAACAGGACATTCCAAAAAATTAGTCTCAAACATTCAGAATGGCAAGTTGTTCTTCAGTATAAAGGCACCACCACAACAAACTCTGTGAGCGTCTCTCCATAAGGTAATGCTTGTGTTTTACAATGTAGACAAGACATATTTTATGTCTGTGAGAAAATTATTTCCATTCTCTAGTGAACTTGAGATGACTAACATGGATTTTGGTTTTCAGATTTTTTGAGACTGATTTAACAATTTACTGGAAATCATATTTTAAGAAAACGAAAACACAAACACACACCACTGACCACATCATGACAAACCTCCCAAGGCTGTTGACGTGGCATTGTTGGGTACCTTTTGTTCTGGGGAAAGAGAGGAAAATCTCTGTGTAACAGAGTGGCAAGTGCACCAATGAAGCTAAACCTAATTCTGTTTCAGCAGGAAGAGAAGAAATCAGAATATCTACTTCTGCAGAGGCCTACGTTCTACAGCAGAATAACAAATGTGGTGGTCTGACCATAGGGCAGCTGTGAAAGTTGAGAGTATGTGCTAATTCAAGAACAGAGCTGGATGTATATTCCTAAGGGCAGCAATAGCTAGAAAATCAGTCTGATAGGGCAGATGGGCTACGGGGATTTTCACAGGTAAATTTTCCACAGTTCAGTTTAGAAATGAGGTAGAAGAAAAGGCTGAGTATAAGCAGCCTCCACATGAACTGCTTTGATTACACTCTCAAAAGCTGGAGTGTAACATGCAGAGACTTCTGGGTAATGGCTGATGATGCTCTTAGGGTATTTACACACAGTGGAGTGGATTCAGCTTGGCCCCAGAAGTGCATGCACCCCTTTTTATCCTACTCAGGGGATTTCAAGAATTGGAAAAGAATAAAACATGAAACTAAGTTTTCAGAGATACATGCCATTTTTAGTTAGACATAGCTGACTTCACAGTGAAGTACATTTCTTCACAAGTGGTGTAACAGATTTATATTGTAAGTGGCATTAATACATTGCTTGAGTTGATTTCAATTCCAATTGAATTCCAATTATCTCTACCCCCAGTTCAGTTCTCTATAAACACTTCTCTGAATTTGCACCACTATTAGACAAGGTTACACACTTAAAGTGGCCCCAAACCCTTTATGGGTTTTCCAACTGGCTTTGTAAAGAGAAAAACTAACAAAATCCAGTACAAGAAAAAGCAGGTCACACAGCAATGAAAATCTCACCTACTGAGAGATTATATTCCACCCATTGGTTGGGAAAACACTGTATTTCCACTTATCTTTTCCATATTAACTTGTGTTTCAAGATTATTCCAGCCTAATACATATAAAAGCATATGACAGTAAAATTCGTAACTTTCTAATCTGTTTCCTGAAAGTGTCAAAAAAAGCCCCTAAAATTCATAACACAGTTTATCTCGTAAGGATGGTCACGTCTCCAGGTATGGTCTAATTGTCTTAATTGTCCGAAAGAACAGAAACACTGATGTCAGTTTCTGAATATTGCTGCAATATGTAAAATGTCTGCAGTTTTGAATTTTCCATATTCTTACTTCTACTTGATAGGTCTTTAAGCATCAACTAAACAAAGCTTGTGTTGGACTTTGCCATCTATGCCACTGATTGTGGCCTTATTGAACTGTGATTTCATTAACTTTGAGATAGAACAAAAGCAAAAAAAGTATGAGTGATGGGCATGAACAACCTGTTGACGATGGGAAGAGAGCCTGTCAGAGCTCAAGCCCTTATTCTAAGTATGAAATAGAACCACATATGCTATCCTACAAAATTACAGTCTGATGCAGCAGAAATTCTTTCAGCAAATTAATGGTTTGAATCTGAACTAGAACTAGGCAGTAAGGGAAAATTAAATGCCTCTGACAAAAGTCTAATTGGTCAAGGAACAGCTTTTGTACACAGTCATACTGGTCAGACTAGCTCTTCTACAAATCCATCTGGAATTTATTACTGAAGTGGTTGGAGACAGCAGGATGCTAAGAGCTACCAGAAATTTCAGGAAGCATGGCCCATAAAGCAGTGGACACTGATACATGAGATAGAGAGCTTTTACAGACACACAAACCACAGTATTCAATATTAAGGTATTCAAAGGCAGCCTTCATCAGCACTGGCCTGCCTGCAGACAATGCACAATATGTACACTAAGGATTTAGAACTAAGCTTCCTGCTCCAAGTATAAACACCTCGCTCTTTTGAAGCTGCAGAACAGCACTGCCCTTCTTAGGAAAGCACTCACAGAAAGGTTCTCACTTCAGAGTGTGTAATGCTAAAATCCATGTGTGGGCAGTAAGCAGTCTGACCACACATGCATTATTAATAGAAGAGATGAATGCATGATATGATGTTCAAAGATTTGCTAAGGTGGCACCACTTTTATTATAATATGCTCTTGAAAGAACTGCCCTTGGTCAAATCAAAAAAGGAAGCAAAACCATGCATTTATTATTCCTCTTCCTCCCGCCCCTCTTCCTGCCCTGCACTCAAGGACCTCATATAGAAAAATAGGGCTAATATCACAATGCTTAGAAGTATTTTAAATAGATTCTCAAAACTATTATTCTTGGATTCCTGTGTGGATTTCCCAAATAAAATAATGTTCTGTGTTTCAGTAACAAAAAAAAGGAGTGTGATGATGTTTTCATTTCCAGGGCTCTTTCCATTACTTTGAAAACTGTAAGACATAGTATTACAGACACTAAGAAGAAAAGTCCTTGTCTTACAGTCTTTGTACTGGTTCAATCCGTTCTCAAATCCCATAACGGACTAAATGCTGTGATCACATTCTTTATCACCAGACATTTAATTTTACACTGGCCCTCTCAAGTTTCACAGCAGAAAAAGAGGTTATCTTTAAAGAAAACCTCCCCTTCTCTCTACCCTGCCCCCAAAGTTAAGAAGTTTGCTTCCCATGGCTAAGGCACTCAGCATATGCAGAATTCATCTTTTTTTCTCTCATTTTTAAATGAAAGTGATAAAGTTACACCACCAAGGAGGGCAAATCTAAAGGAAGAACTGTCTCTGCTGCTATTTTAAGTGATATTACTATATTCATTTAACTTTACACATACCCTCCTACGTCCCTACTTAGCAAATTCAGACCTCCTCAAAACACAATCATTTTGCCTTCTGTAACACTAAAAGACAAGATTACACAAACAGTAGCTTTCGCATTTATTAAGGAAAGGGCAGATGATTTTCAGAAGAGACGTGCCTTGGAATACTTTATCACTTTCTTGTCCTTTTATCTCTGAGAGTCTATCTCATTTTTCTCTCCCTAGTTAGCTTTTAAAGGATAAAGAAAGCAAGAAGGAAACCAATTGCCTCTTTGCATGAACAGAAGCCAGGCAATTTTACACCCCTCTCTATACACCCTACTTTTGTTGCCTGAAGGTTTTCAAGGCAGAGAGGCTTGCCTAAGCATGCTGCAATAAAAGCTGCTACAGCCAGCTGTCTTAGTGAAGGGGTACATAGCAATCCTGCCGATTAACCCCGAGGCTAACCACCACCAAGGAAAACAAAATATTAAGATAAAAAGATTCTTTAGGTTGTTTCCTTATTGCTTTAAGTAGGAAGTCTCAGAGGGCAGTTCAAACTGGTTGCTTGAGTGTTCAGACAGTGATCACTCCCAGATGGCCTTGACAGGATGAACTGACTTGTAAGTAACCATTAGGTAGGACCTACTGGAAATGAATGCATAGCTTTCTGCTACAAAGAATAAGTGACCTGTTCTTCTTGTCACTAAAATCATTAATATTGACATATATTTTTAATATATGCTTCAGAACTGACACTTCACACCTTAAATCAGCTATTTAGGTGATCTCAGTTTCAGCCACACAAACAGTCTTATGGACTATCTTTTCCTTCATTTGAGACTGCAGTTTATTTAGATAAAAAATAACTCCTGTGTTTCCTTCCTATGACTGTGTTTCAGGCAGAGTTTTTTACTTTTACAATGCAAACCCTATCTGCTGCTCAAGTTGGACACAATTACTCTTGTCCCCAAAGACTCTGCAAATCGCTATGTAAAACAAAGAAGAAAAACTTCCAAAAGCAAGTTACTGCCTGAGTCAGTACTTGTAAGATACCTGCTCAGCCAACTCTAGGCACTCTTGCATACTCTGTGGCCTCACCAGCAGATTGTTGTTTTTCCTCCTCCACACTTCAACCCCCTGAAGACACATTTCCCAAGCTGCAATGTGCCAGAGGCAACAGATTTCTTGATCCCTGATACAATACACTGTCTAAAGGTTATGTTTTGAAAATTTATTTTTATTTACCCATTTAATCTAGAGTGGCAAGGAAAATAAAGAGCAGAAGCCTGAGAAGATGTTGAGCTACTTACTATGTAATTTTAACTATTGTAGCTATCATTTAAACTTATACAATACAATAGCTATTATATTTATTTTTAAAAGTGACCTAAAAATGTTTTCAACCCGATGTTTTTCAGGTTTAAGGTTCTACATTTCCCTTCACCATTCCCAAAGGGTTTGAAGAGCATAATTTTAAAAAGTATTCAGAGGTCCATTGTAAAATAAGTAAAGAAAAGTAAAACTTACTTTGAATGCAAATTTCACTGCATGATTCAGAAGTTATCAACTGGAAATAATAATTTTTATTTTATTATTAAGAATTTGGGTATTCACAGAATCTGTAAGGTTGGAAGAGATCACCAGAGGTCATCTGGTCCAACCTCCCTGCTCAAGCAAGTAACAGAGTGGTACAGGCAGTACAGGATGGAACAGAAACTAAAAGTTTTACTGTGAAATCATCATCAGGAAAAAACCTCTATCTTCTTTCTAGAAACAAAGTTTTAATTTATTTCATTAAACCATCATACTAAATACAAATAGCTAAATGTTTATATATTTGACTTGCAGTAATTTAATTTGCTTTCTGAGTTATCTTTTGATAGACAGGGAATTAGAAAGGGATTACAAAATGCATTAAGCACATGATTATATTTAAAAGCTTCTCACTTAAATAATTAACAGTTCTTAAAGAATTAATAGTTTAGTCAAAACAGATCACAAAGCAAAAATCACAGATTTACAAATTTCACTAAATTCCAGCAGGAGATTTATAATAAGATTTCCAAATAAATCCTAAATAACTTAAAATTATCACCTTAACTTAGTGTAAGTTAATTCCAAATTTATAATCACTGCAGTCTTTATCTACTAGTTATGAAAATCAGCATTCAGACATTGGTGGAGCAGGGAGTGGAATGGTGAAGGGGCTGTACTGCTGCTGTGAGAGGGGGAAAAACATTTTATTTACTTATTGGCATACATTTTTACAAACCATGTACTCATCAAATATGTGTCTAGCATTTATAATCATGCTTACTAGTAACAGGCCTCTCTAAAGATATGGGTACATCTTACCCATACAAGAGATCAGACTACAGGTCACGCACTATTGCTAACTTCTATTTCAGAAGTCAGTTGTGTGTCTTTTTTTAATGGCTAACATCATTATAATGAAGCTTTCCTTCTAGCATAGTCTTGCTCCACTTTCTAATAGTCCAGTTTAGAGATTTCCCTAGCCCAAATGCTATGCTTGAATAGTATGGGGTTTATTTTCGTTTAGGAAGGCAGGTCAGTTCTTAACACACAAACTCCCTTACAGTGCTTGCTGACTATTAGTCAGCACTTCCCTATGACCCATCCCTTTCCTCCACTCCCTTTCAGTTCCAAATGCTGCCATTATAAGCTTCCAGCTTTTCCTCTTTTTCAGCCTGCAAAATTCACAAACTGTTTTAGGAACACCCTTGAGGGTGAAGCAACTTTTTCCCATGAGTATTAAGTCACTTTGAACTCTTGGACAAACTGAGTTCCTTTCATCTCTTCTATAAGCCAGGCTTCCTATAGCCAAAAGTCTTCTTATCACCATCCTACAGGACTACTTTTGCCCAACAACTAGGCAGCCAAAATTATTTTAAAACCTTCAATTCAAACAAAATTGTAAGTGCAAGCTCTGAAGGTTGTCTAAGTTTTGTCTATTTGCTTGGGTTTAGCTCATTCAGTAGCTAACATATAAAATTCCAAAGACAAAACATACTTGTTTCATAACCTATGCTTGGAAAATGCACTGCTGCTGATCTCAGGAGAGCCAGTATGCAGTATCACACATCAGTAATTTCAACAGCTGAGTAATAAGACACAGCCTTTCTGAAATTTAAGCAGTAAATTAGAGAACACAGCCAATGGAACAATATTCATCCCAGTTCCATGCCAAGTCCTCACTAAGCAAGCTTTTATAGAGGCTACCTGGTACAGACCTGCTGGGGCAAGCTGTTTAAACTGCACATGAGCACACAGTTCCAATACGGCTCCATCACAGTGACTCACTGTCACTGCAAACTTCAGGATATATCCACTTGTGCCCTTTAAAGTCAGTAATCTAGATTGCAATTGTCAAATCAGAAGATGTAAACCACACCTTCAGGCAATAAAAAAAAGGACACATCGAGAGGAGAATGAAACTGCAAGTACCATTTTTAATTACTAACACTTCACAGTCACCCACAATTAGCTTGCTAAAACTGAACATTGAGCTAATATAATCCTTCTGGTCTGCCCCCCTCCATTAATTTTCAACATTCCCATAAAATGTCTGATCTGTCTTCAGCGATCTGAATCAATTGCTTCTAGTCACCATGTACGGAAAGCTGCTTGTAACAGATGTCCTACTTTTGCATCAATTCTACATTCAAAATTATGGAAGAAGGAAACAAACCACTCTGCACTTCAGCTTCGATTTTCTTAGTTTTGAACTTAGATGCTTGAATAAACAAAAAAATGTAAGCATTTACTTGGCTAATGTTTTCTAAGCTGTGGTTTAACACTTTATAGTTCCAGGTAAGTACCTGGAAGCAACTAAGCAACTTCCTTCCAGAATTTATCACTCAAAATTCAGTAGCAAACATGCACTGCTTAGTGTTATCTTAAAATTCATTCTGCAATCACTTCATATCACTACATAGGTCATAAATTTCAACTTTTATCTCCAAATCTTTTAAAATCAAACTGTGCATTAAAAAGAAATAAATCCATTCTTAGATACCATGACTCTAGTTATATAAGTTGGGACATTAAACCTTCTAGTTACTCTTCTCTGGTATCTTGTTATCCTTTAAATGTATTTTCAGAAATCTATTTCTTCAGAAAATTGTTACAAAATATTTATGTTTAAATGAAAACTGAAAAGGACTGTTACAGGTCAGACAATGTAACTTGCTTCTCTACAAGAAACCTACTTACATTTTCATGTCTATCAAGAATAACAAACTTTAAGAGTATAGCAAGGACAAAGAATATGCTGCAGAAGACAGCCAAAATATCTGGTATGAAACAGAGAAACTAAACAAGGCCCTGGAGTTGTGTGGCTCTATTTCATAGTCCCCACTTCTTTGTGCTACATTTCTCCTCACCACAGACTTGATTATTTATATGCTGAGCTCATCATCACTGCAATCTTACTTAACTAACATGCAGTAGCTCTGTAATCTAGCAGTCTATCTGGTAACTCTCCTACTCTACTACAGTGAACAGCTGCTTGGACAGCAAGCATCATCCAAGCAGCCAAATACCACCTTCTGTGCTAGAGCATGCACAGAGTTGGTTGGAAGCTACTGCTGCCAACACTGCTACCACATGAGAGAAGAGGGCCTGGGGGCAACACTCCTGCTCACAGCACAGGCCAGAACTGCTCATTGCTGATTTTGTCGATGCAATCAATGGGGGAGGTGGTAGGCAGATGCTGGGTTTATCCCTTAAATACAGTAACTGTAGTGAGACCGTATCACACTGTCAGTGCACACAAGACAAAAGAATCTGCTGATGGAATCACTCTGCTACAATATTACATAGAAAATCATTGGTGATTAGGATTTCAAACAAATCCATTTCCTGGATATCTTCATGAGATGCTAAGCTATCCAGCATCTAATCTGAAAATCATTGCTAGAGTAACAGTGTCCTGCAAATGAAAGCTGCTGAAGAACGGTCTGCACAAAACAAACCATATCCACTGAAAATTAATTTTCATCCTATCCAGAATTGTGCAAAGACCTAATGAACTGTTCAATTGCTGAAAACCTGTAGCTATTTTGTGATATAATGAAATGCATGTAAATTTATGTACTTTCATAAAAGTGAAGGGCACTGCACTTCAAAACTGCAGATGTGAAAACATGGTTTACCTAACTCCATAACAGTTATTTATTTATATTCAGTCAAAATAAAAGAAAGAAAATCACTGTGAACCACTTCAGCACAGCACTAGAGGTGATTAATTAGGGAGTGGCAGGGGAAAGGATGAAACATCAAAAGAAAGTGAATAGTGTAAGAGTAAAACAAGAAACATGTCTTGCAGAGGGATCTGGCAATCTTGTAAAATCAACATCTCCTAAGGAGCCAAGCTGCATGAAGAAAAGCTGAAGCAGCCAAGGAAAGAGGTCAAAAACTGCAAATATACAAACCACAGAAAGAATTCTTGCCGAGCATGAGCAAACTGTTGAGTTCACTGGACAGAAATATATTGGTCTGGGAGATTAAACTGGGAGGCAGACTCTCCCTGGAGTGGAAGGAAGTTCTGAATAAAAACATTATGAACTCTCTCCTACTCTTTAGACAGAGGAAGAACACAGAGCATTTCAGCTCAGGGGGAAACTCAATTTGTTGAGCATGAAACTATCACAGAGGAGAAACACAACTTATCAGAGACAAGCAATGGTAACAGAAGGATACAGGCATTTGTGTATCAGCAGCTGAAGAACACAATGAAGGAAAAGCTAAAAGCTGATATGTTGAGAATTCATTGTGTTTGGTTTTGAATCTGTACAAGCCAAAAAAAACCCCTTTACGTACTTGCAAAGTAAAACTACTGCTCTTTCTTTAAGCACTCATCTGAAATGCACTGTAGGTATCAACTGAGAAACAAACAAAAAAAAAAATCAAAAACTGCAAAGCAGTAAGTTTTATAGTAAAAATTGTATGCCAGCTGGATATAAGAAATGCATGCACTTCTCAACACTAGAACTATTTTTAAAGTGTTGTGCAATTCCTTCTCTTTTGAAAATCTTGCCCCCAAAAAATAAGAAAGCAAAAATCTCATCAGTCTTACACTGCAATTTACTAGATGAAACATTTTACTTCACCATAACTGGTAACAACCAGGATTTTTGCTTAGTTTTGAACTGAAGGGTTTTCTAAATGTGCAACAGATATCCCAATGCTCTATAGAAATGTACTCTATGTAAGGTGGTAACGTTGTTCCCAACACAGAGAATGCCAGTACTGACTTAGCAGTTTTCTGCACAAAGCTGCCCATTTGCTCCTTGCTCTCCTTGTTTTTGCTTTGCTGATCAAAGGAGTTGCCAAGTTTCTTCTTTACCATTACAAGGCAGGAAAAATGACTCTCCTCGGAGAGGCCCCTTGTGAAGGTCACAAAGGTTACCTCCACAAGCCCTGGAGTCTGCTCTGATGCTGGAGTGATTGGCTGGCTTCCCTGTAGTTACCCTGCATTTCCCCTCCTTCACAATAGTGCACTGGTTATGGAAACTAAATATGAAAGAACATGGTGGGGGAGGAAAGAATTTCTATGGAGACATTCTAAAACACTCAGAAGTTCTACTTGTTTGAGCAGCCTGAAAATCTATCATTCCAAAACATTTGACTTCTTTCTGAAAAACTCACATTACGAATTTCAGCCTGCAATCCCTTCTTAACAAAAATTTAAAGGAAAACCCCCCAAAGTTTGCTTTTTCTTAGCATACAAACGAATTGACACTGGTCTGCTTTGGTTTGGAAAAACTTAGGATGTTTATTTGCCCCATCCCTGGCCTTAATCAACTGGAACTCACAGGTCATTCCACCTTAATGAAGACTGAAATGAAGTCAACTAATCAGGATTCAGACACATAGCATCTTCCAGCTCCAGAGTAGTATCACACCAGAGACATTTTTAAAATCTTATAGAATACATGAAAGTTTATTTATAGGCATCAGACTCCAATCACTTTCAGATCCTAAGTTAAGTAATGAAGACATCTTGGAATATCCAGAAAAACAATAACTGTGTATCAAATGGCAGTTTAAATACACTCCCTATTTCCTATTCAAACCTATCACTCCACAGGCAGCCACAACTATTCAGGTTTTTCTTATACATAAAAAAGTAACCTGTAGTGTATACACTGAAAGCTCTAGCCACTTTGAAGCATCTACTTCTAGGAAATGGTTCAATATTGGTCCAAGTAGGGGAAAGTAGTGTAAATTTTTTATATTGAAGAAGGAACTTTTTGAGGCTTCATATTTTGGGGCACAATTTCATACTATTTTACAAATAAAATTCTCATTCTCATCATTCCTCAAAAAGTTTTCTTACTACTCCGAAAGTAAAGCCAGGCTCTTTCCTCTCTGTTTAATGCTAGGTGTCAAATTCTGCCTCCAGTGCCATCACCCGTATGTTTGGACAGATGAAGCCAATTAAAACTCAGCCATCAGTGTGTTTGATGATGAATGTACCTCTGCAGCTGTTCTGAGTTCATTATGCTACCAAAAGTACTTCCACAATGGTTAACTGTACAGCCCCACTAACTAGGCATTTCAATCTGTTTAAGTATTCTCAAGATTTAACAACACAGTAAGAGAGAGGCTCATACTACAGCTTTTTCTTCCTAGGCACTATCAACAAGCTGCTTCTTCTTAACCAGTTGCCTCTGTTCAGAAAACACTAAGGGAAACATACTGGGAGACAGCAATAAATTACTGAGAATGCCAGAACCCTAAACTGAAAATAATAAAATACATCATTAAAGAAGGAACACCACAGTTTATATAAAAAACACAGAAGTGCAAGTGGAATTCTGATCCAGTTACTTTTATTTATTCACCCCTAAAAATACATAAAAAAATACATACACCTCAAGGGGTTTCCAGAACTACTTCACCCACAAGTCCAGACACAAATGCAGGGAGAAATCCATACAATAGCCGTATTATAATAAAAAGCAAAAAGTACATAGAAAAGAGTTTCACTGGATTGTGATTAATATTTAGTGGCAAAACTTCTAAAAAAGCACAAAAACACAACATTAAATTCCTCTTTTGCAGGGCAGCTTTTAGCATGAACACTTGCTGTTTTTTTTTAGCTGGTATAATAAGGGATAGCACTTCTGACTGAAAATCTCATCAAACTTCTCAAGCCTCTTTGGGGTAGCCACAAAGGCCAGCACACCCAGCACCTATCAAACCCAAGCCCTCCTCTGCTCCCATATAAACACTGGGTACACAGTGTGCTGGCCAGCACAGACACCATGCACCTGAAACGTTTCCAACACCAACAGATCCCTTATCTTTCAAACTTGCAATGACAATAAAACCCAAGAGGAGAAAGGATTAAGTCAAGACTCAGTAACACATGCTATTTTGCTACCAGGCACATCTTTGATCACCTTGGTATAGGACAGAAATTCTTATCCTTCTTGGCTGATGTTGCTATGCAGGCAAAAAAGCCTCCCATGGTACATGCTGTGGTAACATTAAGGCATTTCTCCTTACTTTTCTCTACTCAGATGATACAAGGCAAAAACCCTTCCTTATGCCAGCACCTTCCCAAACCACACTAGGGGGTTCTGCTGATGTTAATCACATTTTCTGACAGGTATTTACTTCATGACATTAACCTACTCATATCCAAGGAATTAAATTCAGTATTGGAAAAATGTGGAGCAAATGAATGAAAAGCGCTCCATAAGCAGCAGTAAGGCCAAGAAACCACCCAAACCTGTAACATGAGAGAAAGGCTAAAGTTTAGGACTACAGTTTTGTAAGTTTTTATGTTAAAGGTTCAGATTGCTGTAATGCTTTAATAATGACACAACTGGGCCAAGAATTAGATGCACTGTAACCAGCCTCTTCTTTCTGCTCCATGTAATGTAATGTAGGAAGAACATCCAAGATCCCTTTCAAAAATACCTTTTAAGAAAATGTAGAGTAATTCCCTAATACAAGACACAAGCATTGTAAGAATCTAGTGGATGTAGAACCAAGCACCATCAATCCTGAAACTGTACAGAATAAAGATGTTCAGAGCTATTGCCTTTTTTTGAGCAAGTTAAAGAAAAACTACTAAAACCAGATTGAACACCTATCTTTCTTAAAATGTGAATCTAAAAGAGTTTCGCTTATGGCAAAACCTCAGACATTTCATTAGCACCTCAGCTTCATTTCATGACTTATGTAACCAACAGGTCAATAATTTTATAAACTCTAAATTAACACAAAATTAAATAAATGGGCATAAAACATGAAAGGAAAAGAATATAGACAAAAATGACGATGTAGATCAAAATAATTTAGTTTCACACTTTCCATTTCAGCAATATGGATGGCTCAACTCATGACCTCCAAAGTTAAGGTTTTAGCTTAAACTGTGACAGGCTTTATTTTTTGTATTTAGCCAATAAACACCTGTAAACCTAACACCATGTTGTTTAAAAGTGCCCAGTATATCTTGGAAATTTAAATTCTGACATAATATGAAAGTGCAACTTCTAAAATCTTTACACCAGAGCAACTGAACCAAAGCAATCTTACCACAATTTAATTGCTCGCACCAGACCACCTCAGATACACCCACAGAGGCAAACCTCATCTCCTAAAAACAGAACTGAAAAATGCTTTGTTCTCAATATTTTAAAGTTTTAAGAGAATACAGAAGTTTTCCAATAGGAAAGGAGAGTAAGACAAAGAACACAACAAACACATATACCAAAATGCTTGTTACAAGGCAGCTTAGACCAGTGGCCTCCAAACCTTTTTGACCACAAACCTTAACAGCAACACAGTTTGGAGTATGCACCCCTAATATATATTTATAAATAATACACATGTAGTACACATGATGAACATTATAAAACATGCAAAAAAATAGGAAGAAGGATGAGCTAAAGATCAATTAGGCACTATTTTATTTCTTAATTTTTATTTATTAATGGTACAAAATACATTTTCCCCGTCCTGCTGAACTGTCTTTCACACCACTTGGGATACTTGCACCCCACGGTGGAGACCACTGGCTTATATTGCCTAAAAGATGAATGTTGTCCTTTTGAAATGCACTCAGTTTCGGAACATAGAATATGATTTCCCCTAAAGCAGTCAAAAATACAATTAAATTGTTTCTGAGTTGACCACACTGCTCTTATATGTAAGTTGCACAATTATTGGTAAGGCAGATGAGAGCTATACTTTAAATCAAGGCTAAACCCATACATTTTGTAACATCTTTCATTTTTAACAGGGACCATATTTGTTACATACCACCAAAAGTTGTTGAGACTTCTAGAAGGGTAGGGAGCAGATGAGGCAAAGCTGGCAGCATTTAACACTGCAAAATATTGTTTTACAAGACATTACACAGTTTCACCTTTCCAGCTGGGAAATCCATATAGGCACATTACTAACACTACCTCAAATTTTAAGTCTCACACCAAAAGCTACTGGAATTTCCATTGTCTGTTTTCATAAATGCAAAGATGCAAAAAACAGCTATGACAATTTATAGAGATATTTACTACTTCTAAATGTTACTACTTTTTGCTAGATGAAACAATTAGGTGTCCAGAAGGTATTTAAGCTATTGAGAAGTGGGACAGGTTGGAGATTCAGCAGTACTCTCAATGATTCTCGGAGTCACTGGGCCACAAGGTTCCATTTCTACATATGGATCAACTGAGAAAAAAATCATGTGCCTAGAAAAATCAAGAAGACAGGCAACACTTTGAGAAAATCGCCCTTATTTTGATCCAACACTCCCTAAGCACATAGTATTAGCACCCCAAGACACTCATTAGAGAGACTCAAAGTCTTCATGAGCACAGTTTACTAAAAAGCACTAGTAAAATGGCAGTGGAAATCATGGCCCACTTACTAAGCTTACGTTTGTTATGTGAGAGTGCTATTTATAATGTCACATGCTGGAACTTGTTCCCAAGCGAGCTAAACCTACATGCTTAATTGCCTCAATAGACAATGCTGCATTGTCAAGACTAATCTTTTCCTACAGGCTACAGTTTCTAAACCATGAACACTTTTATACATTTTAATTTTTCAGCAGTTCTGAAATCAGAAAACTTCAAAATACACAACCACATACAGACCGACACAGGATGTATTGGGGTAGCTACTATATTGACTACCACTAAAATTCATATATCGATATGCAAACTGAGTCATCAAAAACTCCAAGTATTTTAAAGAACATAGAAACCAGAATGTCCTTTAAGTTCTTCTTTCAGATATCCAAGACAGAAGGAACTAAGGCAGAAAAAGCCCGGGATCAGGTTCATGTCACCAACATACACCACATGATGCATGGAGCAGCAGTTCTCACATGACACTAGGTTTTGACTAAACTACCTTATAAAGCATTTGTTTCAGGAGTTTGGGGAACTTCTAATTAAAGTCTGACAAGTTCACAATTAAGAACAAATTTAAACAAAAGTGTTGCAGACTGGATTCCTAATTCCTGCAGATTACCTTAGTTATGCACAGTAAACAAGTTTCATGAAATAATTCAGCTGTGAAATGGAACTTAAGTTTTTAATTTGCATACCAACTATAAAAATAATTGCTGAATTTTAGGAATTGAAGTGATTAATTTACTATTTATTTGAAACAGCAAATTGGTTCAACCTCTTCTAGAATCAGCTTCAGAAAGCTGAATTTCAGTATCTTAGGATCCACCAAGACATTTTGATTTTTTAATATTACTCCTGCTCCCCCCTCTCCTCAAACTTATGAAAAGAAACACCTTAGAGAACAACAATATTAAATCTCAAAAACTCTAGAGCAGCTTTAGGAAAAAATAACGAAGAAGAAAAATAATTAAACTATGCCTTCTTAAACTAGTGCCACATGCAAGCAATTAGCAGAACTGAAGTCTTCATAACATTGCCAAGCAGCTCTGACAGGAACACTTGAGTTCTTTAAGTCAATCGTGATCAGCTGGTCTAAATGCCTGTAAACCACAGAACTACATACACCTACAATTACTAAAATACAAAGACTAAAAGTCAAGATCAACATTAAAGGTATCAGTGTACAGGTGTACATACATTTTTCTGTACTGACTTGCTGTTTAATGAGCTTACCTTTCAACTTTCTATAGTTACTATAGTGAAGATTGTATTTGAACTCCCTCATTTTGTTGCTAGTATCTTGACAAGACAGCACTCAACAAGAACAATCATCCCCTTTAAATAGCAATGCTTCACTGTAAAGACAGCCTCCAAATGATAAATTTACATACATGCAACATTTCTTGAATAACATCATAGCATGAATGATATTGCTGAGCATGCTGCATGCAGCACACTGCTGATAAAACTGTTTTAGATAGTTTCCCATATCTCATGCTTCATTGACTCAAGCTGAAAACAGCTTTCTAAAACATAGGGGGCTAAATTAACAACCATTATGTCTTTCCTCTATAATGCATCTCCTTCTAATTTTCTCATACCATAAAGCCAGCAGGTTTATACTGTAGGAGACAAAACAGCTTTGCAAAAGACAATGTGCAACTCCCTTTAATAACATACTGAAGGGCACCTGGTCCCTTTTGCTTGACTTTTTTCTAATCTTCACAGAAACACCATTATTCTACCTGATTGTAAAAAATAAAAGATGTAGATAGAAAACTGCTAAATTACTTAAAGCATAAAAAATGGAGTCCAAAAACTCAAGCCGTGTTGGAAAGATGCTCTTTCAACTGCCACAGGGTCTAAAGATATTTTGACAAGACTGCAATTATGTTTTTGTTATAAGAACAGATCTTGTTCTCCACGTCTTGCCAGGATAATACTACTTTTAATTAATGCTTTCATTGTGAAGTGTTCCCTCAGGCAGTAATAAGTTTTATAATAATTTCAGTATGAAGCATGTATTTCCCCACACCATTTATTCAAAATTTCTCATCATTTGTCCTCACAGATAATGCCCAAGCCTTTGCTGCCCAGAAGGCTTCAAAACATGGCTAAGCACTGCTGTGCTGAGCAAGACACTGTTAAAACATGTCTTCATGTGATTGCTTTCCTCCTCTGCTTCCCTCGAGAAGGAAGAAACATTACATGCCTATCAGACTGGCAGAGCCACAAGAGAACCACATTTCCCTTTAAACATCAGTCCCAGTTTCACTTTCAGGAAGCAGCACACACATCTTTCTTCTTTTCAAATACTTGATATGTGCTTTTAGTGTATTACCTTTTAAACAGAGTTGCAACCACTGCCAAAGTGTCATAAGCTGCTGATCTTCAGTTACATTTACTGATCACTGAACATGGGTAACACAATACAAGTGCAGCTTTTCTTCTTACAATCCACTTCATAACCCACCTCTCCAATTTGTAAAGTTGCGCTTAAGGAAGTTCCAAACCAGAGCTTCAGGAAACAGGCCATTACTGAAGCCGTGGAACTATAGACACACACTCCTCTGAAGCCTGAGACAAGTACAGCACTGTGTGGGAAATGTTATGAAATCCCTGTCAAGAAAACTAGCTCTCAAATTTAATCCACTTACTGCCTCTCTCTACCACAAACAGCTGTGAAGCAACTAACTTGCTTTTGGTTTAAATGCTACTCATTAACTCCGTAAGAAGGTGGGAAGTGTCAAACTAATTCCTATATGCCAATTAAAATTTGTTTTAAAAGGTGTTTAGAAAGATTGCACTGACTTTGAAAAGCAAAGTCAATACACACGCTGCTGCTTTTACAGACTGCAGGGACTCATTTTTATATGTCACATGTTCTCTGACCATTTTCAAGAAAAGAAAAGAACATATTAAATCTCACTTCCATTTAAGTATTCAAGCTTTATGCCTTTTTTTCCCCTAAATTAAAGTGGTCTCTATTTTAGTAGACTCAGTTCTCCAAAGTTTGAGGACCAAAAGCAGTAGTACATTTATATCTTCAACAGAGGGAGGAGTTAATGTTAAACATTATTTCCAATTATTTTTCATCACTTTTTTTATTTCTCTAATAAAACAAATCCAATATTCTGTGTGGTCTCTCAAAAATGAAACTAATTTCAGAATCCTGTCCTCATTTCATGTACAAACAGTTTCTCCTGCATGGTCTTTGCATGACTTCACTAGAAGTAAACATTTAAATAGACCAGTATTTGTTAACATATTGTCAACAGCAAAATCCATGGATTACATTATCTAGCCTTTGTCAAGAAGGTCCAGCTAGGTGACAGACAACTCTGCTGTTTCCCAATTCTCTGGCTGTAGCTGGAAAATGCATCTATCTAAAAGGGCATCATTTGAATTTTTTAGCCAGGTTGGATTTGTTTGTGCAGTCTAAAATCCAATGAACTCGTAAAAACAACAGCAGGTTGATCTCCAAGTTGTGTGACTGTGATTTGAAAAAGCAACCAGTAAAGACTTCTAAGGCTTGAAATGTCACAAAAAATGAAGTTATTTAGTGTGAATTCTTAACAGCTTAACAGATATAAGGCCACTCACACACAGAACCAAACAACTGTGATTATGCAACTGTTTTTAGAATCAAACCCATCACAACTTGGAGCTTTTGCAATCTTTACCGCCTATGTCTTCTTCGCTGCTGACATATTTGCCCAGAAAATAACCACTGATGGACTTAATCAGGGGTCAAACCCAAACCAATAATAAACACAGGCTTTCTGCATAAGGGGTTGAATTGCCACAATCAATAGAAATTCACTGCTTGCCTCTGAAGTGATGCTGTAAGCATCAACTAAAGAAATTATCCTTCTGAAGCTTCCCCTTTTTTTTCAGAGGAAGCCTCACTGCAGTACTCTGTTCCCAGTGTTTCTCATGATGAAGCAAAACATAAACTTGGAATGAAATAGGATTCACCAAATGGAAGCAGACTGAATAAAAATACTAGATTTCTGGTAACTAATCTTAAGACTATTAATACCAAATCATTCACTAAAGAAGGTAGTGTTCAGTCTCTAAAAACCTGTACATTGGCTTCAATTAACTAAACAATCACAAAGCTTGTATCCTGAAACAGAGAAGTATTAAAAAAAGGAAATTAAAGTAATTCATTTTCAATGTCTCTCTCCTGTTGTTCCTGGGTGACATTGCCATCAATGGCATATCTATTGCTACTAGAAATAAAAAAATAGCTCATAACCAAAGGATAAAAAAGTGCATAAAACTCATGACTGAGATTTATTTTCTCTCTGATTTTGTCACACTGGTTAAGATGCACAGTTACTCTGTAAAAACTTTTAAAACCCATGTGAAATAAATAGAAAAATCTCCAGAATCAGAACTACCACCCTTAAATCTCAGGCACATCTGATAATTTCTGCTTTGAAAGAACAGAAATTTCATGCTATACAAAATTCCTTGACTGAATTTACACCAAATATCTAACATTGCTATACTTTTTCACTCCAAACATGTGTCAGTAACTGAAATTCTGTACTAAACACCAAGAATTTTAATGGCACTTATTTCCTAAAATGTGTCTGTGTATTACAATTCTAACTTTGGTTAAAATCAAATTGTATGTATCTTGATCTACGTATCTAATTATACACATATGGGAAAATAAAAGGTTCACAGACAAGTTGAATACATCTTTCTATAAGGAACACATACATTGAAACTAGTTGCTCTATCATCATATAGTAGAACAGTTAATTAAAGCATTCAAAGTTTACTTTAGTTTTACACAGCACAGCAGTTAAACAAAGCTGGTCAACTGGAGAAACAAGTCATAAATCAAAAAGGAGCCATGTGTAGCAAGGAACAACTTCATTTTTCATTCTGATGTTTGAGATGAACCACAACTGGAGTAACTATTTACATAAGGAACAAGAAAAAAGAGATTTAAAAAAAAACAACACTGAACTTCAGAAAATTTATAAAATATTACTGTTTACTCACATTTTCAAATGTTTAGTAGGATATCTGAAAACAGGCAATGGTACAGGGTTGAATTCTTTATTAGTATCAGTTTGTCCAAGAACAAACCATGAGAAATTCTTTCAGCAGCAGACCTGTGGAAACATGTTTCTTGTTTCCTTGTTTCCCTACATTATCTCCTCTTGGTCAGACATTCAGTGTTCTTCATTACCCTGCTTTGCCTATGGCAAACAAAACAGCCACCTGTATTTTCTGAGAAAAAAACAGCAAAAAAGCAGCCTATCCCTCCTCTTAGGCTTCCATATCAAACCTAATGTTACTATAGGACATAAAGCAGTAGCATGCTAATTTTGTCACAAAAAGCATAATACACTGTATTGTATAGCCATGCAATTACAATTTCAAACTCTCATTACTCTCTAAAACTAAGCTAAATCATTACCTATTTTACTGCTTGTGCTGGTTTAAAGGTAAACCAGCGGGAGAAATGAACTCAACACGAGAGAGATTATGAATCAGAGCTACAATTTA
>JAWWLZ010000001.1:41107171-41122804 GCA_035041345.1 Poliocrania exsul | reverse complement strand
ATAGAGGGGGTAGAATACACAGCCTTGATCACCCCCACACAGTGCCAACTGGTCCCACCTGCTAAACTAGGACACTGCTCTTGTTAAACAACTTTTCTTCAACATGAGGGAGAAATGAAGAAATGCCAATTCTGCACTATTTTTGAGTTCCCTTCTATTTTAGTCTCCTAAGCCCTGACTCACATTACCTGCTGTATGAATTTGTACCTTGCTCTACACTTGAATTTTGCTGGTAGCTGTGCATCAAGAACTTGCAAGATGGGCAACAACAAAACCACCAAAAAAACCCAACCAAAAAACCAGAGCATGGTATGGATACAGTTATGAACAAAATTATGTGTTCACCCTTCTTAATAAAGCTTACACTTTCTGTAACTTATTCTACTGACACAGACCATCAGAATGTCTCAGACTTTTACTGACACAAGTGTATTTACAAAACTTTTGAGAATAAAAAATTGTCATTCTGATTTTATCTGGACCAGGAGCAGAGTTGCAACAGATTAAGTCTTGTGTAAATAAAACAGTTTCACTGTTCAAAACTCCATTAATACTAGAACAACTCAGAATATTTATCAATACCTCATTTTGTATCTAAACCATTCCGCTTCTGTAAAAGCTCCCCCCCCCCGCCATTTTATTTTCAGCATGCTTTGGCCAAATTATTACTGAGTATAGTTTCATGCCAATAAGGCAAGTATCACATTGGGAGTCTGTTACACGTCACCCAAACCAGGATGAAGAGGCAGATGAAATATTGTATAAGCAGCTGGGAGAAGTCTCACCACCACTAGCCCTTGATCAACTGATCAGATGTCTGCTGGAAATACAACATAGCAGAGAGGAAACAGTACAGGAGGTTCCTGGAGTGTGAGGTTAACTTTCCTCAGGCAGCTGGTGAGGGAGCCAACTACAAAAAGCATCCTTCTGGACCTGCTGTGGGTGATGTGATGGGCAGAGGCTGTTTTAGGCACAGAAGTCACAAAATATCAGTTTTCAATTCTCAGAGAAGTAAGGAGGAGCATCAGAACAACTGCCACCTTGGACTTACAGAAGGCAGACTTTGGCCTGTTTTAATGCCTGGTTGAGAAACATTCTTGGGAGGCTGTCCTGAAGGGCAAAGGAGTGTAGGAAGGCTTGACATTCTTCAGGAATGAAATCTGAAAAGTGCAGGAACAGGCTATCCCCACATGGTAAAAAGATGAGCTATTGGGAAAACCAGCCTGGCTGAATAGAGAGATTTGGCTGGAAGTAATGATAAAAAGGAGTTTATGACCTTTGGAAGAAGGGGTGGGCAACTCAGGACTGCAAAGGTGTTGTGAGGTAATTCAGGGACAAAATTAGTACTAAAACACAACTTATAATTTCATCTGGCTACTGCTACCGAAGACAATAAAAATGTTTCTATAAACATTAGCAACAAAAGGAGGGCTAAGGAGAACCTCCATACTTTACTGGTAACAGGAAGAAGCATAGTGACAAAGGATGAAGAAAAGGCTGAGGTACCTAATGCCTTCTTTGCCTCAACTACTCTTAAGAGTAAGAGCAATTGTTCTCTGGGTACCCAACCAGTCCCCCAAGCCAGAAGACTGGGATGGGGAGCAGAATGCAACTCCTATAATTCAAGGAGAAGAAATCAGCAACCTGCTACCCCACTAAGACATACACAAATCTTTGGGGCCAAATGGAATCCAGACAAAGGTGCTGAGGGAGCTGGTGGAAGTGCTCACCCAGACACTTTCCACCACTTACGAGCAGCCCTGACTGACCAGGGAGGTCTTCAGTTGAATGGAGATCAGCAAATGTGATGCCTATCTACAAGAAGGCATGAAGGAGAATCCATGGAATTACAGGCCTGTCAGGCTGACCTTGATGCTGGGAAAGTCATGGAAAAGATCACCTTGAGTGCCAACACATACCTCATGCAGGACAATCAGGAGATCACGCCCAAACAGCACAGGTTTTGGAAAGGTAAGTCCTGACTGACCAGCCTGATCTCTTTCTGTGTCAAGGTGACCCACTCAGTGGATGAGGAAAAGGCTGTGGACATGTCTACCTTGACTTCAGTAAAGCCTTTGAAAGCCAATGGCACTCTGGCTTATATCAGCAATAGTGTGGCCAGCAGGAACAGGGCAGTGACTGTCCCTCTGTTCTCAGCATTGGTGAGGCCATACCTTGAGTACTGTGTTCAGTTTTCGGTCCCTTATTGTAAGAAAGACATTGTGGTGATGGAGTGTGAGCAGAGAAGGGCAACACAGCTGCAGAAGGGTCTGGAATGTAAATCTTACAAGAAGCAGCTGAGGGAGTTGTGGTGGTTTAGCCTGGAGAAGACACATTCAGAGGGGACCTTATGACTCTCTACAGCTACTTGAAAGGAGGTTGTAGCCAGGTAGGAGTTCACCTCTTCTCCCAAGTAACAACAGGACATGAGGATGTGACCTCAAGTTGTGCCAGATGAGGTTTGGATTGGATATTATGAAAAATTTATTCACTGAAAGGGTTGTCAAGCACTAGAATGAGCTTCCCAGAGAAGTGGTGGAGTCACCATCTCTGGAGGTATTGGAAAGACATGTAGATGTGGCACTTCGGGATAATCTGACGACACTGTGTTCACGGTTAGACTTGATGACCTTAGAGGTTCTTTCCAACTATAATGATTCCATGATTAAAAGTCACTCATAGGTCAGTCATTAGTTTGGCTCAATATGTTTTTTCTTACAGTAACTTTCCCATACTAGCTATACAAAATTTACACTGTTAATAAAATTAATATTCTGATCCTCCAGTACAAGTTACCTACAGTAACATGTTTGTTTTATGCAGATTTTAGACCCTGTTAAAGGCTTGAACAGACTGAAATTCTGTTAAACACTTGTGGGCTTAAAAATCAACACTTACATGCAATAACAAATATCCAGGATTTCTTCCTCCCAGCACTCCTCCTAAAACCCACAGCTATTTCGTATCTTTCAGTTAAGCTAGAAGTTTTTCATTCTGATAAATTACAAAGAAACGTAAGATTCTATACAAGGCAATACTACTTTATTTCAGAACAGCTTTATTAGCATATTAACTAAGATAGTATAACACATCTGGGCTAACAGCTCAATTCAATGTGCAAGATTTCAACTAAAAAAAAAAACAACAACAAAAACCCCAAAACCACAAAACCTAAAAAAAAAAAAAAAAAGAAAAAAGAAAAAAATCCCACACCAAACACCCAAAAAAACCCCAACCACAAAACCACCACACATCCCTTGCTGATTTCAGCTGAATGTAGTTCACACACTGAATCTGTAACTGCAGCAAAGCCAATTTATGCATATTGTTAGAATAAAACATGCTCAGACCTCAATGCATCAGCTACAGAATGCATACTGGATCACAGCAAAGTATACTACTTATCAAGCATTAAAGCATGTCTTTTTCTCTGGTCTGAGTTTGGTTGGGTTTTTTTTTAATTGCCAGCCCTGAGTAACTAAGATGTGTATTGGTGTAACTGGAAGAACTATTATGTCACCCTAGTCCAGGTTCTATGCAAAAAGAAGGTGGGAATTCCACACAGATGGCTGCAATGCAATCTGAAGAAGTTTACAAGCCAGAGAAACACAAATGCTTTTTAATTTTTTTAAATCCATATGGCTTATTAAGAACTCCTTTTCCTCTTTATTTCATATTAATTTCATATTAAGCTACACCTTAATGTATGGGTTTATTTACAAAACCAAAACAAAACAAAACAAAAAACCCCCAACAATGACCAGCCACCTCCATAAACCCCATCTAAACCAGAGTTGTTCTACCAATTTATCTGTACTTCTTCCTCTGTTCCCCACAGACGTATCACTTATTTGGAGCAGAAGACTGACATTTTCAGATTATCTTAAACATTTCAGGCTACTCCATTCAATGATCTGTGCTTCCATAAAGAGCAAAAGAATGCAAATTCCACAACAGAAGATGCTGATCACATACCTACAGGAGCTCAGACATAAGGGATTTTTTGGTTTTGTTTGGTTTCTTTGAACTGAATACCTCAAAATGTAATTTTAAGAGTGAAATTTTGTACACTTTTTAAGCTAACTTCTTGAGGACTGTAGTGAATTTTAAATTAAGAATTGTTATATTTGTTGAGCATCACCACAGCTGATATGATGGGCGTAAAGATTAACTGAAAATCACAAAGGCCCTGTTTTCTGGAGGTTCATAATAGAATCTGGATTCAAGGAAGACAAGAATAAACATTATGCTTTATTACTTACTCTTAGAATAACTGTATTTAATATTCACAGTGAAATTGTTTGCAACTTGTAGCAGAACACTGCTTAGAAAATTCAGTCAAGAATTAAAAAGTAACACTTCAAAAAAGCTTCTAAAATTTTTTATATTGGCTCTCCTTTAAGCATAGATTTATTGTTCAACTTAATCATCATAAGGTTCATCAAAATATTGTTTGAGTACATCACAGTTTAAGAGAATAAAAACAGGCATCAGTTAAATCTAAAATAAATTTATTGCAGACAAAACAAATGGATCAAATCCTGTCTGAAGCTGTCCCGAACATAGCAATATAAAATTCACCTATTTGTGCACAGGAAATGGTAACCATATGATTTTGAACTGCAGAGAACAGAATTGACAGGAAATGTAAAAATAAAGAAATTACAACAAAAAACCTACAACACGCGGTCTCCCTCAAAAACCCCAGAACAAAAACCACACCCCACCACACAACCAATGAACCCCTCCTCTAAATCCCCAAACCCCTTCAGTACCTCCCAAGTGTACAGGAAAACAAATTAAAATGGCTCCAAAATTTATTTGGCCTTTTAGGAAAATATTCCTAAAAATGTGGGGGGATAAATAAATAATATTTATTAATTGCATAATTTACTAGTTCTGCTATAAGTCAGCAACATTGTACAAACTATTTTAAAAGCTCTAAGAACATAAAGTATCTGGTTTATGATTATATTGAATTTTAAATTAACAGTACTAAAACCCATCAGAAATACTTCATGGAACAGCGGTTTATTTTGACAAAAAATTAAAACCAGATTCTTAAGTCAGATGGAATGACTCCACATGCAACTCTCCTTAGTGACATTACTGACTTAAGGCTTAATTAACTCTCAGGAAACGTCTATCTTTACTTCCTCCTTCAAGCAGTCACACCATGACCTGGATCAGAGAATGAATCCAACAGGAAAAAATATCACTGCAGAAAAAAACCTGAAGTGTGTCTTATGACACAACTACACCAGAAACTATGCCAGCACAGCTTCAGCTACAAAATTCAGAGACGCTGCCTCAAACAAAGTCTACAAAGTTTGCTTTCACTCTTCAAACCCAACCTATTGTAACATCTTTAAGCTTATCGGCTCTGCTGTCTCCCTATGACTTTACTTATTCACATCCCATGAGCCATAGAAGTTCTCCAGCAATGGGCTTACAGGAAAAAATTAAGACTAACCATAGCAGTAAGAGCCAGGAGTAGCACTGCTGACAGAAGGCCCACCTCTGTGTACCAATGCAGCTTGCACTGTAGGCACACTACTGCAATCAGCTGTGAAGTTAGTGCTGGAAGACATCTCTCCAAAATCAAACTACATTAACAGACACACTTTCCCAATGGAAATATGTTTCCCTCTGTTCTATCTAGTTCTCTCTTCTCGTTCTATCCTGTTCAGAAATCCACAATTATAGTATACAGAGAGTAAAAATATGGAAGATGATTTCATAGACAAGCAGTAATTTCTTCTATTTTGAATAGGATTCCCTGCTATTATGACTTAACACTTAGCATATAGATCATTTAAAGAACCATGTCATGCGCTAGCTGAAAAGCAGTTACTGTATCACACATTCAGTAGCCTATCAGAGCTTCATGCAAGTTAAAAGACATCGCATAAATATGAACACAACTGTAAGCAATAACCCAGAAAACTGATATACATTAACCAGGTAATCCCGGAAGGCAAATCCCTGGATGAATTACTAAATACACACAAGACTGCAGAGTACAGCACAGTCATTTGGAGAATGTACACAGGACTAACTTATGTATATGAAACAGATTGAGAAACTGTTGTAGGTTGACCCTGGCTGGCCACCAGGTACCCACCAAATCCACTCTATCACTCCCCTCCTCAGCTGGGCAAGGGAGAGAAATCACAGCAAAAGTCTCATGGGTTGACGTGACAGCAGGGAGAAATCACTCACTAGTTTTTGTCACAGACAAAACCACTTGATGCAGGGAAACAAGTTTAATTTATTGCCAATCAAATCAGAGTGGGCCAACAAGAAATACAATCAAAATCTAAAAAATACTTTTGCCTCACCACTCCTTCTTCCTGGGCTCAACTTCACTTCTGGTTTCTCTACTTCCTCCCTGACAGCAGTGCAGGGGTGTCATAGGTTTAGCTAGGTGGGCCTGGGTTTGGGTTTTGAAGTTCAGACTAGGCAGGGAATGGGGGCTGCAGCCATTCATTACACACTGTCTCTGCCACTGCTTCCTCCTCAGGGGGAGGACTCTTGCTCCAGTGTGAGGTCCCTCCCATGGGAGACAGTCCTCCACTAACTCCTCCAGTGTGAGTCCTTCCCACAGGCTGCAGTTCTTTATGAACTCCTCCAGTGTGGGTCCTTCCCACAGAGTGCAGTCCTTCAGGAACAGGCTGCTCCAACCTAAGTGCCCCAAATGGTCTCAAGTCCTGCCTGCAAACCTACTCCAGCATGGGCTCCTCTCTCCATGGGGCCACAGGTCCTGCCAGAAGCCTGCTCCAGCACAGGCTTCCCATGGGGGTCACAGCCTCCTTCAGGCATCCACCTCCTCTGGCATCAGATCCTGCAGGACATGCATGTTGATCCCTGCTCCCCTCACTGACCTCCATGGGCTGCAGGCACACAGCTGCATCACCACGGTTTGCACCACAGGCTGCAGGGGAACCTCTGCTCCAGCACTTGGAGGACCTCCTCCCCCTCTTTCTTCACTGACCTTTGTGTCTGCAGGGCTGTTTCTCTCCCATATTCTGACTTCTCTCTCCAGCTACTGCTGTTCTGCAGCAGTTTTTCCTGTTCTTGAATACATTATCTAAGAAGCACCACCACTATTGCTGACAGGCTCAGCATTCGGCAGCAGCAGATCCAGCTTGGAGCTGGCTGGCACTGGCTTTGGGAGACAGAGCGAAAGAAAGCTTCTAGTAACTTCTCACAGAAGCCACCCCTGTAGTCACCCCTACTACCAAAACCTTGCCATGCAAACCCAATACAGCAAGTTTCTTAACTGTTCTTTTTCCAACCCTAAGAAAACCTTACCTAAAGCATGACGTTCTTTTTTTGGCTAGCAGAGAAACTTCAGCTGATTTACAAAATCAGTAGGTGTGAGCTGTCCATCAGGAGCAACACTAGATATTTTGCTCTGCTGCAGAGAAACCAGCTTCTGAAGGAGTATATTAATAGGAAGGGAAGGTGTGGTATCTCCATCCTTGGAGGTGTTCCAGACTTGGCTCAACAGTCACTTCTGACTTGATTTAGCTTTAGCAACATTTGTGCTTTCAACAGAAGGTTGGATGGATAACCAACCTTTGCTAAGTACTAGGCTGGCTAGATAATAATAAAGACACTAATGGCTATGTTTGTCAGTTTGGGGGTAAGGAAGAAAAAAACGTTCTAGATCACCAGGTAAACTCATGGTCATTTGAACTTCCAGTCAGTTAAGACACTGACAATCCTGAAGCTCCTTCACACAATTAATCAACCTTCACTAGTGGGAGAAGAAAGCTTCCCGTGAGCTAACCACTCAAGTGTTCTTCAGACTCAGACAACTGTCCCTTATTATCCACTTACTAACTGACACACTTGAAACAATATATACAATATCAGAAAATCAGTTACAGCTGGTTGACAATCTTTCAAAAAATCACAGCTTTGGAGAGCCAAATGTTACTTTTTTGGTTACTGAACTGATGTGATATGTAGACATGCTGCACAACACAGAAACCATAATGGAAGCATCCCATAACCAGCCATTAGGAAGTAAAGCATGGTATTGGCAGAAACGATTTTGTAACAAATCTTGGTAGAATATGAAATAACAGCTTCAAACCAAGGTTGAGATGGACATTCTTTCTGCATCACTGGAACTGAGTATATGAAGAAACATAAACCATCTTCCACATATGCTGGCATTGCTTACTTCTCTAATCACATATCCATTCAATTGAAGACCTATGTACATGTGTACTACCATCCACAAAATATTTTTTTCTAGAAAAGAATCTCACTTGGATTTTTTAAAACACATACACATCATTTTAGCACACCAGCATACTTCTGTGTTGTTGGAGCAGCTTCCAAATACAAGCCACAAACAAGTGCGGATGATCCTTCTTTTTCAAGGTAAATGCACCAACAGAAGTATTTGAATCTCAAAGTCCATACAGAAGGCTCAATTTCTGAAGACACAACAATCGTAGCAGGCATTAAGTTCCAGAAACCAATGGCATAAGATCTGATTAGGTACAGCAAGTACTGTTGTTTTTTTTTTAAAAAAACAACCAAACAAAAGGCCGCTGCAAGATCAGGATAGGTTCTGATATGACATGAACAGTTACTAGTAAAACTGAAACAAAATATGAAAACAAGTAAAACCAAGAAAACAAACGGACGCTCCTAGGAGGGAGGAATCAGCAGCTTTTGTACCAAAGGCAGGACTCCGGTCATCTTCCACAGGAGTCTACACACTAGGATCTATCCAAGAAGGAGCAGCAGCATCACAGTTTCCCAATAATACAAGTTTACTCTTAGTCAACTGCTAAGTGCAAATAACTGGGGGTGAGGGAAAAAGCTATATAGAGTAAAAGGACAAGCAGCACAAAGAATAAATTGGTTTTTAGGTGAAAGATTCAGAACGGTGAATGCTGTAAAACATTCCCAACCTTTAATTTGAAAAATAACAAAAAGCCTGGAGGAGGCATGAGTTAATGATATGAAAAACAAGGATTGCAGGGATAACTGAAAAAAGTTTCTATCCCAGGAACACCTAGCAGGTTAGGAATTCTCAAGTTTCAAAAAAACTAATTTCAGAGGAAAAGATATCAATCTTGAGTAGAACAAATACTCATTGTCACTTCCAAAGTAAGAACTGGACATCACTGAATGCAGTTGCTGAGAGCCAGGCTTAGAACAGATAGAAGGCATTTCTTCATGCAGTGAGTAGAAAACCAGTGAAACTCTCTGGCAAAACATGCAGCAGATGCTAAAAGTTTCTACGGTCTCAAAGGGAGACAGTACATGTCTTGGAGGACCAGTTGGAAGCTGGAAGAATTCTCAGAGAATATCATTTATGCATGCCTGTCCTGTGCTCATGACCACTACCAGCAACAAGATACTGATCTGGACAGGCACTTGGTTTGAGACAATATGGGCAGTTTAAAGCAATGCTGCTAGCATGCTCTTTTAGAAAAGAAAGGCTGGCAGAGCCCAGCAGCTGTTAGGTTTTAAAACTGAACATCTTACCAAGAATAGCAGATGAAGACATAGGGTGAACAATATAGCTACAATATAGCCTCTCTACTGCTAGTATTTCTGGGTTTTATCTCCACATCAATCATACACCATCTTCTGAATTTTCCCCTTCATATGATCATTTTAAGTACACCTTAGATACCTATACAAAACAACACTATCATCTGATTCTGCAGCCTTGCTGTAGGATTTACTAGAGCTGATCTAAAACACTGGGCAGGAGCAGGAACTAATGACTTTGACAAATTTGTTTTTTCTTTAGCAGAAATATTGCCTTGAATGGTATGCAAGATTTATGCTAATCTAAATGGAAAGCTACTGGTCCTAATGAAGAGCAAATGAAAAGACTGTTTTATGAAGCACAATGTGACAGCATCAGTTGCTACTGGCACAGCACATTAGTTTAACAACACTTTTTTGGAGTAATCGATTTGATGAAGTAATTGCTTCCAAAAATTTGCATCTTAGTTATTTTTCTGTGACTTGCACAAGAGACAGATTTTTAGCTGCAAGTCAAGAACTGAACTCCATCCTGTGCAATAAAAGAACACCTTTTACCAAAGGTGTATCTTGCAGTTTGACTAAATGAAGAGACAGTAGAGGTCTATGTGCCTACATATGGTAGGTAGGCAGAAATGGAAAATTTTAATTGACAGTGGGTATGTAACTAAATGGTTACATTCAGCTCACATATACTTCACTGAAGTATTCTAAGCTCTGGTAACTTCATATCACAGCTGCAGGTAAGGGCAATAATGATCAAATATATTTATCTGTAGAAACTGAAGAGAAGTTAGTTATTTCAAGCACCATGTATTAGCAAAATCCTACGTTTGCTTGTAACTTCCACATAAACGAATTTACAAAGTTCTAGGCAAACTACACACATCATAGAAAAGCAAGAAGTATCAACACAAGAATCTCCTGTGTTTCAAATAAATTCCATATAAACATGTATGAATGTTTGCATGCACAAAACAAGAGCTCAATAGTTTCTTGTGAAGATAAGAGACTTCCTCCAATAAACTGATTCATATAAAATTTATCTATTATAATTTTCACTTTATTGCAACTCCATCAACTATTTGGTAAGTTAGCTGTTACCTTGGCTTGGAAACCATCTAAAATCCTCCCCCACAGGTTTCACAGAGCAAGCATTTAAGGCCATTTTTGAAAGGGCAAAGCTTGGCACAGACCAGAGCCTACACTCCTACTCCAGTAAGACTGCAAAGTGAAGGAATCAATTAAAGTTCACACACAATCTCCAAGTTGCTTACCCTCACAGCATAAACAGGGTTGAAATTGTAGCCCTCGGCAAAAGCCACACAAATAGTTGCACTAGAAGAAAAAAACCCGCAAGTCTCCCTTATGTTCCCTGCTCCTTATTACAGCACAATCTGAAAAACAAAAAGTTGTAAAATGGATGCCACAACTATGAAACTGAATTAAGACTTTTTTCCTGATGATATTACCACATACTACCAAAATTTAATTAATTAAGAAAACAATGAACTGTCCAAGTTCCTCAACAAATTTGTATAACACAAAGCTGATCCTGCCAGGACTTACCTGATGGCATAATAAAAAAATCAGGAAAATTTTGAATTGCAAACTACTTTTTAAAAGCACATAATTAAGACTTCCTTTGACCTTGTTAAGAAGGATGCTAAAATGTTAATTCTTAACTAACTGTTTATGCTAAGGTCTGTTTCACATATTCTCTTCCTTATGCGTAACCAATGTCTAAATTATCAAGATATTGTGAAATATCCAATAGATTTTTTTCCAGTTATTAGTCATTACAGGAAGAAGAGGAAAAAAAACCCAAAACACCAAAAAAACAAAGAAAATCCCCAAGCATAAAGATTAACAGTTCTCACAGTACTATGAATCTGAAAGTTCCTGCCCTCTGTTACCTCATAATTATTTGATTCCAAAATCTTAACTTTGCCTTAGAATAGTTTTAGAATTACAATCTCATAAAAAGTGAAAACCTCAAATATCAATTATGAAAGGGAATGCTTACTTCAGTCCAAACATTAAACTCACTGGCCAGAAGTGATATACACAGAGAGAGATTAAATGTGCATGTGTTTAGGGTCAGAAGGTACGAAAATGAAATGTGGCTCCACACTGTTGATTACATAATTATGCCAACAGCAACATAACAAAAAGCTTTCAAAAATCTATCCATACAGGAACTAGTTCACAGGCAGTTTTAGCTTAGTCAGGCTCTTGTGTACAAAGCCCTGTAGCCATGGAATGTGCTATTAACCATTTTCCCTGAAGAGTGGAAGGATTTAAAACATGTTATTGTTAAATGAATATAACTCATCCTGAGCCGAAGACCATCACAAAAGTCAAAAAAGACCTAAACTCCAGTTAAAGCATAGTATAACTTTTTTATCCAAACACATTTTTCAAATATATATATAAAAATGTATTTTTCAAATATATATACAAAAAAAGCCTTAAAGTTAGGCATAGAACACTCTTCCAAGCAACTTTGTAACAGCCTTTTATACATCAGACTACACCTTTTTAAGTACACATAATTTGACATACTTAACTTATGCAAAGCTGGTTGCTCTCAGAATGACAAAGATTTTGTAAATAAAAATCACTACCGTATAACATGTTCATTGGATATTTAGGTCTACCAACTATATTAACTATACTGTCAACAGAGTTAGAAAGCAGAGGAAGACATTTCTCTTTCACTCTATTTTTCACCTTTCTAAAGACACTACATAAAATGCTGGAATCAAAGTAATTGCAGAGGACTTACCAACCAAGTTTTTCAAATAGGTACAACAAATTAGAAAAAAATAACTGTGAAGAGAGAGCCACTATGAAAACACACGTGTGAGTTGCATTTATTTCCTTTACCCAGAGAATTCTGTTCTGCCAACAAACCTATGATTGCTTGTTTTCAGATGCTTTATTCAGTCACAGATGTCTATTTTTACAACATATCCAGAAAAGCTAGAAAATTTACTTAGCATTTCAATTGCAACAGGTAATCAGAAAGGGAAAGGCATCCTTAAAGTAGCAAAGCTATTTAAACAAATCTGTTTAGTGCAGACAGACTCACAGCAAAGTTCTCCATACATCAGAACTCACTGGAGATAAACTAGCAACACTAAATGACCTTTAGCTGACTTTCCTATACAACAGTTCAGCAGAAAAAAACTGGCTTCACAACCTCCATGTAATAATCAGCAACTATACTGAACCACTAACACCAATCTAAGTTACCAAACAGCATGTCACAGCCTCAACAAAGGGGATCTTAGTCTTTCACTATGACGCAGCGAAGTCTCATTAGTGAAATTAAAGCAAAGTCCAAGACTGTTTTCAAGACAGCTTTGTTTCCTTAGCAACTGGCATGACTGACAGGCAGTATACTGGTAGAAGTCTTACTTTACAAGGCAGCTTTATATTATTAGCTTGACTTAAGCCAGCAATTTAGAAAACCTAGCTATACTTGCCTGAAACACAGCCTGAAGTAACTTAGTTAAAGCCAAATAAAACACCAGCAGAGTGAATCCCAGAAAACAGACTCCAAGAAGCACTTCAGGAGGCCGAAACAGCAACACAGCTTAGTCACGCCTTACAAAAACTTCTGTTCTCCAAATAAAACTCCAGTTTTATTTACCAAAAAGTAGTTGTGAGGTACCATTTTCATATTAAAGACAAATTTCCCCCATGCTGTAGATTCCTATTCAAGCGGTTAACAAAAAATATATTTCATCTGATAAATTTCCCAATAGAGCCCGACATCAACATGAGGTTTAATAGGCTGTTTGGGAGAGGATGTCCAGCGAGTACATGGCATCTGTCTGTTAACATTCCAATACACAGTCTTCTTCCAAGAATTTGTTTCCCATTATGTAAACCCCCATGCTGTCAAATTTCCCCTACAAACAATTCCATCTTTCTCTTGGGTCAACTACATGGTACCCTGGCCATGTCCCAGAGGCACCTGCCAGACAACTGCTACTCACAGAAATCTCCTGTAAATTTCCTGCATTCGAAGAAGTGCCATTGTCTTTAGAATTTACATGAGAAACTGAGTCATGTAAATATTAGCATTTATACTATCATTCACAGTTTGCTGGAGGCAAAAAGGAAAGAAAAAAAATAAGGGAAAGGGGAGGGGGAAAGGGGGAAAGGGGGAAAGGGGGAAAGGGGGAAAGGGGGAAAGGGGGAAAGGGGGAAAGGGAAAGGGAAAGGGAAAGGGAAAGGGAAAGGGAAAGGGAAAGGGAAAGGGAAAGGGAAAAAACTACAGCCTAAAAAAGGGAACAATGTTTACTCAAATACTGAAAGACAATGAGTTCCACCATTAATGAGTTTAGTATATAGGTTCATGTGAATTGTACAAACAATAATTGTAAATATGTTGGCATGCATGAAAACACAAGGGCACAAATTAATAGTAGAACTGAGAAGCTATCAGTTTCAAAAGGTTAAACTAAATCTAATTACATCATCTGAATTTGTTCCCAGCTATGAAGATAAACACATATAGTGGTCTGGCCACATATAAAAAGAAGACAAACATCCCCAGTTTTGGCTGGCAGATCTCTATTACCGTTTACATAATTTTTTGGTTTTTTCTTTGATTGGTTGTAAGGGGTGGGGGGATGTCTAGTCTTAATCAAGAGCTTGAAAGAAATTGCTTGTAATTCAGATTAATTTTAACAGTTACTCTTCCACCTCAACCCTGAGCAACATATTTTGTTCTCCTGGGCATCATCCCCCAAGTGCTTATGTCTCATTTGTGAAAATATTTCTTTGAGAGCAAACAAAGAACTCTGCTTTAATTTTACATGTAACCCAGTTTAGGTTCTGCAGTTAAATATTTCAGCATTCCCAGTGCTAATAAGTTACTTTCTCCGAGTCTAGTCTAAAAATGGATAAACTGAGTGAAAAATCCATTTTGCTTATTGTGTCAGCTTTTAAAAATCCAGCTGTTGCACCACAATTCCAGAGGGAAACTGAGCAAACTATAAATGGAGGCTTTACATTTAGAATTTTAAAGCTACCAGGTTTTTTTCATTTCCAGAAGTGAAAGATAAGACAGTAAGAGATGAATCTTGTAGAAGGAGGTACACCTTTACCCACATATGCCACTGATCAGTTCAACAGTATTTACCCATTAGGATTTTTTTGCCAAAAAAAAAAAAAAAAATTGGTGGTGAGGGGCAGTGCCCAGTCTTACTTTAATGGGAGCTTTCCAATTAACATAATTTTATTATTTTACTGCTTTCTATTGAGTAGGAATTTCCATGATGTGACTGAGGGGTTACAGATTACCCCACACTAAAAACCAGATGACTACTAAAAACCCACAACCATAGTTCTTTGCCATCTTCAGCATACAGAAAAAGAAAAGCAAAAGGATAAGAGTACAGAAGAGATTCTTCTTGAAATACCAGTTCTTGTTTGTCTTCAGAAGAAGTCAAGACCTGAGAAAACAGAAGTGGGGCTTGATGCTAATAGTTTTAACCAAATATAACCTCACAAAATTTTTAATAGGCAGAATTGCGGAAGCACCTCTTTTTAAACATGAAACGCTGTTTAAACATGAAACGCTGTTTAAACATGTATCAGAAGACTCTTCTTATTACTCATCACAGACACTTTGGGATATTTTGTTATAGAAGACAAATTTATAAATCTTGATCACAGTTACTGCTTTCAACATAATACAAAGTTTTCAGACCCCCAGTAAAATAAAATTTATCTCAAACTTGATTCAGGAGATAGGAAAGCATTGCTATAAAACAATATGAGGCATTTAAAGCATGTAAACAACAAATCAGACACTATAAAGCACAAAGACTATTTTTATGAGAGATATGTGAAAGACAAAATCTGTGGGAAGAAGAAAGGTGCAGAACAACAGCCAATTAAAAATATCCTCAGAGATAATTTAATTATTGACTTCCAACTAAGTGCCACAGATTCTATATTTTTCCCAGTTCTAATTTCTTCTGAAGATGATATATGTCAATATGTTTACAAATAAGAGAAAAATACACTTTTGAAAACCACAAGATATAATTTTGGTTTACTGGAAATCACATCTATTAAACTGCTTCT
>JAWWLZ010000001.1:41075656-41107071 GCA_035041345.1 Poliocrania exsul | reverse complement strand
CAAGTTCTCCAAATTCATACTGAGCTGAGTATGTACTTTCATCCTCCTATGAGCTCAGCCACAGTGCCTACACAAATAAGGCAGGTTTGCCTTATTCTTCCTCAGCCCTTTTAAAGATAAAGAAGTCTTTAGTACAACTGCAATCTCCAAACAGCTTGTGCTATTGTTCTTTCATAGGACTCTTCAAAGTAAAAGACAGAAGGAAAATATACACCTAATAGTACTATGACTGTCTTCTAAGATGAAAAAAAACCCTTAAATTGTCAAAAACAAGCAAGCTGTACTTCAAAAGTATTTTAACTAATATTACTTTTCCTTAGCTATGTTCCAAAACTGGCCATGAAAAAAATGAGCACTGTCATTTTTGGGTTGATCTTCAATCTTATGTTAAACAGTCAAATCATCAACATAAAAATGCAATTAACTTGACATATTCCAGATCAAATTTAGCAGAGATCTCCAACTGCGTTTTAGTAAAAAAAGCATGAAAAAGTGGAGAAACTCATCAAAACCAGTGGTTGCAGTTTTGATTTCCAACCATACTGCTATTTTACTGACCAATTAGCCTGAACTATAAACACAAGAACTCACGTTAACTTATGATTCTGAATATTCCAATAAACATCTTCTGCCCTTGAAGACTAAGATTACTTTGGTGGAGAGGAGGAGAGCAAATGATATTGGTGGCTCCAGTCAGGCGCAAAAATGGGATGAAAGAGAAAGAGAAATTTAACAGCATCACTGGATAATTTTCCTCTGTGATATAAGGAAATTTAAAAAAGGGGAAAAAACCAGCATAGCAACAAACTTCCTGGTTGTCTTAAAAAAATTTGATTTTATAATGTCCAAAGCCATACCTGTGTACAGAGCACTAAGAAATGTGTAGCAGAAATCTATTTTTAAGGTTTCTGCCAGATGGGCAGAAACACCTCAAACATACCCACAGACACTAATGAAAACCACCTTGGCCTCCTTCAGGAAGTCATTCAACACTTCACAGAAAAAAAAAATCGGAAGTTGTTGATAAACTGCTTGCAAGAACTACTTCCTGTAGGAAAAATAATTACAAGACTTGTTTGCTGGACAGGCAGTTAACTTTTTCTCACACTATAGCATGAGAAGAGGTATTACATAAGTTTTGATAGAATTAAAAGCATAACTCCAAGTTAAAATGATTTAAGACTAATTCTAAAACTGAGCAAAACTTATTTTTTCTTTCTGCAAGTTGTCTACTACTCCCATGCCATATTATCTTTTGCCTAGACAGCGATCCCCTGTCTTTCTCCACAGTTCACCAAAATGTCAACCAGCAGCTGGCTAACAGGAAGTGGTTAAAAAGCAATGCAATTGACATCACCACACAAACCCAGCACGGCTTTTTTACTGCATGTTTAAGAATGGGCTAAAGCCTCCCCTGCACAGCAATGCTGAGATGACTCAGACGTGACCACTTACTAACGAGGCAAGTCTTAACTGAGGAGTTCAATTTAAGGAGCAGTGTCAGTAAAAAACAGAATTAGCTTTACCAGCTGTGTAATAGTGGGCCTTAACTCATTGCTCAAAATCATCACTAATGGAAAGCCATACTCAGCAGTACGGCTCATAACAGCGGGAAGAATGCTAATGAGTGGAATTCTGGCAACTCATATGCTGGACATTCATACATCAGGGGGTCTATTAAGAGTATCGCTGGTTCACTACCACTCTCACCTTCTTTTTAATATGGATATGAGGGGTGTGTACATAAAATACCTGGCCAAATAACTCCGTGCATGTATCTGTATTAACATACATACACACACAGGTGATTAAATATTTTCTCTCCCACATAAGCTATTTTCATTTTCTTGCACAAACTACTATGCTTGCAGTGCTGGACCCATTGATTAGTGGAAGTGACTAATTCTGAAGTGTATTAAGTATGGCACTCAATTTTATTTTACTCTGTTTGCACTGTAGCTTATATATTACGATTATTATAACCATAATGCTTACTGACATCTGGAAAAATGTAACATTGTTACCTATTCTGCACAGATCTTTCTAGAGCCTGGTTACCAGACTGTTCATGGAGTGGCTACAGAACAGAGCAAGTGAAAACAAAAAGCAATGCAGCCAACTTTATAAAAAAAGATGAATACTTGGAAGAAGACACCAAAAATCTGCATACGGTAGCAGGAACCACTCTAAATGTACTTTGAATCAGAAGCAAACGTTTGAGGTATAACTAAGCAAGATGTTATTTTTTAATGGGCTTGTAGATGTGAGATAGAATTTATCACTCAACACTGAAATCTTTTAATATACAAAACTACTCAAAACTAATTCTTACATTTCTTGGATTTCCTACACATACAGAGCAAACATTTTGCTAGTACTTGAAATGCTTTTTACAAACCTTCATGAACTCCAGTGAAGTTGGTGGATCTCACCTGTAGAGAGTATTAAGCAACCTTTGAGGAACAACAGATGTTCTTCAAGTGTGAACAGAGCCTTCCGAACTGTCCTCAGCCTCTCCCATGCTACACATCACCCAAGGAAAGGCAAAAGAAAACAGCCCATTATGCTGTTTAAAATCTCCCAAGGTCAGCATGTGACCCAGCAGGGAGAGGTTCAAAAAGTACAGCCTTTATTTTCCTTCCTAACAACCTAGTTTGTTTCCACTCCTTTCCCCTTCAAGACACATCCTTCACAGCTAGCAGCTCTTTCAATCATTTACTTTGGATGTCTGCTCGAGAACAAACGATCTTGCTCATGCAGATGAGTTTGCCAGACTTGTGTGTACTTTCCCCTCTCAGGCTCTTTATTGTTCTTGCTGAAACCTGACCCTTTGAAATGGATACCAGGACACCAAGAAAGGACAAAAAAACTTGCAGAAAAAAAAGGAAAAGATTTTTTGCAGTAATAATCAAATGGCAAAAAAAGCTTTCCAAAACCAAATCTTTCGCTGATTTCACCTGAATACACATAATTTAAAAAAAATTATTTTAAGAGCATGAAGACATTTTTGTTTCAGTCTTCTGTAAAATTGACCACGTTATCAACAACTAACACTTGTGACAGTAAAACTTAAAAATCAAACATCTATCTTCTGTGCTTCATAAGCTGCTCTTTAAGAGCTCTCACTAACACAGTCAAAACAAAGTTTGCTTTTCATTTCAAAACACAGTCTGTTCTTTCCTCAAGGTCCAGTGAGTTACAGTTCTCAAATGGCAAAACTTACAGTTTAAAAAAACCTTCTACTTGTGCCTGCTGAAAAGCTCACATTCTAGAACATGCTTTTTAGAAAATATCCCATCCTCAAGCTCCATAGCTAATGCTTATTTTCATGTTCCTAATAGAATAATCATTCTCAAAAATAATCAGTCCTCAGGCTCAAATAACATCACACAACTACTGCAACCTCTTTTTAGTTTTAAAAAAATAAGAAGGTAATTTCTCTGTATGGAAACACTGCTGCTACAAGAACAAGAAACATTTTTAAGAAGTTCTGCAAGTTCCATTTTCATTGCAGACAATTTAAATTTGTTTCTTAAGTTACAGAATCAACTACTTCAGTCAGATGCACATATTAATGACAATGTCTAAGCATGAAAGGTAGGGAAAAAGATGTTTTTCTTGGCTGAAACAAGTTTTACATAAGTAACAGTGTTGACTCTCCCGGCCTTGAAAGTGAAATATTTAGAGACTTGCAGTTGAATAAAAAGTTCAAAATACAATTAAAATATTTGAGGGCAAATTATGGTCTTGGTGGGCACACTTTTAGAAAGAAGGACAAGCTCCTGCTGCTTTAGAAAACTGCACAGAATAAAAGCAAATGCTCCCTGATGGGTAAGGTGTCAGATGGCTGGCATGTGTAACCTCTCTTCAGTTAGAGAAAAGGTGATACTAATTTCACTGTGTGAAAAAGCTACAGCAGTTGGAACACAAAACAATGTTAGAAGTTCTGTAATTTTCCTTTCACTGCAGGGAATGTAGAGAAATTACAGACCCAAGTACTGCAATCAAACACATTAATTTCCTCATGAACAGAGAGTAAGCAAAAATGTTTTGATTGCATATTTAAACAATTGTCACAAATCAAAATATAAGAAGTCTTGATATAGTTACTAGAAGACTCTGTACTACAAAAACGAGGTAAAATGTATCTTGCCCTTAATGGCAACTCTGACAAGATTCAGCAAATCCAAAAGTCACAGTGTCTAAAAATCACTATGCACATTTCACTGATTTTCAGTAGACCATATAATGGCTAACATTCTTCAGCTAAGATTAAGATTACAGGAATATTCACAGAATATCATACAGTTTTTAGAAAGAGCAGGTAATTGATATGGGAGAAATACTGAAGTGGCAGGGTCTCCTATTTAAAATCAGGAGCATATTTTTTAAAAATATGTATTTTAAACATAATGAAATGCACTAAAACTCAAAGACTGAAAAAGACTGAAAAAAACCCTCTACATCCCAAGAAACTCAGGAGATACAGCTAACTGAAAAGAAGTGTTACTTACTTAAGAAAGTATCTCTGTCCAGATGGTGTCTTAGCCATCTCCCAACCTGGTGGCAAAGGTACATCATCAGGGATCTCAAATGAAGACTGGCGGAGATGTTGAGAAGATGGAGCTCCGGGTCCAGTCACTACTCCGGAGGGTGTAAGCGTCCCTGGAGAAACAGCTCCCAGCTGCAGTGATGCTGGAGAGGAATGAGCTCGGACATGCTGTGGGGTCAGCGCTCCTGCTGTCCCTGCATCAGTGCTAGCCTGTCAGGAGTAAAATTATTCCCATTAAGACCCTTATATTTCAGCAAAAATGCAGCTGTCAAACGACATACCTTAAATGAACTTTTCAGGAGAAATTCGTAAGTCAGTAATTTTAAAGTTCTGCTTATTTTCCAGTTACTGTTCAAGAGAGCCTCCAAGTAGTTTCGTTAATTAGCATCACAAAAGCCCTTGCGTAAGTCAAGGCATATTAACACGAAGTGCTAAGCACCCTCAGTTTTATTTTGAAAACTAAAGTTCTTACTACTTGGTGCAGGGTTAAATAAAGAAAACTTGCCCACAGTCAGAGGACCTCACACAACATATGAATGGTTCATTACTGGACTGCACCCACTCACCACCATCACATCCACTTTCTGCTAGAGGAGTAATTTCCCACTCTCCTTTTGAAATGGAGGTGTGGGGGTTCAAGTACACACACAGACACCCCTCTGTAGGGGTTCAAAAGACTACACAAAGAGAAAAGCAATAGGAAAATGCCAACTGGCACAAGTGAGTTCCAATGGAGGAAGACTCACGAATTCAACCATGAAGAAAACCAAAACTAGAAGACTGAACACCAAATTTCCCAAAACCCCACATTTTTAAGGATATAAAGAGTCTGGCCATGCTTTATCCAAAGCAAAGCTTCAGCCAACTGCTGAACCAGTCAAACAGAAACGACTCACAGCACCACTCACCCTAGACATCAGTTACAGGGACATAGAATGTTCCTGCCACTGGTAAATATAGGTGGTTCACCATGGAACAGAAAAGGCAGCTCTGAAAACTTAATTAAAGTAAGAATGGCTTCTTAAAATATAATTGCCAATTAACTGGTTTTATAGATACACCAGAACAACATGGACATCTCTAATGAAATGCATGCATCAACCCTTGTCACACCTCCCTACACAAGGTATTGCACCATATGTGAGGTCCCACTTACATGCTCTGCAAGAGACCGACAATTCTGCTTCACTCCATCTGTATGCAAGCACACGGGAAGTTTCATGTATCCAACTGGAAACGAATTAGCTTGCATTTACATTTAAACAAAATAGGCAAGTAGTAATCAATTACATTTGTGACATTTTAAGTCCTGAGAATCAGGGGAAATTATAGAAAATTAAAGACCTTTTCTTTAGGCAGAACGTTTTTGTGACATAACTAAACAAAAAGGAAAGTGAAAACAGTCTTATTTTAAAAGACGGTCCACCATGAAGCAAATGATTCTCCGGCTTCATCTGGATTTCAAGTTTGTATTTTAAGAACTGAGTGGTACAAGGAACAGTGATCCAACTAAATATGCATTAAAGATGAAGAGTAACATACACAAGGAAGATAAGGCTAAGATTAAAATTACAAGCTGTATGAACATCACACACGCTAAGTGCATTTCCAACACGGTAGTTATTTAACTGCAGTTACTGTATTTAACAAGACACAACACCAAGCGTTAGATGAATGTCTACCTGTTCAGATTTGCACACAATGGAACTGCGAGAAGATTTGCACAAGTAGGAAAAAGACGATACATAAAACCCTATTCCTTGCTGGAACTCAGTGTGTTATTAAAGGTCTGCAACTCAGAAGTTAGCAAAATTACAGAAGTAACTCAGCTCCACCCCTTCCAATTTTCTTTTCAGTCTTGCTATATGAAGGCCAGACTGCTTCTTCGAGTATTTGGAAAACGAATTAACTCCTAGGCTGGGAGAGTACTGCCAAGGTTCAGACTGGAATGAACTTCAGAAGTCAAGTTATAAATCCTTCAAAACAAAAGTTTAATAATGGAAATGTTGACAGACCCTTAACAACAAGAGTACCAGGCACGAGTACACATAGCGAGTTTCACTCTTACTGAATATACAGATAAAGTGACAATAGCCAATAATAAATCCTATTTTATAGCTTAGCAACAAAGTTCATTACTTAATAAAACTTGAGTAGGCAGGTACAGCCTCCTTCCAAAAAGTTGGTAACAGCAGCCTAAACACTAACTTTCAGTCGCATTCGCAGTAGCACTCAGGTCTTGACACAAAAGCCCCTCTGCTTTAAGACCAAACGCTCACGGAGGCCGAGCGGCGACCCTGCCCCACATCCCCCACCCCGCTCCTCCCCGGCCCTGCCTCCGCATCGCCCCTTCCCCCCGGCCCTGCCCCGCCTCCCCTTCCCGGCCCTGCCCCGCATCCCTCCCCCGCTCGCTCCTCGGCCCTGCCCCGCATCCCTCCCTCGCTCCCTCCTCCCCTGGGCCAGCGCGGCCGCACAGCTCCGAGCCCCGCGGCTCCCGGGATGCGAGCGGCGCGCCCGGACGGACCGGACGTCTGGCTCGGGAATTAACTTCGGCCGTGCGTGCGTGTGGATGTGGGGGGGTTAATCCCACCCAGCCCAGCGCAGTGCTGAAATGGTGGAAAAGCCACATCCATATTGTCTGACGGGGCGGGAAGGTGGGGGTGGTGTGGGTTTGGCAACGCCTCATCACCCCCCTCCGCAGAGGGCAGGGAATGGGACCGCAGAGAGAAATCCTCCCCGCCTTCCGAGCAAAGCGTTTTCACCCAAGTTTTACAGGCTCATCCCCACGACCACCCTCCCGGCGAGGCCGAGAAAGCCGAGGAGCGGATGTGGAGTCCGCGGCCCCGTCGGAGCCCGGGACGGGGCCAGCGCCCTCCCGCCGCGGTCGCCGTCCCAGTCCCAGACCCACGGCGAGCGGCGCCCCCGCTCCCGGGGAAGCGCAAACGTAGGGATGGGGCGCGGACGGCACGGAGCGCCCTGGCAGCCACGGCCGGCGCCCCCCGCCCTGCTCGGCCCCGCGCATTCCCGCGCCGGCCCCCTCCCCCACACGCCTCCCCCGGGGGGGAGCCCGGCGGCGGCGGGACAGGGAGCACGGCCGGGCCGCCCCTCCTGCGCTCCCCCTCACCTGGCGGGAGTGGGCCTTGGGCTCGGGCGGCTTGAAGAAGGAGTCGGGCAGTTTCCGCAGCCGCATGGGCAGCGTGTGCGGCACGTTGGCGCCCTTGGGGTTCATCACGGCGTTGAACAGCGCCTCCAAGTCGGTCTCCGAGTCGCCCCGCACATGGACGATCTGGTGCCCCGCCGGAGGGGGCCCCGCGCCCGGGGGCTGCGCCGCGCCGGCCCCGGCTGCCGACACCGCGCCCGGCGGCTGCGGCTGCTGCTGCTGCGGGGCCGGGGGCTGCGCTGCCTGCGGCGGCTGCTGCGCTTGAGGCTGCCCGGGATCCATGGCTCTGTCGGGACCCCCCGGCGCGCTTCCCTGGCGGGGCTCGGCGGCTCAGAGCCCGGATTCCCAGCCCCGCATGCCCCGCTCCCCGGGCCGCGGCTCGTCCTGCTGTCGCCGGTACTTCTCACCCTTCGGTCAGGACACCGACCCGGCCGCAGCAACTGGCAAAACAACTTTTGACCGTGCGGCGCTTCCCCGATCCCGGCCCAGTCCGGCCGGCGCCTCTGTCCCGGCGGCGGAAACTAACTCACACAACACACCAAACAAAAGTTCGCAGTTACGCCCGCCCGAATCACTCACTCTCCGCCGCCGGCCCCGCCCCTCCTGAGCCCGCCCGCACCGTATCCGACCGAGGGAGCTTGTGCCTCGCCGCGCTCCTGCGCGCGCCCGCCCGCACCGCCTCCCGCCTGGGGGCTCCCGGCGGGGGACCCTGCCTGGACCCCGCACCAGACCCCACACCGGGGCCGCATCTGGCCCCCGCACCTGGCCCCGCACCGCTCCCGCACCGCTCCCGTCTCGGCCCGGGCTTGGCCCTCGCCCCGCCGCCCGTCCCTGCGCGCCTGCCCGCCCGCCCGCGCGCGGCCGACACAGAACGATGCCGCCAACCAGAACTTTTTTTTTTCTCCCTAACTTCTATCCCAACTTCCAGGAGGCCGCTCCGAGAGGGGGTGGGGAGGGGCGGCCGCGCTCCCCTCCCCCCCGGCCCGAAAGAGACCATCGGGCCCGGGACCCCGCTCCGGCCGGTCCCGCTGAGCCTCCCCCGCAGTTACGAGCCGTGGGTCGGTAAAGCTGGCTCAGGAAGGGACGAGATCTCCAGAGAAATACTTTTTATTAGATAAAACGCGTTGGAGGAGGGGGGAAACTGCCAAGAAAACAGCTTCAAGAACTATAAATACAGGAAAACTTTTGTCACTAACCCCATAGTAACATCTGAGTGAACGTGAAGCACTTCCGAGCCTGTAATCAAGGAGCACATCGTTCCTCGTCAGAAAACTGTGCAATTTCTACCTGAATCCATGCAGAGAGAAGGCCACCTCCATTATAAAACTGGGGTTTGTAACTAGTTAGCAAATGGGCTTCCACCGAAACAGTGATACAGAGTGTTCACATGCCGCTTGCAGGGATCCACAATCAAGTACGCGAAAGTCTGTTCGTGGCTTTGGCTTGAAGGGTAACACAGGCCATTAGCATCCTGAGAGGAAGTAGAAAAAAACCCAAACAAAACAGTATTAGCGACGATATGGATACCCAAGAGAGAATTAATAGAATCTGAATGAAAATTATAATTTTGTTCCAATTGTAACAGTTCACTGCACAGCAAAATAGAACAAATAGACCGTAGTTTACTGAAACAGCATTATATCTCCATGAGGCTCCCGATGCTATAAAATGCACAGTAGTTCTGGCTGAATGTTTCAAATAACCTTGAGGTAAATGTGATATTAATAGAAAATGTAAAAATAAACATGTAAGCATATGTTTACACAATTAGAGCCCAAAACACAAATGATTAAATTTACAACAGCCTCATCATGTTTCCTTTGAAAGAAAAAAAAAACACAGACTATATTAACGCATAAAGCCGTTCCATCAGTAATTTGTTTTTTCACATAGCATTTGCTAATGCATCTGTTCAAGTTCAAATATTTGCACTTAAGCAAAATCCTTATTACAGCTCTTATGAACACTTTCGGACTGTTATTGAAAACATTTTGTGTGTCAGTCCTCAGAAAGGGTTTGAAGGGAGTCTAGGCACCTAGCTGCAAAAATTTTATTCTTAAAACACATGCTCAGCTGACAATCAGCAAAGGAACTGGGCTCTTCAGTTTAGCACCCTACATCTGCACATGTCAATAAAAGCTTCAGTGTTGACAGAGAAGCACACTTCAAATTAGTGGGATCCAGAAGCTAGATGGGGGGGATTGTTGAAGGGTTGATTCTTTTTATTCAGTCAGTGTGGTAACTGAACAACTGAAGGGTCAATAAATATGTAGCAACACCTCTTTTCTTTTGAAACATGTAACAGTTTCCTCCTGCTCCCCAACACCTTTACACAACAGTTGAAGAGATGGAGGTTCTGTTCCACTTTTTTGCCTGAGGCAAATTGCTATATTGCATATACTGTCTGTTTTCTCCAGGAAAATATTAAACTCCCAGACTACAGGCTATTCCAGATTAGGGACACATGTCTCACATTCTTTTGTTGAAGCTGTGTTCCTTTGCATAAAGTAATCCATCTCAGTGGTTAAGGCAGTCAGCTTAGAAAGAAAAGGTCTGGGTCCCTGTTTCTACTCCAAGAGCCATTTGTGAATTTTATCCATTAGCTGTTACTGGCACCCCAATTTCTCCAGGTGTTTAAAGAGGACAAACCCCCTACAAGATGTTCTGGTGTCTTCCTTTGGGGATTATTCAAACACCTAAACTTGAAGTTAAGCTAAGCATCACCATAAAAGCACTGCTTAAGACAGGTAGAGATTTGATAATGTTTATTCACAGCATTTTCCAATGGTAGTCAAATGCCACAAGCTAAAAATAGCATTCTATTTTTAAGCAAATGAAGCATACAGGCTCTGTAGTTCCAACTGTGAGATGCCTAGCTCTCTCCAGGTGTTTTTAAGGATACATGTGTAACAAACACTGGATTCTCAACTGCAGTATGGAGAGAAAGTTTTAAGATTTTACAGCGTTCAGCATCTCAATGCCTTTGGAATTTGATCCAAAAATAACTTAAGCTCATGCACGGAACTGAAGATTAAAAGTAAGAGAAGACCAACATCAAGATGTGATTGCTGGTTAAACTCTTTTCCCGTTGCTACCGAGGATATCACTGCTGCACTCCTTATGCAAGCTACTAATGACAGTTGAGCTTTTAGCTGTTTAAAGGCAGGCTTAGCCCACTAAAAATTTGTTCAACAGCTCAAGAACAAAAATTAGTTAAGTTTTGGTGATGAGGCATCTCAAGAAACCCCAGAATATACCAAACCCAGTATCAGGAAAATAATAAATACAACCTAATTAAATGAAAAGGGATTTTACATTTACATTTATTTTAACTAGTAAAAGACATAATAAAAACCCTAAAATACTTGAGCATAAAGGCTCTGAAATTTACATTCATGCATGTACACAAATTAAGAATCATACCAATTCCATCTGCAGTGTGGACTTTGGTTCAAATATGCAGGCGGTGTAATGATTGATTTACTGATGTTAGAGTAGGATAATTTTATTTTTTCTTTGTAGCATATAATATATATAGCAGATAATCAGCTGATGATTTAGGGATACATATGCACAGCATAATACAGAAATGAAAATGCTTCTGAAAATTCTCAAAACTGCGTAATTTAATCAACAATTTTTTTCAAGATACTTCCTGAATAAATTCTGCATTATGCTGATTTCTAACACTGCTACAGTTTGGGTTCAGGCAAAGAAAGTTCAAAAATATCAGTGAGCATCCCAATACTTCAGCTGTAAATACATCAGCAATTCATTATATGCAAAGCCCCAAAGCTTTCAAGGGTTTTTGGATGTGATGCTGTTTAAGGTTCAAACATAGGAAAGTGGTGTTGGTAGAAGCCCCCTCAGAGAATTTTTCTCACCATACCAACACAAAAGGTTTAGGTTTGGAGTCCCAGGACTGAAGACAAAAGATAGCTCATGACTTTTAGATTCAAGCTTAGTGGTTGGGTGGAGGTGAGAAAACAGAACCCCAGCACCTGGGGGTGGGGAGAAGTTTTTCTTTCTTTGTTCCGTATGTGCTGGTTTGACTTTTGGGGGGTTTTCTTTGAGCAGCTACAGAAAAGGAGCCACGGCTTGCTGGTGAGCTCTCTTTTTTCTGGCTCTGCTCTTTGCTTTTCCCCCTCCATCGCTGGGTACCCTGAGCTTCAGAGGGAGAGAGAAGAGAGGAGAGACACAGCTGCTTCAGGACACTGCAACCCTATTTTTTCCCTCTTCCTGGGGACCAATTTGGACTGTAAGGAGATTCCTGGGAATTATCGCTATTTCCCCCACTCCCAGCTTTTCCTTCTTCGTTTGGAACAGAGGACAAGGAGAGAGAAAGAGTCCAGTGAGTTCATCCCTTATCTCTGCCTCACTGGGAAAAAGACTGAGAATTCACCTCGCAGCCAGCCAGGGTGTGACACTGACCCTGTCCATAAATATAACTGCTCCAGGAGGAATCTACCAGTTTGGGGGTTGTTGTCTTTTGTTTTTACTTTTGGTGCTGGGGCAGTAGTTTGCTCTGGTCTGTTTACAGTTATATCTATATCTACATATATATGTATATATATAGTAGTTAAGAACAGTTATCCTTCTTATATCCTTTTTCTTAAATTTAATAAAGAGTGGCGTGATTATTGTGGAGGAATCCTCTCCTCTGCTTTTTGGTAAACATTTTGATTTTTCCCTCAAACTAAGACAGATGCCCAGGTCTCTTGGGTTTTGATGCTAATCAGCTCTACAGATATTTATAACTACACCTTAATACCTAGAAATATTTATATCTCTAATAGTTTGCTTTTTAAGATATTGTTTCCAAAACAAGGGCTTCTTAGCCACAGCTTAAAAACCAAAGAGGAAGAGAACAGTGTCAGGATGGTGTTACATAAAGTTCTTAATTCTTGATTCCATTTGGACTTGTGCAAATGCACATATATACTTATTTGCCCATTCTTTAATCTATCTTGCAAAAATATGTGTTCTTCTAACTTATCATCTGTACATGTCACTTTTACGAGAACAACTTCAAAAAAATATTTACCTATTTTTATCAGGCTAAGAGGATACGTCTTCTTCCAAATACAAACCAAGAAAACATGGCTTAAAAACTGTCAGCTCAGCATAAGGATTATAATAACACACTCTATAGTTATTTATCAAATAAACTAAATCTGCTGCAGAAATGTAGTTATCTCCTTGAGAGAAACTTTTCACCATAAGCACAAGACATTTGTGCTCCGGTGAGTGTTCTTCTGTAAGTGCCAAGTAGAGTTGAATAGTTTTGATCACATAGCCATACTGTTTGAGCTCTTCTATGTTTGGAGAGAAGATTCTGCAAGATGTTCTTTAATAGAAACCATAATTTCAGAATTCTCCTTTACCTCACAAATTTTCACAATGTGCAGCAATGCCCAATTTTCCTCCAACGCTACAAGGAGGACAGCCTGCTCTGCATTTACACTGGATTCTCTTCTGTCCATCCACTTTTTGGTTTAAAAAATTGCTAAAATTTTGAGGTATTTTCTTTTTTTTTTCCTTTATTTTTTAATATTGATGATATTTAACGTATGGCTAAGACAGTTAGGGGAGCTCTAGTGTCATCCATCTATCTAAACAGAGAAATCTGTAAAATTCACATCAATGCACTTGATTCAGAGATGGGAAAGGAACAGAAGAACATTAAGTTATCAGGTTTGGGGCTTTTTTATTTTTATTACAGTCTGCAACCTAGTAGAAAGATAAATTTTGATACACCCATGAAGTGTTTATTTTCAAAAGTCTTTATGAATCACACATAATACTTAAAAGATGATGACCCACAGATGAACAACGGGGCTATTGGCAACCTACAGGGAAGTTTGTGCAGTCTGAAATGACATCAGCTACTGCTGTTGAAAGGGGGTACATTATCTGACACTTAATTATTACATATTCTGGTTACTCAAGAAGAATTTGGAGTAGTTCATTCTACAGTAACAATTAAATGACAGATATGCTGAAACTAGTAAACATGGTAAGTTCTCAAACTTATCTTGATGGTAAATGTATGATTTTGCAAGGAAAACAAAGAGGAATGAGACTTGACAAGGGAGGGGAAAAGAGGTTAGCAGTCGTGTCACCACTCCAGCCTTTTTGTATACTACACTTGCAGTCTCTACAGGAACAGATGCAAGACATTCTATTCAGAAAGCTGTAGCAACATTTCTGAAAACAGAACTATATGAAGTCGAAAGTGTATTCTTAATCTTTATTGCTATCTCAAGTTTTATTACTATCTAAACCCTGAACTACTCAGATTTTTTTTCCATAAACTAGTTTCTGGATGACTACTATGACTTCAAGTGCACACCAGTAAGTCTATTTTAAGTGAACTACCAAATAAAACTTTAGTTGGTGGTAACTGGTGAAGAATTAGTATAGAGGACGAGAAAGCAGGATGAGATCTGGGAGAGAGTTCATTAATAATAATATTACAACTATGGAAAAATAATCCATTACAATGGATTATTATGTTTTCTTTGTGTATACATCAATTCATTATTTTCATGTTATGTATGCAACTTTCAGTAAAATTATTAATACTTACATATGCAGATACTCTGAAGACTGTAGAAATAATACGTATTTCTTTTGTTTCAGGATTTTTTTTCACACTGAAATATAAGGGAATAATACATACTTGATAAGTACTGATGATTAGAATCTTTCATTTATTAAATATATTTTAAACATATGCACTGTGTCCTCACTCAGATTTTACGAACGTTGAATTCATAGTTAAAACTCAACTTATGTCACATTGACCATGTAAAGGTATGTGGCCATTGTTAGACAATGTGGCTATTATGACAGTTTACTGAAAAATTTTGAGTATATCTACTCAAATGACTTGGTTTCACTGTTTCAGACATAGAATCACAGAATATGCCAAGTTGGAAGGGACCCACGAGGATTGTCAAGTCCAACCCTTAGACCTACCAGGACCATTCCCAAGAGTCACATCATGTGCCTCAGAGTATTATACAAACTCTTCTTGAACTCTATCAGGCTTGGTGCTTTGACCATTTCTCTGGGGAGCCTGTTCCAGTGCCCAGCCACCCTCTGGGTGAAGAACCTCTCTAACATCCAACCTAAACCTCCCCTGACACAACTTCAGACCATTCCCCCAGGCCCTGTCACTGGTCACCACAGAGGAGAGATCAGTGCCTTCATGAGGAAGTTGTAACTGCAATGAGGTTTCCCCTCAGTCTCCTCTTCTCCAGGCTGAACAGACCAAGTGACCTCAGCCACTTCTCATACACCTTCCCCTCAGGGCCCTTCATCATGTTCATTGCCCTCCTTTGGACACTTTCTAATGGCTTAATATCTTTGATACACTGCAGTGCCCAAAACTGCACACAATATTCAAGGTGAGGCTGCCCCAATGCAGAGCAAAGCAGGACAATCCCCTTCCTTGACCAGCTGGTGATGCTGTGCCCCCCAGGGCATGGTTGGCCCTCCTGGCTGTCAGGGCACTGCTGACTTATGTTCAACTTGCCATCAATCAGGACCCCCAGATCCCTTTCCTGGCACTTCTTTCCAGCATCACACTCCCCAGTCTATACATACATCCAGGGTTGCTCCATTGCAGGTACAGAATCTGGCACTTTCCCTTGCTGAACTTTATATAGTTGGTAATTACCTAGCCCTCAGATTTGTGGGCGCTCTGCAGGGCCTCCCTGCCTTTGAGAGAGTCAATAGGTCCTCCCAATTTTGTGTCATCTGCAAACTTGCTCAGTATCCCTTCCAGTTCTGTGTCCAAGTCATTTATGAAGAAGTTGAAGAGCACAGGGCCCAAAATGGAGCCCTGCAGAGCCTCATTACTTTTCAGTTTTCAGCTAACAAATCACAGCAATATTACCCAGACCCTGATGATTCCAGTACAGTTCGCATTTTGATACCTATGAAAAATTATGCAGCTAAATACTTTGTAACAATCTTTTCACATATTCTTTGAGAAAGAAACCTGCAAAGTAAAATGTGTCTTAGTACAGACTACAAGAAATAGCAGCAGTACGGCTGAAGAAACGCAGTCTTTAGCTCATTTTTAATTAGTATATAATTATAATTTCGGTTCATGTTTCTTCCTTTGGAATTTTGTATACATAGTCAGCTATGCAACTTAGGATGGGATTAGTTCTGAAATTTAGTATTTCTAGACTGTGTTTGTTGTAAAGACTGTAATTTCTTTCACCACATTTACTACTAAGACTGAGATGTTATTGCAAAGAATCACCATCTCAACATATTTTAAATTTAAGTATTTTTAATATGTCATTTTTCCTCAGGTCTGCTTTAAACGATGCTTGTATTTCTTCAGAAATTAGATCATGTAACTGCTATTAATTTATCTAATTTTCAGGTTCCTATTTACATTAAAACTCACTATGTAGCAGAAGAGACTTTTAACTTCCAGACTTGCACACTTCCAAGGAATGCACAGCTCAAAACCTGCCTTGTCACAAACAGGTTCCATTCCTGGGAAAGGTCCCAGTATAGACAAGTTACTGGAGGATTTGTGTTAAACACAGACCAGTCAAATCACCACACCAGGTCCAAGCTGTGACAGCAGTGCCCTATTACCAGTGCTTTGGCAAAGCTTCTTTTCATAAGAGTAAACAAACACTAAATCAACCAACATCACCCTTGTTGATTCAATCTCTCCAGCCAATAAAAGAAATGGACTCTCTGATTAGCTGACTTCATCTGTAGATTAATGACACAGTCATGTTTGAACCTATACTCTAAAGCTGATCTTCCCTGTGGTGAGTCAGTAACGAGGCTTTCTCAGAACTTTTTGTTGCATCTGACATGTTGATATACTCAACAGTGGATTAAGACAGCACTGCTGAAATTGGTACTGCCCCCAGTTGTCTGCCCTCCCAGCCCTCCAGAGATGACTGACCCCAGAGGGACAGCTCAGCTGCTCATGACTCAGCTCCCGAACCACTGCACTTTACTGACCAGCATATTAAGACAAACTAACACAGACGTCAGTTTATGCCAACATACCAGGCTGAAAACTGCAGCAGTTCAGAAACTGTTTAACCATCTCTGTGGAAAGAGTGACAACTTTCAGAACAAGTTACAGAAAGTTAGTTAGGTTACTGCTTTCTACCACGTATCATTACCCCCAAAAGCTACAGATGTATTTAAGTTACTCTGGCTTCAGATTCTTGTCTGAAAATGCTACTGCCAATTTCTGGTTTCTTAATTTTTATGTTAGATATATCTAGGATAAGAAAGTAAGAGGTGACAAAGTTTTTCTATTTATTCCACCGCCTTGAGATATTTTCCCCTTGTGATTAGTTTCCTGTAAGTAATCTTTCAGAATGAGTGTTTATTTCTAGCACTTTGGTTACTTTTTAAGGCAAAAAATTCTGTCTGTTAAAATCAGAGGAGAGTTTTCCTTTGATGACTCTAAAGAAACCAGGAGGTTGCCTTTGACAAGCTCTTTCGCTCTATTTCTTTTTTTTCTTCCCCTAAAAGGTTTTAGAAAAAATTATGTTGTCTTCTTGAAGAGTATTTCCTTTAAAATAGTGTTAATAGCCCCACTTGAATTGTTAACTTCTAAACTATTCACTGAATGCAGTAGTTCATCATTTTAATGCACATCTATTCTATTTTTATGAGGAGCAAACATCTTCGTGGTCTCTAAATTCACTTTGGGCTTTATTTATATCCTAACCTTACCAGCAATATTTTATTAGGCTCTCCAAACAATAAAAGATCAACTTAATGCTTTCACATACATCCATTCGTTATGGGGGAAAGGGCAGATGGAGATGAAGGAAGGAGAAGAAAACAATGACTACAAGACACCACAGCAGCTTTCACCACTAAAAGACAGTCAGAAACATCAGGGGTTAAATACAGAAGACAATATTTATCAAGCAAGATTCATGGATTATATTTTAATTAACAAGTTTTTGTTGTGTAAGTATATTCTTTAACCAAATCAAAATACTACAACAAAAAAATTTGAAATTATTTAGGTTACACAGGATATGACACTAAACATTAGAATTTTAGATGGGTTCAACTGGTGATAGACTAATTACTGACAGACCAGTAAGAGACTACAAGTTGTGCATTAATTCATCAGTAAGAAAACATCACTTTTTTTGCGAAGAAGGAAATGTCTGTTATTTAATAGCTGTATTTGGAAGTCTCTAGCTGTGCTTGTAAAAGATCTAGAACTTTTAATTTCAAAAAGATCATTGCATCTTCTGATAATACGCACAGAAATGCTTTAATAAAATCTCAAACCTTTTGGCATTATTTTGTACACTAATGCCTTGGAGTTAGAACTCAGGAAAGAGCAGAAAAACCAGCTGTAATAAAGATAAGTAGGGAAAAGCTGATAATAGGTCTGCTGCTCCCAGCAGTAAAGACACTTCTGTGGAACTCCTCAAGTCAAGGCTCTTTTCCATAAGGAATACTGTTACAGGACTGAACGGTGGTAGTTTATTCCTCTGTTATTAGACTGAGTTCAGCTGTGCTAGCTCGTTTTTCAATGCACATCCACTAGCAGCTAATAATTATTTTAGTATCTGTTTGTTTTCTACCAAGCTTTCTGAGCCCTCAAAAATTAATACAGTTTACAGAATACAGTTTACAGAATTTTTAATACCATGAAAAGTTTTTAATATCACTTTACAAGGAGTAGAAAGTATCCAATGCAACTGTAATCCAAGATGAAAAGAAACCAGACAGAGGATAGAAATCTAAAAAAGAATTTAAAGAACACTTGTTATTCAACAGGAATTTGAAGGTGAACTCTTTAGTAAACAGAATTTAAGCATTTATTAATATCTTTAGCAATTGTTTATTGAAAATAAGAGGCTCTGAGCAAGTAATTTTCATTGCATTATTTTCTGGTGCAATTTGTGCAAGAATGAAGTAACACACTGCACAACATGGACTAGAAATTAGAAATTAAGTCAATACCATCATTACTCTTCCTCTTCAGAGGTTTTCATTGTTTTTTTCTCTCTTAAGATTGTGGAAATAAAACAGCAGCATCATTTTGGATAAACTGGGGACTGGGGGAAATAGACAAAAAAAAAAAGACAACCTTGATTGTGGAGGGGGAAGGAAGGTCTGAAATGTGGAGATCAAAAGCTTTTCTCATGGGACTGACAGAGAACTTAGTATCAAAGGAGCAAGATAAAATATTTAGTTTGATTGTGAGTTTCTTTTTCAACTGGTAGTGAGTGTTAACACCCGCTCCTCTGGCAGTGAGAAACCAGCAGACATTTATAGGCACAGAAATGGAGAGACACATGGAGATAAATACTGAAGGTCAGTTATGTCACATGAACCGAGTAGATGGGCTTCAAAACATTGGAGGACAGAAAGCAACCTGCCAACTGAGAAAAAAAAGACCAAAACCAAACAGCAGAGGAATGGATCTTGAAATATTTTCTCCTAATATTGTATAAAGGATAGAATTAACACACGAGTGCAAAATTACAGAAATATATAAAGGGCCAATAGGGAATAGGTTGAGGATACAGAAAAAGTAAACCTTGAAAGCAGAGTGAAATTGTGGGAAGATCTTGGCAGATGCTTTTTGTTTGTTTGTTTTAAATAGCAAGAACTACTTGACATCCTTATCAAATTTTACAGCATGGAAAGGAAAAAGAACGGGAAGAGGTTTAAGAATATGGGAAGCTAAAGAAAATGAGTGGCTTAGAACAGAACTTGAACATGTTTAGAATAAAACAACTCAATAGCAAAGGGAAGGAGTAAAGGGAAGGAACTGATTGTATTTGTACTTTGTCCTAGGTCAGTTCAACAACACAAGAGCAGAAATAGCTGCAGTCAATGCAGAGTCAACTAAGGCCCAAGATTAAAGTAACAAGCAGTTTGATTTAAGTGCAGAATGAACAATTTAAAAAAAAAGGGAGGGTAGAGTAGAAGCACTGATAGATCTTTTTTTGTCACATCCAGTATTTCTGAAGAACTCACTTGATATCCATCTATGTATGATAGAAAAATATGAAAACTAATCATACTAATAAAAAATTTAGTAGTATCTGACAATCTCTATATTCCCATTAGCTTAACTAGGACTGAGTTCACATAACCTGTAACTACATTCCATATCCCAGTAACCAGGGAATAAGAAATTATGTCCATCAGAGAAGGTAGCATATGGATATATTAAAACAGGGGAAAAATTGCCTTTTAATTCTGTATTTGAACCTCTCATCAATCATCCCTAGTATCAAGAAAAAGAAACCCTCACATAAAATTCCAAATAATTCCATACAGCAGACCTGGCAAAAAAATATGTTAGTCCACAGTGTCATGTTAACAGCCAAATTCTACCACCCTCAGCATTACACTGGGAGAAGTGTATTTGCAGAATTAGGAAGGCCAAAATCCAACTGTATTACAAAAATAAAAAAAAAAAAGTATCAGTAGGAATAAAATATATACAGCACTAAAAATTTCAATTAATTATTTCAATTTTTAAATCATAAATCAAAAGCAGTCCAATTGAAAGTAGTCTAAAATTATCCAGCCAAGACTTAATTGTTAATATTTTATCAATGACAGTGAGAACACAATCTGTTTCCAGTATCATGCCATGTTTTCAGTAGATGATTACAAAAAAATTATCTTTTAAATGGAGTGAATTATAAACCATGGATGTCCATAAATGCTATATAGGAAAAGTTCTTATGTGAAACAGATGTGATTAAAATTGCATATATTTTGCCACTGAACTACTACCATTGTTACATGGTATTTTGGTCGTTGAAGCCAAATAAGCTTGTGGATGGATTAAATAACAGCCCCATTTTTTGAAGCAGCAACATACAACAAATTTACACAAATTCACTAAGTATCTATGCACAGTATATAAACACACACACAATTTTATAAGACAGAATAACACTCACCTCACCAAGTCTTTATAAAAAGCTTTTGTAGTTTCTAAGTATGGGTCAACTACATCTTCAAACTGGCAAAGAGCTCCTCCAATGCAAAGATGCTTAAAAAGACAGAACAGAAATTCCTCACGATCCAGTTGACTGAATAAGTCATAATGGTTGGAATCCTCCAGAAGCAGGACCTTATGGAACAAGAACACAAGGAAATCAAATTGATAAAAATTTCTTATTTGAGATTCTGTTTATAAACAATGCAACTACTTTGCTGTATGTCACACAGAAATTATGTCCATATAAAATATATTAACTAGGGATGGAAATACATATTTCTCTCTAAATCTTTCTTCCAATAATGCAATTATGTTCAAATTTCTTATATACAATATAAAGCAGAATCACTGGCAGATTTGGGCCCAAAAGACATAGGGGAATATTTTTCAAGCCTCGCTGTTTCACTGGTTAATTATTTGTCATGCTAATGAAACAGTCAATAATCTGAAAACAATGTAACTATATTTGGTATGTCAATTACTGCCAATCAGTTTGGTTTTGGTAACTTTGCCTACACTTGCTTTTTCACTCTTAAACAGCTATTTCACATCTGTAATGGAATCCTGAGGGGTCTCCCAGAGGAGATCACTCAAACTCACATAATTCTTTACTGTAGACTCCAGTGACCCTTAGTCTGTAGCCTGGGTTAACTAGACATGCTATCCAGCTGCCTCCATGCATCTCACCTGCCTTTTGATGAGATGTGAACAGAGAAGACTTGCTAGATTAGTCCCAACACCGCATACTGTAAATGTGGACAGGACAATCACAATGGCTACAAGACATTGGAGTCACATCAGCCAAACTGCAGATGCCAGCCCAGGCAAACTGGTCAAAGCTAGACATGAGCCTACTGCTCTCTGGCCCTCTTTATAACACAGCCTGAGTAAAAAGGGGTCAGGCAACAACTGTTCTGGATGGCCACTTCATACGTATCCCAACCCTCTTCCAGCCGAAGCAAGAGAAGATGTGGCAGGTAGGAAAGAAACATGGAATCTTGCAGATGAGGGCCACCCTCTGACACTTGGAGACAGTCTGGTGCCCCCTGCAGTCTTCTGTCCTGGAGCTCTGACTAATTTAATTTGAAGTTTTGATGTCATTCCTGGAAGATTTTGACTCTTATTCTCTCTGCCATCTTAGGTCTTATGAGTAGGAATCATGTTCGTTTCAAACCAGTGTGAAACTCTCAAATTGGAAATGCTGATAAACACATCCCTTCCATGGGAAGGAAAATGGGAAGACACTGAAACCCTAATGATTCCTAATTTTAAATGTTGCTTCTAACTTTCCTATATACAATATACTTAATTTTCAGAAAACATTTCACATATACCCAACTTATAAATAAATACATAGTATTTTGAACTGGTAGGCTACAAACCACATCTGAAATTTAAACATGAGCTTGAGTTCTCACCTTTTCCCAGAACTTTACAAGACAGACCAGTATTTCAGGCCACATCCTGTAACCAGTGTCACTGGTTCAAATACATTGCCTTCAAAGGATTTGCCAAGTGCAAATGAGTGCAACTCTATAATTATTAAGTACTTATGTTGATTATATATACACAAGGAAGAGCAAAATCCAGTTCTCCCACACCGTGCTTTGCTAATGCTAAACAAACTTAAGCTGAAAAAATTGTTTTAGCTTAGCTTATGAAGTCCAAAGAAACACAATAAAGACATACATTGATTAAGAAGGTGCCACTGTTAGAGAGATTCTTTTTCAGAATAATCTGTTTTCTGACACCTCCACTAGAGTGTAATAAACATTTTTTTACATTGCAGGCCTGTTAGGAGTTATATTCAGTCCTTTTCCAGTGTTAGACTGAAAAATAATTTCCTTTCTCATAGTTTCCTCTTCTTTGTTTTAGTGAAAATTTATGAAGATGATTTTCTTTTAATGTCTTCACATACGGTGATGAATGCTTCAGGAAATAGCCATCAAATACATTCAATTTCATCAACTCCCTGCAAGGGCAGGTGAACCTACAGCTCTGAATATCACAGGACCCCCTTTGACACCCTTGTTTTCCTCTCCTATGCAAATGAGTAGCTGCATTTCCCCACATACACCCCCAGGCACTGACTACTTGAGACACAGGTGGGCAGAAGGTTTTACCTTTTACTCCCAACTAAAAAGGAAAGAGGGCCCACCTGGAAAATAGTCACATATTCAGGGACTGCAGTGCCTCAAATGTTTCTAAAACATGGCTATCAATGCCCATTGTCAGAAAACTTTATGTATTGTCAGAAAAAGAAAAAAAAACTATCTGAAAAATGTGTCCTTATGGTACCTACCAGAGTATGAAAAATTATGATAAATTATTCCTTACTATACTGACCTTCCTTAATTCATCAGAGATAAGAATATCATCGTAATAGTCATCATAACATTTCACAATATCTCCAGTTTCTCTAACAACTCCTTCAGAGTACAGCCGATCAAAAAATGACATGGAAATCTGTGTGCAGGGGACCACTGTAGCTTCAATTTTTGTCACTTTGGAACCTGGAATATATAGGAAATTGGTTGCATGTTTCATAGCTTTAAAATAACACAGATCACATAACTCAATCACACAGTCCCTCAGAAAAAAAGCCAAAGAAAGCTAAGAAAGAAACAAGCGTAAAGAAAACATTAAATTCATCTGAATACTACCTTCCGTTAAGGCTCATGTATCTGCTCCCCCTGTTGGTAAATACTATCAACCAAAACTAGAACTAGATGGAACACTATGTGAACCCAACATCATGTTAGATCACACCCTCAGAAAATCATATTCCACATCTTAAGCCTTAAAGAATCTGAGGACAGATGCCAAATTTGGCATGATGAAGTACAGAAGTCAATAGCTGCTAACAGCACCCCACAAAGTAAAAACTAAAATGAACACAGCCCTGACGAATTTTTGATTTGTTAAACTATTATATCTGAACTTTTTTGAAAAGCTTTATTAACCAGCTATTTCAGAAGATGAAAAGGGTACCATCAACACATGAATCTGAACTATTATCTATGTAATCATTAATTGCAGAGTATATTTTTCTATACTTTTTTCCCTCTGCTTGCAAGTCATGCAAGGCTGGTCCTGTTCCTCATAGACACCTGCGCCATTTGAGATGCTCTACAATATTCTCCTTCCATAAGGGCACGGATCTCCTCGATATACAGTGTTCCATCTACAAATCTGTATGCGTGGTGTTGGATAACTCACGGTGTATCAAATAGCATTAGACCCCATGTTTAAGGAGCTTTGGCCTAAGTCCAGTTCTGTCTGCTCTCCACAGTGCAAGTGTTCAGGCCAAATGTTAGAACATATTCTCTACTCATCTTGCAAGTCCACCTGAGCACCCTTCAAAGTGTTTCTGAACAGGAGGGGAGGAGTGAGCTGCCCATGCAACACAAGGGCAATGAGTCTGAGCACAGAGAATATTCACAGCATTCCAGCTGTTCATGAGTTTACTCTTATCTATTCTCCTCTGTAAGTTCCCTTGATGGGAGACTAGTCAACAACACAGTACCACAAAGGCTTTTTACCATAACAATTAAAGATAAAATCCAGCTGTCTCCTGACAAATTGACCTAAAGGATCTCTAAGGACTACTATTTGGGAAATGTCCAAATTTCCCTCTAGGTGCCAGTATTTCAGGAACAAAAACATGCCAAAAAGGGGTGTATGAACCAGGATGCTTCTAAGAGCATAGCATAACCTAAAATTTCTCTTGCCAACACACTTCCGAAAAGCCCTTGGGATTTCTGCCATATACTTACATGGAGGCTATTTATTCATAGGTTCAGCAGGACTGGCATTTTAATATCTAAACTCAGGTGAACTGTACCACCTACCCAATCAACACTAGGAAAAAAATTAAAGAGAAGTTACAAGCTGATGGCTTGAAAATATGCCTACTTAAGCTAAAGTACTGACAAGAAATTTTATAATTATTTTACTGGATTGATGTGTTGAAAGAAAATTGACTAGAGAAAAAAACCACAGCATTTAATTGCTTGGTTTCACAACTATAGATAATGGTTAAGAAAAAGGGCATCTTTTATTAAAGAAAAAAGGTTTAGGACATTCTTCTACCTGTCCTCATAGTGACTATCAAAGGATAATGTAGGTAACCAGAAACACAAGTCAGAAAAACCCCACAAATTACAGTCTCAAAACCTAAGAAAAAATCCAAACATATTTATATTTACTTATTTATGCTTCCTCACTTCCTCTAATTCTCCAGCATGCTTTCACAGAGATAGAACTTTTATTTTATAAGGGATTTAATACAAGCCAAATCACCCTTTAACAGACTGATTTTGTAAATACCTGTGAATTAAAAACTGAGTCAACTAATAGAAATCAGATGTTAAATGACTTCAGAAAACTGAAAAATCTTACATTTTCCCAGTTATTGAGCTAAAAGTATAAGAAATCAAGCCTCAAAATGTAAGGATTTTATGGGGGGAAAGGGAAGGAAACACACTTCTGCGCTGAAAAAAAATTTTATGAAAACTTTAATCAGGTAAAAAAAAATCCAGAGCTTTCTAATCTATTCAGTAGTTCAAAAAACCAAACTATAAAAGTTTAAATACACTGGAAGTTCCTAGTCTCTATTTGAGAAGTGAGATTTGAAATTGGAGATTCAGAATTTCCTGGAAGAGTGACCAGTTTTAATAACACTGTAAAAGTGAGCAATAAAATAGGAAGAAGAAATGCCTTAACAACTCTGCAAGTAGAAAACAAAGAGCTGAGAAATCCTGAAGCAGTTTAAGCTTCTTACAACAGCTAGCTCTGGAATATCTATAAAGGGCTGCCAATATATTTTTAAATGAACACACTGCAGATCTTATAAGGGGAAGATAAACCCTGAATTAGGTGCATTTAGAATTCCTCCAAAATCAAAGAAAGCTTTTTACATCAGAAAAACATCTTGCAACTTACTATTTACAAAACAGTTTATATATACTGCAAGTTCAGTGCTCCATATTAAAGAAAAGGTATTTCAAAAGTAAAAGGTGCACGTTGATGATTTAGGTTCAACTTACATCTAAATTTTTGAAATTTAACCTAAAATATTGCTGATTTAAGATTATCTTTCAGATTTTAAAACCCCGTTCCAAAGACAGAAATTGTTAAAGCTTCAAGTACACATGGCAACTCAAGAATCTTTTTTTAGACAAATGCTAAATTTTTATTTACACAAAACCACAGTAACCCTACCCCTTTGAAGATAACTTTTCAAGTGTTAATTGAGCTTAAGCAGACACAGTCCTGCCTCCCCAAGACTGCTGACAGGTGCAAGGCCAGCAATGTGTCCAAGGGAAAACTACTATTTAGTTCTCATTGCAACTATTTAGAAAACACAAGACTGAAGACATAAATTGATATGCATCAGATTTGTTCCTTTTGCTGTTTCTATTTTTGAAATATCAGAGTACCCCATGAAGAGGTGACTTGAAGCACAGGTCACTCTGTGACTGTGACTCTGATCAGGTACTCTTCCATGCAGTCAGGAGGAGGGGAAAAATATCCCTACTACAGACAAGAAGTGTGGTGTGCGAATAGGACAGTAAGTATCTTTCTGATCATATGAAACAGACTAGAGAATATCCTGGTGTATGTTTACCTAAAATGCCTTATTTCAAGTAATGTTAAAGCTGGAGCCCTTGAGACAATGGATAATTGTGGATTCTACCAAGCAAAAATGCATTCTTAGTGAAAAGGTGAAAGGGGACCACAGCCTCAAAAAAGACAAAACTATTAAAACAAACACTAGTTACATTATATTGATGATTTTTATAATGCTGACATCTTTCTGTGGGTCCATAAACACTTGCTGCCCCAGCTCATGGAGGAGAGGACAAAGGAAGTTTCTAAGGATCTATCTAAACCTGACTTATACTATACTATGCATCCAAACAATTTCCCTTCATGGAAAAAAATCCTTTTTGTTTGCAAGAGAATGAATAAAGTATCTGAATCAACCTAGATTACGTAATTTTTTCTTCTGATTTTCTAGAAATCAAAATAAACCCATTTCCAGTATATTTTTAGGAACAGGATTGTGTTTTGAAAAGAGTTACTCCCCAGTGATACATAAATGGTATCACTGGATTAATATTTAAGCATGTCTGAAGAAGAAAATACTGGAAGATGAGTTTTACCTCCTCCCACTCATAGCAAATTCTTACTATATTTTCAAAAAATGCACATGAAGACTAAGTATAGAAAAATGTGCCAACATTCCTCACCAAAAATAGGCAAAGAATGGGAAGATGAAAATTTAAGAGCAAATGGGGTATACCAGCTGTTCAGGATTTAGAAAGGGAACCCTTCCAGTCCTTAGAACAAACTGCTTTACTTCTGTGCAGAGGAAGATTGAGCAGAATCGAGAGCTAAGCTGGGATACTTGGCAATTGACCCTCCACACTTAACATAAGGTATGTAACCTGCTGACCTTCACTACAGGGACTGGCAAGTCATAGGCTAGACAGATAGCCTAAAAAAATTCTTGCCTAAAGCAAGAAAAGGTTTACCCACAAGTTTGAAGTATATCTATTTTCTTTCTACTTGCCAGAGTGAGAAAGAGGTACCGAAGGGGTATTTGAGATATTTTTTGTCTGTTATATATTTCAATTGTTTTAACAGTTGGATGCAGTGTTTGGAAAATGGATTTTTACTGAACAAAAGGGTGGTAATGTCTAGTGTCACTTATATAGTAGGAAAAACCTATGCCAATTCCAGAGAGCTGAAATGCAAAAGTTAGAAAATTCCCAAAGCTCCATTAAATATTTACACACAGTAAAGGATTTGCAGACAAACCAAAAGAAATGAGGACTTCCTACTTCTCCCTTTTAAAATACTCCTATTATGGAAAATTACTTTGGCAACATCAGAGATCACATTATGCATAAAATCCCACTACATTATCACACACAATTGCCATGAAATTTTGTGTGTCATTTACATAATGAAAAATACTATTACAAAGTAGTGCCATATATTTGCCATTTGCTTTTAGCCTTTCTGCTTTAGTGTCTGTCTACATCTACAGACATAATCAAGTGTTTTACGCAGTTTCTGATATGGCAACAAACTAGAAGTCAACCTCCTGGCATGACTGCAACTACAGCAACCGATGATATGGGGCTCTTCTGCACCTCCATTACCTCTGTTGCGCTGACAGCAGGTTTACATGAGCTCGGGGTGTGCTCTACCCAATATTCTGCTCTCTCAACTTTTATTTGTAACAGAGCAATAATCTCAGACCTGTCCCAAGTAAGGCCGTTGCATCTGTAGGAGAATGCCTTTCTCCAAATATCATCTGAATAATTAATACTGCTGATTATGTCTGGATACATGATCAGGCCAACTGGATGTCACAGACCATTTAGAAACAGTTCTAGGTGCTTGGTTTACGAACAATGCAATGGTCAAGGGAAAAAAGGCAACAAATGTGGCAATTTAGTGACAGACAAGGCAAGAATCTTTTCTTTTACTAAAAAAGTCATTATTTAAGGTATTTCAGCCAGGTAAGAATGTATGAACTGTCATTATCAGAAAACGGCAAATTCAAGCAGAATAGTTACAACACAGACTTTTTTATTTAAGACTAATTTATTCTAAATTTACCCAATGTAGTCCATTGTCCTGAAGCTGACAGCAACTTTAAACTGGAGTTCACATTTTGATCATTAAAAAATGCCTATGATATTCAAATAAGAGGATACCAGTTAATGAAAAGAAACATAAAATCATCATTTATAGTGTCTTGAATATTTTCAAAGCAATTTCTAAGGCTCCAATTCCAACAGTAAATTCTGTATGATCTGTCAGTTGGGATACCACCAAATCCATGTTTTTGTAACTTTGTGTAGCCAGTGTCTTTTATACATTCAGGATATCTTTGGGTGTATGTTTATATATGCAGTATTAAAGTTTTTTAGTAGAGCGCTGTTAGTCCAAGAACACACAAAAACTTGTATGAAATTCTTGGAGGTCCAGAAAATTGAGGCAGAGATGAGACAGTTCTACCTCTGCATGCAATGTTGTTGAAGTTAAAAATTAAAAGCTAAGTACGATTTTTAAATTTGCACTTTTCAAATAAATTCAAAGCCTGGAGAAACGTAGAGACATACAAAAAATATTAAATAGATACAGAAGAGATCCCTAAGTTATTGATAGTTTGGAGAAGATGTTCCACAGTAAGATTTGAAGTATCCAGTCTCATCAATTTATCAGTTAAAAAAAGGAGACATGCATAGAAATGTTGGTAGCTGGCAAGTTTAAATGATAGATAAGCCAACTGAGAAAATGCACATTTATGTACATGTACACAAGCAGAGTGAACGACCACTGAAGAAGCTGCTACAAAAATCATGGATTTTTATAGTCTCTGCATCACCAAATCTCTTTACCACTCCTCTGGGGTACAGAGAGATCAGACAATACAATGTAATGGTCCTTTTTTCCCCTCCAATTCTTCACAGCTATTTGGATTTAATAATTTCACATAGTGGTATATTTACAATTTTAATTAAAAAGGGACAAGCACTGAGAAGGCAAATGCGTGTTTTGTAAATGTCAATAATTTGAAATATTTACCAGTAGGAGATGAAATATTGGTGCATTGATATGTGAATTTCTTTAAAATACAAAGAGGCTAAATTCTTTATCCAGGATAACAACACAAAGTAGACATATAGCAAATTAAAACCACAGTTCATTTACTTTTTTTTGGTCTGCAAATAGATGAACAGATTTGACTTTGCAGACACTAGAAGTGAAAGACGAAAAAATCAGCAAGAGACTTAAGTCTCCAAAATGCTGAGAGTCCAAAATTCCAGTATAGTGCAATGGTAGCAAATAAATTTTAAAAAGTGTGTTTCCAGATATGTGGTGCAGTGCACGTCTAATTGCACGGTGTATTTACTCCAACAAAGCCCGAGCAGCTGTGAGCAAGGGAACCGACCTGCCTGTGTGTACACTCTTAAAGTCTCACCCTGGGTGGACTGCCCATTATTACATGCTGTGGCCAAGATCAGCATCCAGTTCAGATTTTCATGCTCAGGAATCCTGAATGATCAAATTGTTCCCTCTTAAAGCAGAGTAACATTAGTACAGACTAAAATACTTATACTAGACAATATGGTTAATGCACAAAGTAAGACCTGAGCACCACACAAGGATCACCTGTTTTCAAAGAGACAATGAGCAGGAACAGCATGCAACACTGGTACCATGTTTGCTGTTATGCAGTTTTCCATTAGCTGTAATTTCATAGGGGAAGGAAAAAAAGTCAACTTAAAATACAAAGGACTTAAAACTACCATAACAAATTCATCCTTTTGATAGGGCTTAAACTCCTGGTCAAAACTGAATGCCTGTGCTGCCATCCTGCCTTGCATGGACCTGAAATGGAAAAACGAGATAAAATATTCTCCAGACACACTAAGAACTTACTCACTTTGCAAATTTGCCCAAGTACGCCACGTATGCCTTTTTTTTTTTTCATTCTCAGTTATAAGCGCCCCCCGTGGCCCTTTCGGGGTGCTCGGGCTGCACCAGAGCAGCTCCTGGAGCAGCGCGGGAGGCAGCACAGCCTCGCACCTCGAAAGGGGCGTCTGCGTGCCTGGAACACACCACGGACACGTCAAATTAAGGAGTGGGGGAATAAACAGAATCATAGAATCAATTGGTTTGGAAAAGACCTCCGAGATCACCAAGTCCAACCCTTGGTCCACTCCAGTCCATTTACCATATCATGGCACTCAGTGCCACGTCCAATCTCAGTTTAAAAACCCGCAGGGATGGTGAATCCACCAACCCCCCTGAGCAGGCCATTCCAATGCCTGATTACTCTCTCTGGAAAGAATTTTTTTCTGATATCCAACTTAAATTTCCCCTGGCAGAGCTTAAGCCCGTGCCCCTTTGTCCTGTTGCTGGCTGCCTGGGAGAAAAAACAATTCGAAAAAAGAAAAAGAGAGAAACATGGACCCGCCGCTACCGGAGCGGGAGCCCTGAGGGCGTGGTGAGGCTTCATCCCTCAGCACTGCCCGCCTATTCCCCGGCCGCTCCCCGCCAGACGCCTCTCGCAGCGGGCATTCCCCCTCCCACCATTTGAGCAGGCGGCCCCCGATGTCCCTGTCCTGCAGGCAGGAGAAGGTTTTCTGCGGCAGGGCCCTGAACACGAAGCCGGCCTCGCCGCGCCCACCCCTGACGGACATCTTGCCGCGGCGCCGCCGTTGCCGTAGAGACGGCGCCGCTCCGGCGCGGGGCTCGGCCCAGGGGAGCGGCGTTCCGGCACTGCGCTTCGCTTTGTACCTATAAATTCATAGAATCATAGAATCGACTGAGTTGGAAAAGACCTCCGAGATCATCAAGTCTAACCCTTGCTCCAACTCCAGTCCCTTTACTAGATCATGGCACTCAGTGCCACGTCCAGTCTCGGTTTAAAAACTGGGATGGGGAATCCACCACCTCTCTGGGCAGCCCATTCCAATGCCTGACCACTCTCTCTGTAAAGAATTTTTTTCTGATCTCCAACTTCAATTTCCCCTGGCAGAGTTTAAGCCCGTGCCCACTTGTCCTATTCCTGAGTGCCTGGGAGAAGAGACCAGCCCCCAGCTGGCTATAAGTTCCCTTCAGGTAGTTCTAGACAGTGATGAGGTCACCTCTGAGCCTCCTCTTCTCCAGGCTAAACA
>JAWWLZ010000001.1:41060860-41075556 GCA_035041345.1 Poliocrania exsul | reverse complement strand
ACCTCAGGACTTAAATGGTGGGGCCAGTTCTGTGCATGCTGTGCCTCACCTAAAAAATCCACTGTGCAGGCTGGAAGCGCACAGCCACGTGGGGAGAGCCCTTCCTAAATCTTTGTTCATGAAGTTTTGCCATACATACATACATACATACATCTCCTACTGTGTGCAGCAGCAGGCCACCCTCAACAAAACCAGGGCTCGCTTTGCCACAGATTTATGGAAAATGTCATTTTCCCATTTATTTACTGCCCACACTGAACAGCATCCCCATTTATAAGGAAAACAAAAGAAAAAGAAAAGGAAAGAGAAAGATGGACCTGCCCTGACCAGAGCAGGAGCCTTCAGAGCACAGTGACTCAGCCCACAGCCCCCCATCCTGTTCCCTGCCACTCCCAGCAGTAGTTTTATTGGTTTCTAATAACAAAAAAAAAATCGTATTCGATTTGATAAAAAAAGCAGAAGAGGAAGGTGCAGCTTGCCATGACGGGAGGGAGACAAGCCGAAACTGCTGGCACAGACTCCCTGGTTTCATTGGCCTCTAAAAGACATCCCACAGATTTAATTTGTAAGACATGTTCATCAAACAGGCTTGTACCAAAGGCATCCAGAAGAAACTGGTATCGTAAGCCTGCTAATAAGCTCTATTTTAACGCAGTTTCAGTGGAATTCAGTGCTCACTACGTACTTGCTACATTTGCTAACAGTGCAGAGGGTTGCATTTCAGCAGAGCACATTGCTGTGTAGCAGCTGTCTATGTGAGATTTAAGGAGCCATTCTCCTGTATATTCTCCATTCTGTTTATTCCAAGTGTTTTCCCATATAATTCCATTTTTTCCCCCCTTACACCTAAGCAATGATGCCAAATAAAGCTATGCTGTACTTCAAGATGTTGAAATGGTAGAGACAGCTCAAGAGGGGATAAAGTTGGCCTTTCCTCTCAGTGTTTAAAAACGATGTAAAGTGGCAGCACTAGAAACAAATTATTATAACCTTATTCTCAACACGTCTCAAGCTACTCCAGCAATACCCCATCTGTTAAATTCCTCTTGCCACTAATGCTACTAGCCAGAGATTAAATAGACAAAGTGAAAGAACTGGTTTGGGCAGGGAGTGATGTGTAGCAACAACTACCAAATGCATAAATTCTTAATTTCATGTTGTGCAGGCTCAAATATGGATTAAAAAAAAAAAAAGAAAAAAAAAGCAAAACCAAACAACAAACCAAAGAAAAAAAGCCAAACTTTAGGTCTTTGGGGGCAAAAATTTGTAATGGCTTTAGTGAGGATTTGCTCTGATTGAAGTGTTGAATTAACTAGCATCTAGAGTGTTTAAACACTTGGATGAATCAGGAGTAAGGAAATGAGCAAGGACTTCAGGACTGGCCAGAGGGATCAGGACAGGAAACTCTAAACTGTGGAATTAATTTCTTTAATGTTGTGCCATTTACCTATCATAGTTTATGATTCAATAGTTCCAGTTTAATCAGTACACAATAATAAAAGTTAAACTGGGACTTTCAGTTTAAACACTGATCTCATTATCTTCTGATGTCATGAACAACAGCCTGAAGTAGAAAGTCAGACACAATACTCTTTTAAACACAAACACTGACCTTGTTTTTTAAAAATGTTAAGGATTTTATCATCTCACAGAAGACATTTGGAGAGTGGAAAATATATTTTTTCTGCTGTAGAATGAAGTCTGGTAAGTATATATTATTAGAGTAATAGTAGTCCCTCCCTTTTGAGTGGACTAATTTTCAGCATTGTTTGTTCTTCACATATTTACTTATGTGTGATTTTGAAGTTTTACCACCCTGAATAATCTGTGGGCCTTAAGTGCAAAGCAAACAAACCAGCCTTTCCATGGCAAACAAAAATCAAATTACAGAGGACCAGCCCTGTTGCACCTTTGCAAAGTGCATCAGTCTTTAAGGCAAAGGTCAGCTGTTGACAGAGCAGCAGCCCATACCAGTCGGGGAGGTAGTGAAGAACCTGAAGGGCAGCTCCTCCCTCCTTCCTGCAGAAGTCTTCAGCATCACTGAGGGATAGTTAAGCCACGTGAATTAGCCAAACGGAGGAGGAGAGGGATAATTATCAGTATATATATTCATCTGTGAAATAAATTAGTCTTTCCAGTGTTAAAATACTGAAAGATAAGTCTGATAGAGAGTAAATTAAAGTCCAGATCCTGCACTTTATCTGTAATGAAGACTAGAACTACCCAGCATAGAAGGCACTTTACACCACAGTGAAGTTTAGCCCCTGCAGAAGATTTATGGGATATCACTATCCAATTCTAGGCATTTGCACTGATAAAAGACTCCAGATTCAAGTCCGTGAGAGATACTGAAGCCAATTAGAAGTTAAATAAAACTATATCTAAATCAGTAAATAGAAAAGTCTGTGGTATATCTGAATTTCCTTCTTTCTCCACTGCCACCTCGAGCATTACTCTTCAGTAATTGAAGGCTGCGAAGCAAGACTCAATGTTTGCTCTGGACCCAGGCTCTGCATCCTCAGGGATGTAGAGGGCAGACATTAACACCTCTGCTTGCAGAGATTTTTTTTGCTTTTAAAACACAACCAGTGGGCTTGTGATGACCACCTTCATACCATGCAACTGAAGACCTCACTTAGGAAGAGGAAGACCTGGATTTTAGCATCTTTCAGCATGAGGAAGTCCAAGCTCTCAGCTTTTACATCTAAAGTGCTTCAAGTACTAGGACTGTTGTCACATCCCCTGAGTTAACCTGTCACTGTCTTAGCAAGTGTATTTCTAGATTACAGTGTCAGGATCCTGCAGAGACTCAGCGACCACTTTTTCCTACTGGTAGGGCTGTTGCACCCAAGGGCAGCTCTTCTGTGACCTTGCTTCAGACAGCTTGGTGAGACAGAGCTGCAAGGCACCTCAATGGGACGCTAATCCACTTGGCTTGGGAGCTACATTTCAATCCCAGCTGTTGCCCCAGCTTGTTGTTGTAGCTGTGTGGACAGCATGCTCACATCTGGCCATGAACCCACTGGTCCTGAGCCTAACCTCAGACTCAACCAGTCAACCCTTTGAATTGGTTTGGTAATTTGGACTTGCGGTTGAACGTGGTCAGTGTTGCCAGACCTGCTTTGCTGGTTAGGGTACTGCAGGACAGGGCTGTGTCAGGGAGGACACTGCCCTACCAACTTTGCTGTCACTCTTGGCTGACAGCTCAGCTCAGCCCAGCCCATTTTGCAGAGCAAACCCCTCTTGCAGCTGCCTGACACAGTATGTGGTGGTTATGTTTATGGCAGATCTGTCCATATTGTCTGTTGTAGTTTAATCAACTGCGTATATCTGAGTGTTCCATTAATGACCTCTGCTTCCAAAACAACTGTGGTCTATTGCGCTATAGCCTATTATGAGGCTAAATTCAAAAAGTGATGCAAATATAGATAATTTACAATTTGCAAGTATGTAAAATTATTTAGAGATAAATAGTAGAGGAAATATGTGAAGATAAGTAACAGAGGTGAGCTTAGACATCAAAGCAACAAGCATTGCAATGCTTAGATTTCAAAAAAGAAACATGAAATGCTGGAGATGCATAGTTAGAATTAGCGCAAGGCCCAGGAAACTCAACACAGTGTGTGTGAAACCATCCAGACTCATCTAAGAGGGAAACAAAGAGGATTCATACACTAAAGTCTGATCTCTCCATTATGATTTACGTGCTCTCTGGAGATTCTCTGCCTTAAAGTTCTCTTTCGAAGCCTGGTGTCTAAACACACTTTCTCTAAATCAGATATGGGTTGCGGTTATGTTTAGACCTAGCAGAAGAAAAAAGGGATTTCTGAGTTGCTAGTCCTCTTTTCAAGCAGCACATGAGTTGTTCATATATATAAACAGCACTTAAGATATTAGCTTCAAACTTAAATTTTTCACCTTATGCTTTCAGAGTTCAGTGCTATACCCCCTTTCCTCTGGGACCACAAGCCAAACACACATTTACCTGTAGTTTTCCTACAGAGTTTAGCTACAAAAGCTTACAAGGTGTCTTGGTAGTTATGTCTCAGAAGTTGTTTCCCTGTGTAGAAAATAGTGGTTTACTGTAGTAGTTGAAGAAAAAAACATGAATTTTTATCTATAACTTCTTGTTTAGGGATTTTAGGAAGGAGGGAATAACTCTGGGACTGTTCAAGTTTCAAAAGACTGTTTATTACTTTTTATCCAGTGACTGCCTGGCTAATGTGAAATACTGAAGTAATCTTGGATTTAGGCATGAAAATTCTTCAGAAATCATATTTAAAATGTTTTCTCCTTACTCTGGCTAATTTTTTCCCTATAATTTGTAGAAAACTGGTGTATTACAAATTCCTTTAAAGTGTAACAGTTCATCTCCCTCTGTGTGCATGAATACAGCAGTACCCAGCTACTGGATGTGCTGTTTTTCTCTGGACAGTGATCTGGGTATTTGTATGAGTGACTGAAGGTCTGGATGCTGGAAGCTTGACTCTGTTGCTTGGTGTCTGCTACCATTTAAGATCCCTCAAGGGCTGTAACGTCTTCATGGGGCTGTCAGATAGGACATAAGACCTAGAGGAGACCTATGCTCCTCCAGACTGGCGGCTGGTCAAATGGGTATTTCAAATAGCACTAGACACAGAGATGAGAGCTGAGACCTAAGGGTGTATTTCAGCTTTAGAGACTTAATTTTAGATGTCTACTTGTAGGTCTTTACAGGTCAACTAAGCTTCCATTGTCATCAAGGGAGATCAAGATGTAAATTTAGTTGCATAGAGAGGCATTTCAGATGCCCAGGGTATCTTTCAGATTGCCCCAGATACCTCTTTTCTGTTTTTTTGGAATGGCAGCTAAAGGCTGAGTCTAGTCTTAAGTAGTGATTTTTCTGTGAGCTCCATAAAGGCCTACTTTATCTCAGAGGGAGTTAGGTGGCCATGTGGAAGAAGCTGCTACAAAAGTTGAGAGCTGTGAAGGGTTAAGCCTAACTGCATGGGGTTTTTTTTCTCATCCAGTCAGGGAGGTTAAAGCAAGGAGGGAGGCTATAAACAGGTAGAATTTGGAATTTAGCACTATTGCCTAACAAGACCTCTGACTTTGACATTAAATTCAGTCTTTTTTCAGGGCTGGCAGGCAAAGCAAGTTCTGTTGCTCTCTTAAAAGCTGGGTAGGAGGTCATGTGAGTTTTGCTTTCATAAAAATAGCTTTTATTGCAAAATCAACTTTCCTTTGTCTGCTGTTTTCACTCTTTAAACAAAGCTCATGAAGCGTTTTAAAATAACGTACTCAAATGTTGTCTTCCATTCAGTCTGACAAACATCCTTTATTGTAGAATCATGAATCTTAATCTAGGCCTTGACAATCTAAACCTTGATCCAGTCTGGAAGGATCAAAAAACTGCTCTGGTTTTGGATTTGTTTACTGAAATTATGAAGGTTTTGCTGCACTGCAATATTTGTTCTTTGACCTTTACAGAACACCTTATTTGTTTGGGAGCTTATTTTAAACCATTAAACTAGTCTGAGTTCCTATGCAGATTTTTTCTTGCTCTTGTTTTCAATCATGTAAGGAAATCTGCTCTTATTCTATTCTTCCTAGGAAGAGAAGGAAAAGATGGACTCCACTGTGAATTGTTTCTTTGGGGCTTTGCAGAACTGAAATCAGTTCCCAATGTGACCAGAAAGCTTCTACTGCAATTTAAGCAAGTAATTTAACACTAGACCCACAAAGGGCATAGTAGGTAGTGTTGTTGGGCCAAAATGCCCATCAGGATCCAGATTCTTTGTTCTGTGTCTGAGCAACTACTTCAAAAAACCTCACCTTCAGCAAAAAGGTGCATCAACTAGCCAACAGGAAACAGTATCTGACAAAAGGAGAAGTTCCATAGGAGAACTCTGGCATGCCCTTGAATTTAAGCTTCTCTGATTTCATTTAAATACTCTGGCTGTTAACTCTACAGTCATTTTTATGCTCTTCAGCCCAACAAGTATTATACTTCTACCCAAACAGAGACACTTTCAACAGTGAGATTGATGGTGAGATGTCCTATATAAAGTAAGACCTGTCCTGTATAAAGTAAGACCTGTCCTATACTGCCCTCTGATCTGGAAGCTATAAAAGGTAATACATGAATACACATTTCCCCTATGGGCAAAATCCAGCTTTAGCCACACAGATGAAAGGAGAAGGGTGATACAGACACTGTCTCTCTTGTTTAATGCAGGATTCTGTCTGCCAGGACACCTCAAGGAATGCTTACTGAATTGTACTCGGGAAATCATGTGAAAGAGGACAGTCTATACCTTGAATCCAGATGCTATTTAGGTGTAGAACACATATTCTGTGGAGTCAAGTTTAAGGCTGTTGTAGGTTTGTCCACAAAAATAAAGAAAAAAACAAGAAAAGGGGTTTGGGGGGGACTTTTTTTCCCTTTTAAATTTTCCAGCCAACTTTTTTGCTGGTTTTCTCCACAATTATGATTTCCACAGCAGCCAATAGACTATCAGCCAAGATATTTATTTCTCAAGGGCTTGCCAGTACCTCCTGCCACGGAAAAGGCAAGGATATTTCATGCAATTTTACCTGCTCAGTGTGAGATAAATATTCTGACAGAGAGCTGGTGATAGTGGGTTCCTTGCTAAGCACCAGGCACTATGACTGTCCTAGTTCACCCATACAAATTCATCTCTAGGACAGATAAACCTATCTAGGGACCTAGTGATAATAAGTACATGGGAGCAGAATGGCACCCATGTAAATGTCAGAAGCAAAAGGTTCTTGTTATTTTACTCAACCTAAGAGCAGGCTAAAGCTATCAGGACTAATTGAAGAGTGAGGGTAGCCCTTCCAGGATATCTATTTTGGGTGTATTAAGGCAGCACAGCCTGAAGTCAAATATAGGGTCAATTTAGGAAACGCTGGTGTTGTCAAAACAAAACTGTCAGTCAGTTTAAGCACAAACTTGACATGTCTACATTTTCTACAGAAGAAACAGGAAATAGGTAACCTCTTTGGTTTAATTTCCAGGAATTCTGTGGTTAATTCAAAACCATTGGTGAATCTGTGACTTTCTACCAGTGTTGCAGAAGTCTACCAAGTTTCCAGTAGTCAAGAAAACCCAACAGACTCTGCCAGGGCAGAGCTGAAAGTCTAAAACTTTTCTTCCACAGCTTATGATGGAGGTCACCAAGTGTCCAGGCTTCTTCCTCAGTGCCGGGGTGAGGTTCTCATTACAATTAGACATTTTAGGCTCTGAGAATAACAACAGAGAGTTTAGGAATCCAGATCCATCTGCACAATAGATCCATCTTGAATTCCCAGAGCAGGGAAGACCAAGCTCCTGATTATTTTACCAAGCAGTGGGGGTTTTTTTGTGACAGAAAACTAGGAGGGCTTTTATTCAGAATTCTGCATGAGTTTTGGTGAATTTTGTTTTGATTCATACATATTGAGACTATTTAATGAAAACCTACTTCTCCAAAACGTCCAGATACACAACAGAATAAAATAACATATCAGAGAATGTGGTTGCTACCTTATCTTTGCAAACTCCTTCTCCTGGATCAGCTGGTGATTTTCTTCTTTATTTTCTATTCTAAGCTTCTGTGTGGTTTTCTGTATAGTGCTAAATAGTGATCTCCTGACAGTAGTATGCCTCAGAGCCCATTTTGAAGGAAGCAATTCCTCTCCCCAGATGAAGGTCCAAGACTGCAAGGAGAGTGTGGAGCTCTTGTTTGTGGGCATGAAGTGTGTGGCCAATATCTTGTGCATGTCCTCCAGCAGAAAACCAAATCAGAGAGCTCGTCACTTTGTCTACAGGTGCCAGAAGATAAGAGGATATGTACGCTAGTTTGCTTCTGTAATTTATCTGGTGAGAATAAATTTGCACCTGCAAATTGAACAGAAAAGCTGCTTCTGATCTACGGCAAGTAAAGCAGGATAGTATTCTTGCAAATGCAAAAAATTCTTCTACAATCTATCCTTATATTATCTTCTCCACAAGGTATTTGCATCTCCTTTCAGTCCTTGGGTCTTGCAAATCATGGTGTGTAGTTAGAACATGAGCATCAATTCCAGCTTCCCTTTGACTCCATTCTGAAAGAATCGTTAGAAAGAGAAGAGCTTCCTCTTAGCTTTCCAAAAGAGTGCATATGGCTCAATTACTAAAGCAATACTGTCTGATGAGGAAATGACAAAGTCATTCTAAGATACAGGCCAGTTAAGAGTCTCACTTGTTTATTATTCTGCACAGTTTCATTTGAATAAAATGGTAATTGCTTTCTTAAATTTTTTCCAAGAATATGTACCTTTTACTTGGAAGCCAAACTGAGCTACAAACTACAAAAATTGATGGAAACCAATCCATTCCACCTGCAAAAAAGATTGATTTGTCCTTTCTCTTCAACTGACATGATGAAGAATGAGTAATCTGCTTTTATTCCTTAGTAATGAGTCTGAAAGAGAAATGGCAATATTTTGCTTTTGATTTTAATACTTTCTGTATTTCAATGTTTAAGTAATATTCTTTGCTAGAGCTTGAGCTAAGAACTGATTTGCTAAAGTTTTCAACTTACAAAGTTCATTATCAGAAGTCCTGGCAGAAGGATGTGAGCTTTTCTTCTGAAGGATTCATGATTTACAATGTCTAATCTGGCTCACAGAAGGAACAATGGGATCATTGCCATTTTGTCTAATGCTACAGTTCTCTTCCTACTCATGTTGTAGTTCAGCTGAGGAATATTTAGACTAGAGTGGCAAATGTTTGGGTATTAAGACCCTCTTAGGAAAAAAAATGGATAAGGGACATTTACAGAACATTTAGAGGAATAACATTTGGAGAAATTATTTATGTAACAATAGACCAAGAAATCCTTGCCAAAATATAGACTAATTGTGCCAGACATGTGCATACAATAAAAGAGTTTGTAATCTGAAGGAGAGGTGCAAATGGTTTTCAAGCCTGTATCCAAGACACAAATAGGGAAAGGTTAAGGTGCTCTCAACAAACTCATAAATTCCTTCAGAGTTTGTAGAATCATCTTTTAAATGCACTCAGAATTGTACACAATCTGATGCTTTACAGTTCTATCTAGAGATCTCCATACATTTCAGAAAGAACTATTTAATTTTCCACAGAGCTTTTAAGCATTTCCTTATTTCATAAGCATGAAGAAATAAAAAGATTTTTTGAAAATGCTGTTAGCAGAACTTCTGATGCCTGATAAACCAAGAATTGACTATAGGTTTCTTGTTTGTTTGTTTGTTTGTTTTAAAGGTAAATTTAAGTTAATTCTTAAAGATGTTTTGCTACTATGGGGTTTTTATTTGGGTTTGGTTGTGTTTGAGTTTTTTTGAGGTTATTTTTTTCTTTCTTTTTCCTTCCTAGCTCTTTGCCTTCTCTATTTTAGGTCCCTGAAAATGTTTCAGATGCTACTTCTACTACAGTTATTGAGGTCTGCTTTTCGTTTCAACAGCAGAAGGACTGAAGCCATACATCTTATTCATATGTGAATATCTTGAGATGCAAACATCACTCTCTCTAGGTAATTAAGTTTACAATATTAATACAGCATTTTACAGAACATATTTTTAAAAGTTAGACTTAAAACACATTGAGAGTTATGAAGGGAACTGCAGAGTATTCAAGGGATCTCAGGAAGCAATTTTTCATAATGATATATTTATATATTTTCATTTGTCATACGTTAGATTTATGATGCCAAATATCCCATGAACCATAATTCTAGCAAATCATTTGGCTGTAAGGTGCTATTACTGTTGCCATTACTGAAACTTGGTAGGTCTAACCTGATGGCTGGAGTGCAGCTATTGATATCTGCAGGCTCTTAAGCAGCAACAGGCAAGGAAGGAGGGGCAAAGGGGTTGCCCTCTACACCAATAAGTGTGTGATAGAGCATGGAGAGATCTCTCTGAAGAATAGCCATGAACAGGTTGAAAGCTTATGAGTAAGAATCAGAGATTGAGACAACAAAGGAACCTTGTGGTTTGTCTTTACTACAGGCTGTCTAATCAAGGGAAGCCTGTTGATGAAGCCCTCTTGCCGCAGCTAACAGGAGGCATCATGTTCCCAGGCCCTTGTCCTGCTGGGCAACAATGACATAGACAGAGGGATCGAGTGCATCCTCAGCAATTTTGCAGATGATACCAAGCTGAGTGGTGTGGTTGGCATGCCTGAGGGATGGGATGCTGTCCAAAGGGACCTCAACAAGGTCAAGAAAGTGGGTCCATATGAACCACATGAAATTCAACAAAACCAAATGCAATGAGCCAAAAATGTGTGCTCACAGGCCAGAAAGTCAGTTATATCCTGGGCTGCATCAAAACCATTGTGGCCAGCAGGTTGAGGGAAGTGATTCTGCCCCTTTACTTCACTCTCATGAGACTCCACCTGGAGTGCTGCATCCATCTGAGGGGCCCTCAGCACAGGAAAACAGGGACTTGTTGGAGTGGATCCAGGAAATGGTCACAAAAATGATCAGAGAGGCACAGAGCTGCTTGCCCATTCCCTTCTGGTGGGATGGGGAGAAAATCAGAAGAGTGCAAATGAGAAAACTCATGGGGTTGAGACTAAGACAGTTTAATAAGAAAAGCAAAACCAACACATACAAGAAAAGCAAAATAAGGACTTCATTCACCACTTCCTATAGACAGGCAGGTGTTCAGTCATCTTCAGGAAAGCAGGGCTTCATAATGTGTACCAGTTACTTGGGATGACAAATGACATCACTGAATGTCCCTCCTTTCTGTCTTCTTCTCCCCACTTTACATACTGAGCATGATGCTAATTGTTATGGAATATCCCTTTGCTCAGCTAGGGTCACCTGTTCTGACTGTGTCCCCTCCCAGCTTGTTGTGCACCCCAAGCCTCCTCATTGGTGGAGTGGGGTGAGGACTAGAAAAGGCCTTGACTGTGTAAGCCTTGCTCAGCAGTAATGAAAACATCTCTATATTATCAACACACTTTTCAGCATAAATCCAAAGCACAGCCCTCTATGAGCTATTATGAAGAAAATTAACTCTATCCAGCCAAAACCAGCACAATGACCTTTAAAGGTTATTTGCCACCCAAACTATTCTATGATTCTGTAAAAAAAATTTGATTACATTGGAATCCCTAAAGGTCATGTTAGATATATAAGATGACCCCTGCATATAAGTTTTCAGATGTTAACAGAAAAACTTCAAACTCATTGGCATCACGTTCCCTAAGGAAACTGAAAACAAAGTTAGCTTATCCTTCTCATTATTCAGTTAGCAACCAGCTTAAAAGGCTGGCAAGTGAATGCCCTTCCTAGGATCATGTTTATTTTTAGTGTCTTCCTTTATTCCAGACATTTATTTTAGCAAAATCCACATGTTGACTATGTCCTAGTGAATCCTTGATAGTAAATGTGAACACTCCCTGCAACATTATCAGAACAGACAGATTTCTCAGACTCTCATCCTGTCATTGGACAAAAGCCTTCAGCTAGACAATACAATTGCTTGATTTGTGGGAAAGGCAATGTTAAGAGCCGTAAATTGGCATTAAATGGAATCAGAATTGTTTGCTCCTTTTCATCTCATTGAGCATACAGACTGTTTGGCTGTGTTTATACTGCTGAGTTGATTCAAGCCTTGATGCTGAATAGCACTGACTGGCTTGTGTCCACACTCCACAGGGTCAACCCTCTCTACAACTGACTTCTCTCAGTGACAGCTGAAGTGCTCCAAAACAGAGTCAAGGAGATCACTAAGAATTAAGCAGTGTGGCAGTAAGAGTGAATGACTGAGCTCATTGCCCGGTCCTCTTTGGTTTAGTAGTATAGATACTCTCTAACGAAAAAAATATCCAGTTCCTATGAAAACCTAAAACCAAGAAAGCATAGCACCAGTGATGGTGCATCCATTAGATGTGTGAGTCTATAGGGCTATGTGTCACAGCCTAGGAAGAGGGCTCCTCCCTACAACTCTCATAATATTCATGTCTGGAGAAGCAAAGCTTGAGACCTGCTTCTCAAGATCATGGTCACAGCCATCATGGATTACAAAAGAATTCTGCTGAAAGCTGAGCTTGCAAGGAACACATGTACTTCGGTATAGCCTAGGCAGCTGTGCCTGCCTGCACCTAAGGGTTGGTTACCCTCCTGCATGTATGTACAAATACACATATGTATAGGAGACAAAATTCATATGCGTATACATTGATACACAGATAGATTTATGAAAAAAACCCCTAGCACTGCTCTTGTTTATATCAAACCAGATTGTGCTGTGGCACTCAGTATAATTTTAAATTGCTGCTAAGAAATCTTCACAATAATGGAGCCATTGATTTGGGTATGGTCCTTTTAAGATGTTGCCCTGGGCTGCTGTTGGAAAGCTGCTTTGCAGGCTGCCAGATACGTTTTTTTGTTGTGTAACACCAAGGGTGGCTTAGGATGTGAGGCCATCTGAAATACTGGTTAGTCTGGGAGAAGCCAAGCCCCACATGAGTCACACTTGTACTGTATCTTCATGCAGTGTGGGGGCGGGACCCTGGCACACACAATCTCCTGCTCTCTGCCTAGTTCTTCCCAGCCCATAAACAACTGAGCTTGCTCCAGTATGAAGCTTGAGGGTGAACTAACAATTAAGTAGCATGGACAATCAGGACATAACACTTAAGCACAAAGATCCAGCGGACACCAAGAACACAATAGAGACATACTTTGTGTTTACTAAATTTGAAATAACATTTTTCCTGCATGTTAAATCTTCTATCTAGAGTAACTCAAACCTTTGTAGTGCAGTTGATTAGGTTGGATTGGAAAAAGTATTTAGGTAATATTGGAAATTCTGCCTTGAAAGATTGCATCCAGAGACTAGAAAGGTGTAATATTAAAATTCCACTCCTGATAAATATTGAACATGCTACTGCAATATATTCATTTCCCTTGATATGCTCACAACATGATATGATATTGAAAATACAGCCAATTGCCCCATATTGATGGCCAGATTATTTTTGTTGAAGTTAAACTTTGTCTCAGGCACTGAGACATATGATCTGTCTGCCTGGTAGCAACCCTAACCCACATTCACAGTCCAGTATATTTGAGCCTAGGTGTTTTATTAGACTCTAAACCATCTCTGCAACTACAGTGGAAACGTGGCATTTCAGGGGATGTGTTTAGGCACTGACCTGTTAGTGGTCTGTACAGTTTAATTGGTGGCACAGTCCATGGCATGGTAGTGCTTTCCCAGACAATGCCCAGGCCCAGCTCAGGGCCTGGCACAGTCCTGGGACTCTTCCCAAATGCAACATGAACAGAGCCACCTGCTCTAGGTGAAAGGAGAGTTTAGCTGTGTTGCAAACTGCAGTGGGCCACTTGCTTTGGGGGCCAGAAAATTGGCTCTGGCTTATTTTACTTACTGACCGAGATGTAGCCAAACTGATCCATGCAGAAGCTTAGCTTCTGAACACCCAGTGTGCCGGTTTTACTGGACACATTAGGAATCAGGATGCAGAGATTTCAAATTTCCTCATTTTAGGTTCAGAAACACATTTTTTTCATTTACTTGTGGAATCTCAACACTTCAGTTACTTGCATTAGGGAGAATTAGCTGCAAGTGAACAAAGTTATATGCACAGGAACACGACTATTTTGACCAAAATATGCCATAGGTGCATACGCATTGGTGATTATCACGTCTGCATGTTATACATCCTTTTGTAGCTATTTTTGGTCATCTCAGCTTGAGATCTAGTTTTTCAGAACACAGCACAAAATGCCAAGAGAGGAAGTGAAGAAGTCAGTAGACCTCTTCTGGGTCTGCCTACAATGGCCTGCATGTCATTTAACTTCTACACAGCATTTATGTCTGAGCTCATCTGTAAGGTCTCTTTCAAGTCACTAGAAACAAATAAGTACTTTTGGGGACTGACTCATCTGGCCTGTTTTAGATAAATAGGAACAGGTGAAGTGTACCTTTAAAACATCTGTTTCTCTCCAGTTGCTATAAAGGAATCACGTGGCAATCATCTCACACATAATTTCTGTGCATTTACAGGAGACATACATGGCTTCTAATTCCTCAGACTAGCAATGGTGCTGTGTAATTATTTTAAACATTTTCCTCAAACTTTCTGAATAAATACATAGCTTTCGCTCACATGCAGTCCCCCTCTGCTGAAGGGAAGGGGCGCAGACCACCGTGGGATGCAGGTAACACAAGGGGCATCCTGGGGGCTCTCTCCTCAGCACACAACAAACCCAATGGCCATGGATCTGGTGGGACTTGGGCTCTGCTACAGCTGTAGATTTATGGCATGTTAAATCTCTGGCTACTCAGCTGCCAAAGGAAACATGAGTGGCCACAGTAGTTGCGTTCTTTGTAGAAATGAAGAAGCACAAAAGGGCCATCTGATACCCCACAGGCTAATGTGTGAGTACTGTCTTAACAGGGACAAAAGAGATCCGAGGAACAGTCAAATGTATGGCTCTGGCTTTTGAAAATATATAAATAACTCCATCTTCCCTAGCTTCAGTTTTTCTCTTCTCTAGAAGGAAAAAAACCAGCAATGTTTAGACTTATTTAATTTAATATATTTTGCGTTTTATAGTACCAGAAGGATTTTAAAATGCTATATTAATCATGGGCCAGATGTATGCAGGTCCAAGCTCAATTGATAGGACTGTTCAGGGCTATAAGTGCTGTGC
>JAWWLZ010000001.1:41014929-41051121 GCA_035041345.1 Poliocrania exsul | reverse complement strand
AGTGGATTTTTTAGGTGAGGCACAGCGTGCACAGAACTGGCCCCACTGTTTAAGTCCTGAGGTCCATTTGCCATGGCTGAGTAAACTTGGACAGTGACAGTGAAGTCCTCGGGACTGTCACAGCACCTGGTACTAACCAGGGCTGACCCTGCTGAGCATCCGAGGTCTGACGGGATGGGATGGCAGGCAGGCATTGAACTGCCAGGGGATGGTCCCCACTGAGACTCGAACTCAGGTTCTTGGGATTCAGAGTCCGGACTGCTCTTCTTTACATCACGGGACCACCCCAAGTTAAGCTGTAATGGGTGTCATCACACACCACAGAGTACCACAGAAGAGCTGTGGAGCTGCCATCCCATGCTGAAATCTTGCATTTATTTGACCTGGGAGCCTTACTGCTTGCTTGCAGGCCTTCAATTTGTAAAGTGTTTAATCACACAGTGTTCTGGGCCACTGCAGTAGTATAACTAAAATACTATGCCACAGGTAAATTTTCCTTATAAATCCACAATTTATGGATGGGTCAGTTTACTCAGTATTGTGGCTCAAGGAGCAAATTAGACTAAGCAGGAAGCTGAGTCTAGAGTAGCAAATTTTCTTCCAAGAATACACTTGCTTTCTGTGAAAAGTGAAAGTTTTGTCTTATCAATGAAAAATTAATTTTATGCTCTGGTTCCCCTGTACAACTTCCTGTGACCTGCTGGTCTTTAGGCTTTTGCTTAAAGTGTACTTCAACATGTGGGAAAGGATGTGCACTGAGAATACATGCTTATTTCCACTCTGTACAAGTACCAAGGTGTGCTTGCACCTGAAACCACAGGTGTTCAATCACATTGAAACTCAGGGGCATAGGCACACATTTAAGGAAACTTTGTAGATGTTTTGAATTTAGGCTTGTACTGGAAACTGTAACATTAACCTGGTTTTCATGTTTTCATACTAAATTTTTTTCACAGAAACAATATAGACTAATTTCTTAAAAAAACTCAGCAAAAACGGTAGGCAGAATGAAGGTATACAAGTTTTCGTTTGCTCATGCCTAAACCAAGCTTGTTGATTTTACCACAGTTACTTTTCTTCATACTTGAAAAATAAATTTAAGCCTTTTAATTTCTTTCTTTTTTTTTTTTTTAATTTGTGTGATGCATAGAAAAACCTCGAAACATCAATCTGAAGAATAACCATTGACTAATGGGAATAAGACACCTTGTTGGCTTTTCGCAAGTGCTCAGAATGCAGCTGCTGTCTCTGTGTCCACTCTCATAGCGCATATTCCTGATGCCCGAGAGCCACACTGTTCATTCACCTAAACAAAAAACTACACTTCACTATTGTCAAAAGAGTCAAAGTGACCTCAGAAATAAGGTTATTACCTTTGTGTTGAAGTCTGTAACTTTAAATCAAAAAACTCCTTTGAAAATCATTTCCTAGAAATTTAAATGCAGGCAACCTGTTTTGGAAAGACTGTCTCCATGTAATTGAGGAAGCTGACTCATGTGCTTTACTTTTACCACCTAAATCGATTAACAGGAGTAGAAACCAAGTTCAGCTGGTGCTCTGGCTTGCTGACTAGCAGGGCTGTTTTTGATCCATGGCCTCTGGTATTTGGATTATTTGCTTTTCCCGCTCTTAATCTCTGTGGTGAAACCTTCCCCTGCTATTTAAATATTAAATCCTTGCCATACTGGAATGTCGCAGGGTACTGCTTACAAACAGAGAAGTCAGGGCTTAGTATTTCAGTGCAAACCAATTTTGAGTTACAACTCAGAAGGCTCTTTGTTCATTTCTTTCATGTCCTTTGCTGGGAATTCTATATGTATTTGATCACTCAAGATCCAGAAAGTGGACTTCAGCTATAGTTTCCCATTTCTGGCAGCAGTGTTAGTACAGATGGCAACAGTGACTGTAAAACACTGAGTTTCTGAAATTTTGATGTTTAAATACAGTTTATCTTCCCTTTAAGCTTGTCAGATTTTTCCTCCAGAGATGTTGGAATGCCCAGCTAGAGGAAAAAGGTTATTTATTATTTATTACTTATTACTCCATTCCTCAAAACATTATATATTGAAAAAAATCAATCTTTCCCTAAACATTCTCTGTAAAATTTTAGGCTGCTATTTTCTACATATGTAGCTCACCTTCGTCTTGGCTGACACAACACATCAGCATGTAGTTCTAATCCCTGATAAACTGTCCACTGTTACGATCACAGAATCACAGAATATTATCAGTTGGAAGCAACCCACAAGGATTATTGAGTCCAACTCTGAGTAAATAGCCCATGCTGGGATAGAACCTGCAACCTTGGCATTATCAGCACCAGGCTCTGTCCAACTGAGCTAATCTCAGGGTCATGATGGGCACATGCTTTCTTCTACTCTTTTTCTTACAGGCTGGTTCCCTCCTAAGCAATGGCAGCACTTTTAAAATATAATGGCATGATGATCTTGATATGATATGGAATAACAAAATTTTCAAAGTACATTTGCCAAATAATGATTTTATAGCTTCTTTTGGGAAGATGCATTCCATTTAGAGAATACCAGTGTTCTTGTGGGGGCATGTTCCCATGGTTGCACTGTTATTGCACTCCTGAAATAAAGCTTCCATACTCTTTGAAAGACTAGCAATGACACTGTATGGGGTTCAGGCACAGCTCTGGTGGAAGCATGGGACTTAACTCCCCAGACAACCCCTACAATTCTTACTGTATAGACATGAGCAGAAAATCAAACATCTAATAGGGATTTACAAATCCAGAGATTTAGTAAATTGCTTTTATAGCTCTTTGCAGAAAATTAACTTTATTATTTCTTGCAGCTAATTATCAGCCTAGATTTGTTGACTGGTTCTGTGCACTTTATACACCTTCTACAACTTTTTTTAAAAAAATGTGGATGTGGCACTTGGGGTGTCGGTTTAGTGTCAGGTTGGACTTAATGATCTTAAAGGTTTTTGCCAACCTAAAAGGTTCTGCCATTCCATGAGTCTGTGAATGTTTATCTCCTTTGCACTGAAAGAGCAGAGGAAGAGCAAAAAGAGGAAGTTAAAAAGTCACCATTTCTTAGCAGTTAATTAACTTCACATATTTAGGTATCATGCTTGTTAACCAACAAAAGACCTTTGATCTAGAGCTGGCATAACAACCCAGACAGGTTTTTAAAATTAATTTTACAATAAAGCACAGAATAAAACAGACTTAATTATCCTAAAAATGCTTACCAGTCAATTGACATTCATTATTTGAATTTCTACTTTCATCTTTATTTTGTTGCTAATTTTGTAGTGTCAAACAGTATACACACTGCATATAAAGTACATAAAGCCACAAGATCCTGTAGCAGACAATATCAGTGCTGCCCGTACATTGCAAAGGATTGCTTGCTGAGGCACTCTGGGACTGCTGTGAGGCCATTGCAGGGCTCACCAAAGGGGAGGACACGCACTGCTGAATACTCTGTAATAAAATGGAGAATAATGAGATATACATGTACATAAACAGAAATGTGATTATTTATAACATTCAAGAAACATTTGATGGTATCATGTGATCTGTTTTCCACTATATAAATGACTGTGTGCCTTCATCTAGAGTTAGAGGCTGGTATTACAGAGCACAATGTCCTTCACAGAAAATACTGAGTGAATATCCATACTTAATGTATAGAGTGCTCTGCAGCTACGAGACCTGAAGCAGGTTGTTCTCTTGGTCAAGTAAAAATTTTAAATTCCATTCTTTCTCCTGCCTTAGTTGACGAAATCTCATTCATCTGTACTTTTTCTGCAGCTGGCTACTTGTATGACAGTTCACTCTAACCATCAAGATGAATTCCAAACCAGTGGCTGAAATCTGAATGTTTATCTGTAGTTAGACATCTGTTTAAATGTTTAAGTATATACTTGTAAGGAAAGAAGGATCTTAAATGTCCATCAGAGAACTTACAGTTCCAGAGACTGAACAGCCAGAGTAATATCTAGTGTTTATATCTCATTCTTGAAACAAAAATCTTGTAGATGAAGTATTAGTGGGAGAAAACTTGTCAGAGACCAGCCAGCCAAGAAAGACTTGTGACTGCTGAGAGCCAGGAAAATGCACTGGTGAGTGGAACTGCTTTGTTTCCTTTTTTCTTTTTCTTTTCGTTATGCAGAGCAGACTATGAAGAAAGGACCAGAGAGCAAGCTCAAAAATTCATCAGTAAAACAGTTAGATTCAATAAAGGTAACTGCTGAAAAATGCAAAATTTACAATATGTTTAGACATAAACCACTAAATTTATAAGACTGGAGGCAGAAGAAAGGCAGCTGAAGTTCTACGTCACACCTATTACTGAGATTCACAAGAAGAGGGGTAATGATGTAACCTGTGGCCTTTTCACAGTCCCACTTCAAAACCAAGCAACTATTTTGAATTTAGGAGCTGAGATGCTTCCTGGGGTTTTTCAGTCTCAAATTCAGTGAATTGCAAAAGCCTTGTGAATAAAGAGTATTTTATCTAACATTTTTGCTAACAGTTTATCCAATAAAATATATGAAGTATGTGAAATAGATCATCTTGAGTGCGATCACACAGCATGTACAGGACGACCGGGGATCAGGCCCAGCCAGCATGGGCTTAAGAAAGACAAGTCCCGTTCGATTGATCTGATCTTCTTCTATGACCAGGTGATGCAGGAAAGGCTGTGGATGTTGTCTGCCTTGACTTTAGTAGAGCATTTGACACAGTTTCCCACAGCATTCTCCTGGAGAAACTGGCTGCTCATGGTGGGAATGCATGCGCTCTGTGCTGGGTAAAAATCCAGACAGTGATGGTGATTGGAGTTACATCCAGCTGGTGGCTGGACACCAGTGGTGTTCCCCAGGGCTCACTAATGGGGCCAGTCCTGTTCAATATCCTTATCAATCATCTGGATGAGAGGATCAAGTGCACCCTCAGTCACTTTGCAGCTAACACCAAGTTGGGCAGGAGTGTTGATCTGCTGGAGGGCAGGAAGGCTCTACAGAGAGATCTGGACAGGCTGGGTTGATGGGCCAAGGCCAGTTGTATGAGGTTCAACAAGGCCAAGTGTTGGGTCCTGGACTTGGGTCACACCAACCCCAGGCAGTGCTACAGGCTGGGGGAAGAGAAGCTGGAAAGCAGAAAAGGACCTGGGGGTGCTGGTCAGCAGCAGCTGAGCATGATCCAGCAGTGTGCCCAGGTGGCCAAGATGGCCAATGGCATCCTGGCCTGTGTCAGCAACAGTGTGGCCATCAGGACGAGGGCAGTGATTGACCCCCTGTACCTGGCATTGTGAGGCTGCACATCGAAACCTGTGTTTAGTTTTGGGGCCCTCACTGCAAGACATTGAGGTGTCCAGAGAAGGGCAACGAAATAGTGAAGGGTTCAGAACATAAATCCTATGAGGAGTGGCTGAGGGAGTGGAGTTGTTTAGTTTGGAGAAAAGAAAGACTCAGGAGACTTTATCGCTCTCTATGACTGCCTGAAAGGAGGTTGTAGCCAGGTGGGAGTTAGTCTCTTCTCCCAAGTACAAAGTGACAGGACCAGAGGAAATAGCATCAAGTTGTCAGGGGAGGTTTAGATTGGATATTAGGAAGATTTTCTTCATGGCAAATGTTGTCAAGCATTGGAACAGGCTGTGGAGTTCATCATTCCTGGAGGTATTTAAAAGATGTGTAGATGTGGCACTGAGGGATATGGCTTAGGGATGGACTGGGGAGTGCTGGGTTAATGGTTGGACTTGATCTCAGAGATCTTTTTCAACATAAACAGTTCTATGATTCTATGATTCTAGGTACATGGGCATGTATCTATAATTTTTCTTCTGTATAAATATATAGTAAAGCAAAAGATTGATAATACAGAATTATCTATACTAACTCTTGCATCACAAACTGAACATTTGAAATGTAAATGTTGTACTTCAGACACTCTTCTATGTATTCATTTCTTTACATTTCAGGTATCATCCTTTGTTTCAAACTGACAAGATCTAGAATATATGAAACAAAATACAAACATCTATTGAAGAAAGGTAATACCTGTCACTTATAGAACATGGTATATCTTCATGTCAAAGTAAGAATTCATAGCATTAAAAATTATTTTATGCACTGTTATACATAATTATCCATTTCCTATATTATTAAGAAATACAAATTACTTATATATACTTCAAGTAGACCCTACTAAATTACTGTTCCTTAAAAGTTTTTGGAACTTCCTCAACTTGGCAAGTGTCTTCAGATCACAAAATGAAAATAAAGCCAGAGGATGAGGCAGGCTGGTATAAACTGTTAAAGCCTGTTTACAGTACTATAAAGTTCATATTTACTGGGGCTTTTTTTACATAAATAGAAATCTGAAAATATGGCAAGCCTGATGAACAGACTGATGTCAGCATTTTCAATTCTATTTTTAAAATAAAATAAGCCACAAGTTCAGTTTGTAGGAATTAAAGCCGAACCCAATTAAATTAAATACTTACTAAGGGGTGTTTATCTGCAAAACATGTGAAGCAAATGGGTTTCTGGCAATGGCTTCTTGAACATCTAAAAAAGAATGAAAGTATATAATAAATATTATGTAAACCAAACACTTCAATAAAAAATAAGATTCACAGTCAAACATTCAACACAGAACTTCCTGAAGATTGTGGAAATGTAGTTTAATAGCACTGGTTTTATTTCCCCTACAAACTGATGCTGAAGTATGGGCTATATCTCTATTTTAAAACCTTATATCTACACACTATATGACCAAAAGATTCAGTGTCAATAAAGAAATCTAAAGCCAGAGAAAAGAATGCCAGCTACTTTAAGCCAGCAACAAATTATCCATATTTAGACTGCTTAGTGACTAAGTGCCATTCATTAAAAAGACCACTATGAAAGTACACAGTTTTAGTCACTTAATTTGTTAACATTTGAAAACAAAGCTAAAAGAAGGTGTGCAAAAAGGTCACAGCTTAAAAAAGCAATGTACTTGCATGACAAGTAACTACCTAAAACAATTTATTCACTTACTTACAGGTACATACTTACATGTACTTATGTGTAAGTCAACCTGTAAAATTTCCCAGCTTCCTATTACCAATTTTAATCCTCAAATAATTAGGCAAGCTAATTAAATTTCCGAGACTTATACATATATGTATGTATTACATTAATTTTCACAGTTACCTCATTTGCAATCTATTAACTCCTATGACTCTTTCTTTGTTTCTTTCATATTCCTAAGTACTTTTCTTACAGTTTTCTTTTACACACTTTGCAAACTTCAGCGTTCTTGCTCCCAGTTCTTTTGCTGAATTTGCCTTTCTTTCTATTTCTTTGTTATTTCTCTGTTACTTATACAGCAATTTAGTTTCTATATTCTTGTAGTTCTCTTTTCATGTCTACTTTCCTAACCCAAGCACATCATGGTAAAACACCTCTCTGGTAAAAATGGAATTCTTCATTTCCATTTGCCTGGAAGCAATAACCACAAGTTATGATACCATGAAATTCTGAACCACTGTTTGATGGAGCAGGAATTGTAAGCTACAGATGTGGAAAATTTCTAAACCATTGCAAAGATAGTTTATTCTTCTGTTGCAGTTTATAGGGAACTGAAGCCTTTTTCCTCAAAGTCATGCAATCCACCATGTGATGTAGAAATATATGGATAGTGTGCAGAAGCTTAATAAGCCCTGTTTCACTTGATACCAGTCAATAAGGGGCTAAACTTGGGTAACTTGGCCATGAAATGGTGCAGTCCAGAAGGAAAAGAAGTGAAATAGTAAAGTCAATGAACTTCAAGAAACTCTTATAAACTCAAATAATTGGCATGTAAAATTTTTTCTGAAAAAAGTTCAAGGAAAATGTACAATTCAAGAGAGTTGGCAATTCCATAAACAGCACAAATGGCAAGCAGAAGTTATTCCAATCATAGAAAAGTCCAGCAGTCCAGTGAAGAGACCACACAGACAAAGTCACAATGTCCCCACTGATTTCAAATACAGGATGGAGCACACGAAATACTGAAACTATGCCAAACAAATGAGAGTTTTTATGGAAGACCTGAATGATTACATAGGTCAAAGCAAATCCTAACCATTAGATAAAGTAAGATACCCAAGAAGTAAGTTTGTTCTGCAACTGTGTTAGTTATCATAGGATTGCTATTGGAAGTGTTAGCTAATTAATTCCAGGGGAAAAAATATCAAGAACAAGTACAGACTTTTTCTCAACATTCTTCAGAAAAATGGAAGATGTGATTGAAGAGTTCATATAAAAAACACCAGTATAAAGCAGATAAGAAATCAGCCTGGTATAGAGAAAGAACAAGTTAAAGAGCTAATTAAGTAAAGTAAATTAAGTGAATTTGACATTTTTAAAATGGTTGCACAAGTGATATTCATTTAAGCATTCAGATTTATCTTTATCAATGTCAGAACTCAGTATTTGTGCTCTTTAAGAATTCACGGAGAAGAGGAACATTCTAAAATACTAGAAGACAGACAACGAAAAGCCAATAATTATAAAGGAATACACTTGCAAAAATATGTGATATATAACATAAAGGGCAATTATTTGCAAAAATAATTGCAAAAAAAAGTTAAGATGGATAAGTTTTGGAACAAATTCCCAAGTGAGGCCAGATGCATGTTGAAAGAATATTTTTGACAAATGTGTGGCAAACATCTGCAGTTGGGCTGAAAGTGTCCTCCAGCCATACTTTGAATTTTTTTTAAACCAAGTCACCATAATTTTAAATTGATTTCATTGACTTTAAGAAGGGTTTCATGCTTTTGATATACTGTATGCTACATTTAGTAAATAACAACAACAACAACAATAATAGAAGAAAGTATTTCTATCATACTATTCCTGATTTTAATCCAAATAAATTTATCCCAACTAAATGGAAAGTTATTAATCACTTTATGTAGCATCTTATTTATTATCCAACTTACTTTTTAGCCTTTGATTGAGGCAATTAAGAGACTGGAAAATCTTCTGTTCTTCTACTGAAAGTGCACTCACACCTGGACACGGAACCCTGTTAAGCAGTGAGGGCTGTCTGGCTGTCTGCACACTGTCCATAGCTGCCAGGATTTCACCCTCTGCAATGCAGGTACTTGCTAATTTTTCTGCCATTAGAAACTGAGCAGTGCTTTCTGAAACTGAAGAGATTACAGGGAGAACTTCACATGTGAAGAGATCACTATATTTAAATAAACTGGTTTTTTTCATGACTAAATGTCTGTAAAACACACAAAATTGACATTAAAAGATCGAAAATTGGCAAAATAAAGAGACATGATACATTAGAAAGTGAAATAATTAAGAACATTAATGCACCTTACAATTGGCACCAGAGCAAGTCCTAACGAGTTTGGAAATATGTAATGGTAGCAGCATTACTGGTCCATACCATACAGTAATACATGACACGTTCAGCTGTACAGCTACTGTACAGTTAAATACAAACAGGAATGGAATGAGTTTTGAATATATGTTGTAATGCATTTATAAAACCATCAATATCATGGTATATGGTGCTATATCTTACATTTGCAGGAAAACAAAATACTAGGTCTAGAGAACTACCCCTTTTTACTTAGAATCACTGATGCCAAAAGGCACAAGTCATGTTACACAGTGGAAATATTAGGTCATTCTACTTTAGGTGTAACAAAGAATTGAAGTGAGCTGTGTTACTATACCTTCCTCAGATTTATAGATGTTGTTCATCTTTTGTACTGGTTCAAATGCAGATGGAACAGGACTCAGCTGGACAGTACATAACGAATTCTATCAAAAATATTATAAGAATATTTTAAGTATAATTTAAGTTGACTCTACTACCTTCTGAACATGTTTCATTTATTATTTCATATTATCAAATCTTTTGAAGTCCAAAAATATTAGTGTACACTAATAAAGTGATGTATTCTCCTTGGTTTCATTATTTTCATTAGCAGTGACAGCAAGCTGATAGCGCATTGATTCAAAATTGTGTGACCTTCAACAAATCTCTGATATTCCTGAAACTCTTTCCATTTTGAAGAGAAATAAGCTTTTTATTTTTCTTTAATTTTATATTAACCTGTGCATGACGAGTAGGTTCACATCTTTTAGATGTTACATTTTGTCTTCTGTGTTCCGAAACAGCTCGGTGTTTATTTTCACGGTTTTCAAGAACTTGATTTTGTCTTGTAACAGGAACAACACCTTAAATGACATGCAAACAAAAATAAACCAAAAATGTGTAAAAACATGATAAAGATACTAGTAGCAAAACCAATAACAGTGACTAAAACTCTCTTTCCATATTTAGATGTTTACAACTGATCTCATTAAATGTATTTTCTTACAATGAAAAAGAGAGAAACAGGCACTTCAAAAGCATATTTAATTCCATGTTAGCGTAGCACTATGAGATACAGATGTGGATTGTTAAGTCAACCTCCACTTTGAATCTCAGGTAATAAAAACTGTCTGTACAAAAATACAAGGTGGTCTTACCAAGTAAAAAGGGGAATGAAAGGTGAGTTGTGACATAACCAATATCAAATAATGTGCCAAAATTTAATGTTTTAGAAAATAAATTGCATTTAGAGGATAAAGTCTAACTGTTCAACACAGTAAATGCCTGTTGACAAATTGCTATATCTTATACCTTAATGGATTCAACTTTGTTAAGATTACATAGCAGTTTGCAGAAAATGTGGTAGTTCACACAGTTTATTTGGTTCACAGAATCACAGAAAAGTAGAGGTGGGAAGGGAGGGACCTTTTGAGGTTGCCTGGTCCAGCACCTCCACTCAAGCAGGAGCTCCTTGCCCGGGGCCATATTCAGGTGGCTTTTGAGTATCTTCAAGGCTAGAGTTAGTGAAGTCTCTGGGCAATATGTGCCAGTGCTCAGTTACTCTCAAAGTTAAAAGTTTCTTGATATTCAGAGGGAAATTCCTGTGTTTCAGTTTGTGCCCATAGCCTCTGGTACTTTCACTGGGCATCACTGGAGAGAGCCTGCCTCTGTCCTCTTTGCAGCTTCCTTCCAGATATTTATAGACATTGGTAAGATTCCCCATGACCTTCTCTTCTCCAGGATGAACAGCCCATGCTCCCTCAGCCTTTCCTCCTAAAAGAGATGCTCCAGTTTCTTTACTGTCTTCATGGCCAGTCACCTCTCTCCAGCATGTCCGTGTCTCTTGTACTGAGGAGCCCAGAACTAAGACAGTACTCCAGGTGTAGCCTCACAGATGTTGTGAGGTTTAAAAGCCATGATTTTAAACATTATTTCTATAGCTTTGGTTTTGTAGTTAATCTTACTAATCCATATATCTGTGTACAAATTTTAATGACAATACTGCTGTATAGCATTTTCCCTCAGCCAGAGAAGTCTAATCTAGACAGTGTACCTCAAATTTATCTCAATTTTGTCTAGCATGGCAAGACATTTTCAAAATTAAAGCAACAAGTTTCAAAATTAAAATTATGTTCTTAATTAAACTTTAATGCATATGAATTGGAGATGCAAATTAGCAATTTCATGAGCAACTCAGGAATCTATATACCCAAGGAAATATATTCTCATTTGTAAACACAGTTACTAGACTTGTAAATGCAGTTTCTCGATTTATACTTGAGAAGATAAATTACTGATTTATTTACATAATAAATATTAACATGTGCATTTAATGTAAGGATCATGATTTTGCCAAGAGATCTTTTACTGATTCTAACAGAATTTTATTTCTTTTGTGGTTGTTACAGTGAGAGTTAATGAAGTAGAATTCTTACCCTTCACAGAAAAAGAAAACAATGAATTGATCCTAGAAGCATATTTTAAATTAGTCATCTGGCTGTAACATGGGACACTTTATATTTAAAAGGTTGCCATTTAGTTATATGCAAATTATTGCAGTGTGACACATGGTGCTGAATAGCACCCGAAAAGAAAAAGAAATGTGATCATGTTATATTGAATACAGCAGAAAATTTAAAAAAAAAGAAAATGAAAACAAGAGACCTTGGTTATATTAATAATCACATGATATTTTTCAGAAAAAATAAAGTTTCTCTATGTGTATGCATCAATAGTTAATTTCATTCATTTGCAAGACATGCTAGATATATGCCAAGGAAAAGATTCTTCTGAGATATGTAATACAAAGTTATAATAAGCAATAGTGTCTTAAGGGAACAAGAGACTGAGCAGGCTAGAACTGTTTAAGCTTGTTAATTAGCCCCATATTTTGACAGGCTAAAGGTTAAACACATTTTTAAAGCCTTTTACTGACTGTACATGAAAGGTCATAAAATAATTTTAATTTCCAGCTACAATATAATATGTGTCAGCAGAGGATACACAAGCCTGGAAGCCAAATTAATTTAAGATTCTCATGGACGACAGTTTTATTTATTCATCTTGTTCTCACTTATACTTTCTGTACATTTGGCCAAGCATTTTAACAAATCACATTTTCTACAGTGTCTTCATGCACCTCATGGAATTCTGCAGATACTTTACTCAAGAGCAATGCAGTATTCAGTCTCAAAACAAGCACTTCAGGACAAAGACTGTGGCGTCTATGTGCATTTATAAGTAATTGAGCAAATAATAGCAAATCAGTAAGAGTTATCTGGAGTATTTAAAATAAAGAAGACTTTCAAAACACGAAAGATAAGCAGATACGGAGAGGGGGCAACCCACCCAAACTTTAAGTGGTTACTCAGCTCTTCCTCTAAAAGAGCTGGAGGTATGTGACACTGGGGATGTAGCATTTAAAGCTGGAGGGAAGCCAGTGTTAGTAGCGCACACAATTTTGACCCAGTACATTTCCTGATTGATTGATCTGATGTGCAGATAAGAACATCAAGACGACTGAATCTCTGCTGGAGGCAAGGCGTGGTAATGCAAGTCTTCATTCATTTCCAATGTAAAATCAAATGGGTTAAGTCACACAGATCTGAAACTCATCACTTTTGACTTTGAACTGGAACAGACAAGCGGATAGGACTTTTCATTTCCCACCCCTGCTTTAGGCCAAGAATATTCACCTGCCTGTCTTACACAACAGAGTTTTTTTGAATCACTCAATCGTTAAAACTATGTATTATTGTAGATAAAATGAGAAATGTAGGGGGGGGTTAAGTTATGGGAATTAATTATTTTGCTAGAAAGTGTTTTTGAGTTGCATGCCCAATCCTTGGGGTGATCTGGTACATGAAGTATTTTGGAAAGCTGCTTGTACCTGAAGCAGGGTCTACGGTTTCGGGAGCTCCAGCTGCAGCCCTCAACAGGAAGCAAAAGCGCATACTTCATAGCAATTATAAGCAGAAGGATGTCATTAATGCCCAAGGCACAGAATATAGCTAGGCTTCACAGGAGAAACAAAGCAAATACAAAAGTGTGAAATGTAATTTGAAATGTAAACCCCAGGATATTAAAGTTTATTTTCCCAAAAATTTCTTATGCACCTTTCCTCAATCTTACCAATGAATCTCTTCACCATATTGTTCCCAAGGATAATTTTCAATAAAATGCAGGATTGTTTCTCAAATTTCTTAAAATTCCTTATAAATCAACATATTTTGCAGGAGAGCAAAGTTTGCTTGGCAGAAGCTCTTTAGTTTTAACTTGTCTTTACATTTTTTAAGCTTTCATTGTATTACTGGGACTAAGTCTTAATGATTTTAGGCATTTACAGTGTCAACATTTTAAAAACATAGTAGATCTACACTTCCACTCTCAGGTGGCAGCGACTGTTGCACAACAAGCTATGACTCTCAGTTACCTTGTAAAACTTGCTTGTATAAACTTAGCTGCTTCCTCCTATATCATTATTTAGATTACCTGTCACATCTGCTCATTAGTCATGAATATAATCTCAGGGAAAATCCTTCCTTTTCATTTAATATTGTAGAGAGCTATTAAAAATGGGGATCAATGTTTGACAGGCCTCTGGGCACCACTAGAAGAGAAATGACAATGACAAATGGTGAGAGCGTGTTAAAGCCGGCTGTGCTGTGTGAATGGATGAAAGGCTGGACCTTTTAACTGCAAACAAATTTGTGATGTAATTGAAGAAGATGTCTGTCTGAACATCCCCCCAGCCCAGATCCAGAAACATGACTCTTACCAGCAGCAGACTCTTTTGGAGCTTGGGCAGAATGTGCTTCGTGCCAGGAGGTGCTTGTTTTTCCAGCTGCTTGGATATGACAGAGATGAAATCCATTTTCTGCATTAACAGGTCTTCTCTCAGTGCAGGTTACTGAATGATCCTGACAGGCACTTGCCTGAACACTACTTACGGCACAAGTATCTTTTGCCCAAGGTTCGTATTTGGCTGTGCTGCAGTCAGGTGTAGAAATTGCAGCAGCCAACCCAGAACAAGCAATATTCTCACTGTTTCCTGCACCATTCCTATTTAAAACCCAATTTCTTAGCACAACATGTCTGTCATTTAAACCATCCCTGCTGGTAGTGGTAGCTCGGAGCCTTGAAGGCGGCAGTGACAGACACCCAGGGCTGGCTGTGTTTCCAACACTTCTGTTTCCTGGCAGAGGTGCCGAAGGCGGGTGAGGTGTTAGCAATTTCCCTGGAGCTTGTGGAGGTTTGTTGGCTCCAGCAGCAGACTGTAGCTGGAGTATTGTGCCTCTTCTCTTGGGCATAAAAATTGACTGCGCTCTTACAGATGGTGCTCTTCTAGTTACTTGTGCCTTATTTTTGAGTTGATTACCTTCATTAATTTTAGAATTATTGGTACATACTGGGGGTTCTCTTCCTTCCTCTTTTGATACCATCCGAGCTTTTTTAGCAGAAAAGGATCCAGTAGACATAAATATATTCTGAGATGTGCATTCTTTATTTGATTCTTCAGTATCAACATTTGGTTTTGATAAATGAGAATTTTCTTGATGATTTTTTATGAACATGAGTTTTGAAGGTTGAGCAATGATACTTAAATTATTCCTAGGAGCATTATTTGTAGTTTGAATACCTGATACTTCACTAGTGTTTTTCTCATAGCATTTTTCATTATTTTCTGTTATTATCTGGTCAATTTGATCACACCATCTAAGATTCCTATTGTATTTTTCATTTTCGGTACTTCCCTTTTTTATTTTTGCCAGTTCTAAACTGTCCCTGATAGATGACATGGGTTGAATTCCAAAACTGATCCCATGGTTCATAACCACAGTTTTGAAATGACTGGGTTCATATTTAGAATCCTTCTTTAAGATACTTCTGATTAACTGTGCTCTTTTTCTTTCAAGAATATTATTTTTCAGGGCTTTGTCATGTGCAGGCGTACCAGGACTGAACTCTGTATCAGACAACAGTGACATAGTTTCTATTATATTTCCCCTTCCCTCCTCTTTGTTATTCTGTTGCTTAATTTCCAACAGAACTGAGGCATTTGGTATGTCCTGAAATAAAGGTGTTCTTGACATAGTATCATTAATACATTTAATATTTTCTTCTTTTGTTTCAGTCATTTTTCTTGAGGTATTATTTAAAAACTTTGTACTGATATTTTTGTCCACTGGTAATGTATCAGCTGTGCTGGGAATGCCAGTGGAACATCCCTGATTAGGAAATAAGATTATAGATGTTGCAATAGGTTGACCGGATGGTTGCACAGATACAGTTCTCTTCTGTGGGGTCATTTTAAAACTCTGATCTTGCATCAGATCCTGAACTCTTTCTCCTGGAATAGATTCAGGGCTGTCCCAGGCTTTGCTAGGATTGAGAACAGGATGACCAGTGGCTAATGTGCTGGCTGTTCCAGAAGATGGCTTGCTTTGGTCTTCTTTTGTATTTTGCAGATAACTAAATGCATTAATCACAGAGCTCTTTTGCTTACCAGAGGTAGAGAAATCTGCAGCTTTTTTTCCAGATCTCTGAGAAGCAGATGATTCCTCTTCTGGAGTGTTTATGTGTTCAGCAGGAGTTAGAACATTATGTTTAGCTAAAAGATCATGAATAGGTATGCTGTGGTGGTGTTGGGAATCTGCATTTCTCAGACAATTATTTAGATGCACATTTTTAGAAGTACTTTGATCTATATAAAGTAAACCATCATTCCTAGTCTGGGATTTTCCTGGCTCATACATGGCACAGTCACACTGTGTAGTCAAAGATGATTCATTTGATGTTAAGTAATTTCCATTTTGTTCTCCAGCCTCAAGACTGTCAAGGCTTGACAGGCTTTCTGAATCATCTGTTTCTTCAAGTTCTTGATGAAAATTCTGAAATACAGGCATCAAACCAGACTGTTAATTTATTAGAAATGTGGGTTTGCTGATACTAATTTTTCATTAATAAAAGCTTAGACTAAAATACAAACAATACTGACCCTCGTGTTTTTATGTCTAGGATTCATATCACCATAAGTGTTTCCATCGAGTCAAAATTTACCTGTGGTAAGTTGCAAAACAAAATGATATAACTTGGGAAGAAATTCAGAGGTGAGAGCTACATAGCTCAACAGATTTAATCCTAAATTATATATAAATTCTGCAATATCATAAAAGGAACTAGATTTATCTGAACAACAGTACTGTTTCTGGACTACCCTATGACATTGGACGGTTTTCATACTCTGTAAGGGTATGTAAATGAGTTTACAAATTGAAAGATAATCCATGAAAATACAGATTTGATAGTGGATATGCCCCAAACTTGAACTTTTCCACAATACTAGACTGAATATGTTTCTTTTCATACAAAGAACCACAAGTGATGAGGAGTTAAGCCTTGTCATGGCAAACACAGAAAAATCTCTCTGCTATTACAGTCAGTGATTAACAACTACCCACAGTGAAATTCCCTCTTCACATCTCTAAGAAAGAAGAAAATACCATCTGATCAATGAAGTCAGATCAGGTCTAAGAGCATCAACTCCCTTAGCCTTTTCATCAGATTTTAATGGAATGATGAATAAGAGCAACTGGCATCATCTGAAGCACTAGTGGGAAAACTTTGTGTATGTACTATACAAGCACTTTTTTCACTATTACTTCCCTATCCAAGCACTGAGATGCCGAATGTCATTGACAATACATACTGTTTTAAGCACAGAACTTCAAAATACCCATAAAGGAAAGCAAGAATGTCAACTATTTTCACAGCCTCATACACTCACTTTCACACAACTCAGCAGAAAAGTGATTTTTAAACTTTTGTTGGAAAAAATTGGTGTGAAAAACTAAGGGAAGCTGAATTAGATATGCAATCTTATGCAATGAAGTTTTTTTTTCATTAATGACTTTAAATGAAAAATATTTCAAGTAGCAATATCTGTTAACCTAGGTAAGTGATGATATATGCCCTGGCAATAACATAGAATTAACATTTTGAAAACTCACCAAAGAATACATAAAATTCTTTAGTGAATAATAATACATTTTTGTAGTAAACATTTTTTATTCTAATAAAATCTTTATACCTTAATACTGAATATTTTATAGTTGTACAAATGTATTACATTGCAGAATAAAAAGCTTAGTAAGTCCTGAAAGATTTTCTATGATTGAATTAAATCTTATCTTGCACTAAACGTTCAGAGGTTGGTGCAGTCTTCTATTATAGTTATATGATCTGAGATACAGAAACTAAATAGAAACCAAGTGTAAAGAAAGATCCTTTTGGGGAAAATTTTCAAACTAAAGCTATAAACCCCAATGTCTTTCTAATAGAAAAGAATAAATAACACTTTGTTAGTTATTTATTAACCTTTATGTTTGCTTAAATTATATTGTTAACCTCTGCTTGAACTTCACCAAATATGGAAAAGGCATATACTCAGAGTTTTCTGTATCAGGAAAAATTTAAGAACTAACTTCAAAATTTTCAACTGGGAAAAAAAACAGTAAAAAGAAATTACAGGTGTCAGGCTTACTTCTTGTCTAATTTGGAAACTGCAAGTGTATAGCAAAATGTGTTTCTAAAATGACAGAGTTAGACAGCAGAAAAATTTTGTAAGGATTGATTTAAAAAAGCTTCTGAGAGCAGGTTTGCTTAAACTGATAAATCTGGTGAGTGGAAGAAAATTTGCGACATTTAAAAATTAAGCTAAATAAATATCTGCCAAGTTGTGCTCCAGAGGTTGAAAAAAGACTTGATCCTGCATTATGTATATAATTTTACTCTCATTGTAAAACAAAACCTCATGAAAAACAAAATCTCACTTGAGGTAACATTCAAAAATGTTAGGAACTAAAGAATAAAGAAGGAATCCTCATTTAAACACCTACTCACTTTTACGCAGTTCATGCAAATTCAGTTAATTTTTTAAATTTTACATTTATTATGTTGCATCATACAATTTCATCCTTTCACACATTAAAGATGCTTAACATTCTCATTAAAATATTTACATATTTTATTTCCTATTTTGGCCTACTATGTAATGCAAATAAATGTCATGTTTCCTTGTAAAAATGTGTAACTAGAACTACTTCTGCAGACAAAAAAACAATTCAACAATTACCCTTTTTAGTGATCAGTAAGTGCAGGGAAATAAACTTGGAAATCCCAATGATTTGATTTAAGCTGTCAGAATACTATAGGATGATAAGGAAATAAAAGTGCTGCTTCAGGTTTATAATAATTAATCTTTTAAAAAAATTAAAATAACTGATGAGGCATCTGTGTACCCAGGCCACCAGGAGACTACTAGGATAGAAGCAGAATACAGGAAGAAAAAAATCAGTTAAATTCTGTTTTGCTTAACAATTCACAAGAGCTTTTAATTTTTTAAAAAAACCTAAAACACAACTCTGCCATCTTCAAAGGGGTATAATTATTAGGAGAGTGATATTTTAATCTTCATGAGAAATCAACAGATTTCCCAACATCCCCTTGAGACATTAGCATACAGTATCTCTGATAATACCATGTTAGCATAACACAAAATCCTGGCAGACCTGTATGCACAAACTTTTTATCTCCTACTCCCTTCCTGCAAGAAAACATCTTATTTTTACCATAGCTGCAGTACACTAAAGACCAGCTACTGCTATTTTTTCTGCTGTTCCCTTCTTTTAGCAACTTTTATGTACATTTTATGCCATTGCAGTAAAACAAATCACTCCAAAACCAGCTATAAAGTATAGTAAAAATACTTTAGTGCACAGGACACTCAATTTCCCTGTTTCTGTTGTTTGTGTGCCTTGCTGTATGTATAACAATCCTAATTTATCCACAAGCAAAATCTTATTCATGTATTAATCTACCTGTGAAACAAAATCCTTTGTACTGAAAAGCTGTTTCAGCTTTAATGCTACATTATCACCTGTTGAAGTAGGGCTTTGAATTGAGGAAAGACACTCTTGAAATGACTGAACTCCACGTTGTCAGATGTGAAGATTGTCATGTCATTTTATACAGCACAGGCTTTGAATAAGCTACTATTTTATGCAAAAAAAATACACAATCAAAATAAGTTTGAGTATTTGGGTAAAATAATTTAGTCTGGAGATACATTTTTCAAATTGTCTTTATAGCACATGTGAATTTTTGATTAGTGAAATAATGTGAAAGAGAGCCATACATCACAGTACTGGTTGAAAGCCAATGAAAACTGAAGTCCTCTGATCCTGCCAAGAGGGAAATAAGTAGGGAAATCACTAGAGTCTGTCATATAATTTAAGTGATCAACATAAAAATTGTTAACACTCACATTTATAAGTAAAAAGTGGCCAATGCTTCCAGATTTAAGGTGACCATAGAAACCTATTTCAAGTTGTTGAACGGTCTCTACAAAATCTAGTCTGACTTCTGTTTCAAATGCCATTTTAACATAACCCTCACTTTCTGAGTTTGCTTTCCCACTAACCAGCCCTGAGCATTCTGCAAGTTCCTGATACTCTGTACACAGGCACTCCCTTTTTTCCATGCTGGTCTTGTCTCTGTCTCTGAAGAATTAGACTGATACCACATCCCCTGCAGAAAGAACCTTTGTTTAACTCATTCCAGTCATACTACAGTTTTTCCATCAATTACCTGAAACATCTCTGTTCCATAGACACTGTCCAATCTCAAAAGCACAGTAACACAAACAGCTAACAGTCACACAGGTCAGCTCCGGCAAGGAGGGCCATATTCATACCTTTGCTGCTGCCATTCACTTAGAAAACATTCTTCATTATTTCTCAGAGACTTATGTGAATGTATACGTCACATACATAAACACACACAGTACAAGAAGGTACAAATTTTTATTGTATTAGAGATACTATAAGAATAACCCACTGAGTTCATGGTTTGCATTGCAATTTCTGTGTTCCATCCCTATTTCAATAAATATTAAAGTATTTTCTTCCAAGGGGAATGTAATGCATAGAAAGACTGGTACTGAGTACGTCAATGGCTGCACAATATGATTGGTAAAAATCCAGCTTCAAATCAAGCAGAAATGGATTTAAATTTGGATTTCACAGATATCACTTGAATAACCTAATTATGGGCATACAAAGGAGGAAAGAGGAAAATAAAATCTCCATGTGATAATCTATACCCATTTTGTCTGTGAATTAGCTCTGACTTCTAAGTATTTTGTTTAAAAAGTGAAACAATAGAGGTAAAATGTTATGCCAATCAGTTGAATTCCAACATAGTGCTTTTTCTGGAAGAGCCTAGAAATGTTGTATTGGCCAAAACAATGTTGTATGGCCACCAAATTAAAGTGGTCATAAAAAAAAAAGACAAAATATATTTGAGTAATACTATTCCTAGTCACAGTTGAGCCATTTTAATGGGAATTTTCTAAATTATTCAGCTTAAGGCAGGTACCAGAAGTGGAACATTTAGACATAATCAGTTAATAGTTTTGAAAAACAATAAGCACTCAGAACTAATGTCTTTTGGTGAAAAGCTGCCTGGGGCTTTAGTCAAAGACTATGCTACCAGCTCCACCTTAAAGATTTTATTCATGCATGCAATAAACCCAGGAAAAGACTGTGCAACAAATCCTTTTTTGTGAATGAAGTTAACAATATTAAATTCTTAAAAATGGAACATAGTCATGGACATATAACAAGCAATAATTTGATGTACTGGCACAGATGCAACGGTTGCACAAAACAAAATCTACTGCTCTCAATATTTTAAGCAAAATAATTTTAGAAAATGGTAGAAGGGTCACTAAAGGCCTTGGTTTACTGATGAATGTATAGGAATTTTTAGAGATGTAAAGCAGGGAACACAGCAAATCTACTGGTAAAGGTTTACATAGAACTTTATTGTGCTGTAGGAAAGTAAAGAATTTTAGGAATCTTTATAATCCTGCTGGGCCTGTAAAAACAGAAACAAAGAGAGGTCAAAGGATCTCAGTGGATGGTTAGATCGCAAAGTGTGTGCATGTGAAATACTTTGACATTACTTTCAGAAAGGCAAGCACTGTTGAAAGGACTTTGGGCAACAGGTAGTAGCAAGACTACCAAAGTCTATTAAATTCAGTAAGAGGATTATAAATCATTATAAATTATAAATTTTATTAGTAGGAGTATTATAAATACTATTTCACAACACAAGAAGTCACAATGCACATGCACACCAGCACCATCCAAGTATTAAACTTCCAAAACTCAGGCCTCAGAACAAGGACAATGGCTTTCTTGACTGTTTTACTAATCAGAGTCCAAAGCATGCAACTTTAAGAAAGAAAGTCCAAATGTCTGAAGCATAAATATTTACATTTTTAAACTATTTATCAGAGGAAAGAAGCTGAGCAACCCCTAGTGGCAGTAGAAAAATAAGTTCAGGGAAAAAAAAAGCAAAATTTTTTGCAGGACCAAAGTATTTTCAAAAATACATTAATTTGAAAACATAAATTCCTGTATTATATGCAGTATCCAAATTTGGCCATTTAGAAAAAGCTATAAGTAAAAAATTATGCATGACTCATGGCAGCTTTTCTCCAGTATTTAATTAGAAAGTGATAATTGTGTTTGATAAAATACACTACAGTATACAAGTCTTACAGTATATTAAGAAGAATGTTTTGATATATTTTTCTCAAAGACAATACATTTTGTCTTCTAGTTTTAAGATGTCCTAATGCAACTACTGTCAAATTCAGCATCATCATTTAAGGAGGGATATGCAAAACACTGTATCAATGAAATACACAATGTGATATGTAAAAAAAAAAGTGTAGACCTTTTTAAATTTTGTTTTAAAGTGGTTATCTAGCATTCAGCTTTATCAGCTGTTTTTTATAAATTATCATTTGCTCTTCCTTCTTTTATGCCTGGAAACAAGAACAAACACCAATCATTCCCAGCACAAACCATACGCTCTGTCTTCTCAACCTTTTTGAATCCCACTCCAGCTGAGTGAGTTTTCTGTGTTAGCCATCAGCTGCCCAAGATTTTCATGAATAACCATCAGAATAAAGTGGATAAAAAGACAGAGATGAATGTTCCTGAAAAACATCAATATCAAACTATATCTGAACTCTATACATTCTTTCGAAAGTTATCCATACACAAGTATTTAAAGGAAAAGCCTTTGCTTTATGACCCCTCACGAACTTGTGCCTCTACCCATCACCAGCACAGAGGGGCAGTGCTTCACAGAACCCAGGCCATTTCAGATACCACAACCCTCAATACCAGTAGATATTATATAAATAAGAGAATGATCCCAAAGTATGCCCTCTTCTTTCCAAAGAATGTAATTTTGAAGACAGCATTTCTAAAATCAAGGACAGCACTGACAGACCTAAAATAACACTTAAGAGTACAGTAAGAAGAAATCACTTTGGAGTTCAGTTCACTGTTTCTAAGGTCCAAAAATCAGTTTAGGAAAAAAAGCTTGTTGCTGGAACACCTGTGGCTATTCCAAAGATGACGAAAAAGAGCCTCAAGCGACTAGAAGTCAATCTCTAACAAACCACCACACATTGGGGAAAAAAAATCAAGAAAGCCCCCCTGCAATATCTGACCTACCATAATTATGCTGCTATAGCTGTAGCAATCAACAAAGCAGAAACTTAAGTGTGCACGAAACCCACCAATTTAAGTTTGGAGGTAGCACAAAAATCCTGTGATGGACTAATGACTAACAACTTCAGAGCCAAGAAGTCTGACATGGAAATCTTAATATTCGCAGAAAGACAACATGACAGGTATCTTGAAAGAATTTGTGAAAATATTTACAAATATTTTTAGAGATCTCTGACTTCTTACTGCAAAGTAAGTATAAATTTACTATAAATAATCTATTGGTAAGGCATAATACAGTGTGCCCTCCAATACTGTCTACTTGGTAAAGACGGCTTAACAGATCTTTCATTTTTGTCACACCCAAGATGTTTTCTGTTACACTTAAAAAGCATCATGTAATGAATCACATGAAAATATCATACCTCCAAGTTGTTGAGATGCTGTTTTTCAAGGAGCTGTTGCATTTCTTCCAGATTTTTCTGTAAGAGAAGTAGGTGACTATCCACGTTTGTTCTACTTCTCTCTTGTGTTGCTTTATCACAGTCAAACACTGCTGAAATCTGCTTCTGATGGGAAGAACTATTTCTAGATGCTGATGAGGATGTATCATCTGTTGTGCTTGATGCAAACAAACAACATATTACTTTGTCTTGTTTCTATACACCAACTGTACACTTATAAATATGTCCCTTTCCAAGAGTATATACCACCAATAAATGCCTGGCAAGTGAAGGACAGACATACTACATGTAACTACAGGTGGTGCTGTGGATACTGCCTAAAACTGTCCAACGCTTTCCATTTTAAAACCTCTCTTCTCTTATCCATAAATTGTCAGACTTTTGATTGGGTTGCTGTGTGACTGCCTCGGGCTGAAATGTCAGCCAACAGCTTGGTAATTCACAGAAAAGGAAAACAGAGGGTTGTTTAAAAAAAACGCACCAAAACAAACAAACAAACAAACATAAACAAAAAAACCCTCAAGGAAAACAAAAAACAAGGAAAATGGGCTTTATTTTTTCATAAAGTTGGTTTATATAGAGCATGCTGTCAGGTGTTCCCTGATTTCAAAGAGCAAGAAAGCTTTGTAGTACATAGAGAGCCTGAATCTACTGATGAAATGTTATGTCAGTATTGTGGTATGTTAAAAAATATGTATTTGGTGCCTGAAAAAACCAAATCTTTGGAGTAGCTAGTGTAGCTGGCTTCTGTGGGCCCAAATTAAGAGTGAGGAAACCACAGGTTTCTACAGGATGAGAATTTGCAAGAACCATGGGACTGGTTAAGACCCAGGAAAGAAAGAAACCAAGAAGCACATAAAGCCAAATGACAAGGAAAGTGCAATAGTGACCTGGAAGGCAGAGAGTGTGTAACAAGGTATGTTCAAGAACAAAAAGCAGATAGAACTGGAATGAAGCTGGGTAAGATCATTAGGAATAGGAACGAAGCTTTGGAAAACAAGAAGCAAGAACTAGGTTGACATCAAGGATGACAAAACCAAGAAACAAGTAGCTTTAAGCAATAAGAAAAGAAGGCCTGAACAAAAAAAAAAAAAAAAGAAAGCAAAAATAACCACAAATCCACAGCTTGTGGGGAGATCAAGCTTTAGTATTCTGGAAGTATAACTATTACCAGGTTGCCAGCTATGCTAGACTGCCTAGGTGGAACCATTTAGTGAAGGACATTGATCCTGTCTTTTGGCTCCAACTTGGTTCAAGGGCCTTATATAACCTATCCAAAGTGGCACATACCGTTATCTCTCACCAGATTCAGTTTTATATTCCCACCTATATTTAGTAGAGCCATAACCCTTAAAAGTGATTAAAAAGCCAAGGTTATGTCTTGCTGTTTTAGGATCAAGTATTTAATGCTGGATTTGGTGGTGCTGAGTTAACAATTAGACTTGACGATCTTAAATATCTTTACCAATGTAAACAATTCTATGACTATGATTTTATTTGTTGTACTCCACAATGATTACAAATGGTGGTAGAAGCAGAGTAGATCTTGAAAACAGAGGAGCAGTATAAAATTTCAGTGAAGTTGTAAAATGGGTATGCCTTTACCTAAAAGCAGAGATCTAATCAGATTTACCAGACAGGGTAACACCTTCTCAGATTTATTTACAGAACTCAGAAAACTGCATATTGTATTCTTTTGAATGGTAAATATTGTCCCTATCCTATTGTCTTGTTAGACACCTGGCCCCCAAAAAATCTGGTTTGCTCTTACACATAACATACAAACACCCCCAAGGCCTGTTGGCTAATGAGTTCTCCAAAATCTTTGCTTTAGCATTCAATAACTAAACCTTACTAGAAGCAAAATAGCTCTATTGCAAGCACAGAATATATTCTTTAGGTGTGTCAGGGCTTTTGTCTTTCTCCAAGAGGTTTATAAGAAATGTTTAAAGCTTTAAAACTCAGAACTGGTGAGCTTTGAAGAACCTTCACCCTTTGAGAACTTTCTTAAAATGTTCTTCTGTTTTATCTGTACTAACTGGCTTGTGACTTGCCAGTAGGTCATAGTGGGCTCAATTTTTAAACGTCCTTCATGCTGGGGTCACATTTTAATTTTTTTTTTCTTTGAACAATTGCTAATTTCAAATTTACAGAAGTAGAATTAACTCTGAGATTCCTAGCTCTCTCTCAGATTTAGTTACTAGGTGAACACAAACTGTAAAAGAATATGAACATACAAATTTAATTTTCTTAGGAAATAATACAAAAATGACATATTATACAATTTTCATTATAAAAATGAAAATTGGGAAAAGAACACACTATCATTATTACAGGGTAGTGAATTTTTAAAATTATAGAAATAAAAATGGAGTGACAGCACTGTAAGAAATGGTAAGTCGTTTGAAGAGGTCCTGAGAGACAAATGCAAAGCACAAGGAGCAGTTGGAAAAAAGATTAAAAAAAGAAACAAATGATAAAGGCAGTGGGAAAAGGCACTGAGCTGCTGTCCTTAATCAGGCCTATGAGTGAAATGAGGCAAACAATCAGGAACCCTGAGACAGGGTTCAGAAACATTTACATTTAATTTAACTTAGATTTAACAGGTAGATTTCTTGTTTGTTTCTTTGTTTTTATAGCTGCAATCTACCTATGAATGTTGACTGGTAAATAGCATAAGTGTTTAGCTCTAAGAGCTATGACATATTTTCTCAAACGATTAGATTATCACCTGCAAATGTATTCATCAGCAGTAGCTATGTAAACAAGCTGAATATTAATGTCACAATGAAAAACACACTGAAGCTCAGAATTAGGGAGATCCCTTTTAGACAGAACTTATCTCTTTTCTGAACACTCCACAATTTATATCATGAAAAAAATAATTATAATAATAGTAACAACAAAAGTAGCAATAATAACCCCCTAAACAGAAATGTTAAAGAAATAAGAGATTAGGAAGGGGATAATCAGGAAAGAGTACAAAATACAGCAGCTAGACAAACTAAGTATGAAGAAACATTCTGTTATATATTAAGGTATCTTAGAAAGAGTACTTGGGTAGAGTGAAAAGTATGCAAATCAAATTTTGTGTGACCTAAAACGGAATTACAGGCCAAAGTGTTATCAGGATCCTTATGATACATACAGAGAATGAGAAATATAAAGGAATGACAGCTGCAAAGAAGGCCCTTGCAAGAATATATAAACTCAAGTATCCCTAAATGTCAAAAGGAAAAGCATCTGACGAGAATAAGAAATCAGCTAGACAAAATACTCTGTAATTCACAGCAAATGGTTTGATAACTGCAGTACTCTGAGTTGGGCTATATCTGACTGGAGATTGGGTTAGTCCTGACTATTCCCAGAATTCTGCTGAAGGGAAAAGGTTTGTGTCATCTTCTCTGCTGTCTCACCAAACTGACACAAACAACTCAAGGAAGTTGCATAATGTTTCACTGGAAAAGTTCACAGAAATGCTTTCTTTGCCACGAGAGAAATGTCCTAAAATAATCATCTGCTATTTACTGACTACACTAAGCAATTTACTTCCTTTGATCATCAGAGTAAACAGAAATGCTTACCTGAGGTTGATTTTGTTTATGCTTGGCAAGCACAGTCCTGATGTTAAAACAGATCCTTTAATTTGTTCAAGAGCTTCTTCTAACTGAAAAGCTGCTTTCATCTGGACTAGAGGGATCAGAGTTAAAAAAACACAATGGAAAAAATATTTTTTAAATTGGAATATTTGTTTGGTTAAGTTTCTGAAGTTTGGAAGCCTAAATCCAGAGGGCTACAACAAACAGAGTGGTTTAGCACTATTAGACATGCTAAAGCACCTCGAGTTCCTCTGAAACAAAATCCCAGTCTATTTAAGTGTTTACAGTCACACATGTATTCAACAGTTTTGCTATTTGTTTTCAAACTGCACTGTTAAAAAAGTAGGAGGTTAAAAAACAGAACTTCTTTACATCGTGATTATTCTCTTCATGCTAAGCCAAAGTTATGGCTTGCAGATATTCTACAGAGGCCACATTGTAATTTAATAATCCAATCAGTGGAGAAAGAAGGAGTCCAGACAGGCACAAGTTATTGCTTCTTTCAAGTAAGTAAAAGTAGGGGAGAGAGTAACAGAGGCAGAATTGCTATGAAGAATAAAACCGTCAAAAAGTCGTGATTCATTCTATTGCTACACAGTCTGGGCTGTCAGTAGAGCTATGAAGAAGCCCTAAACCAGTACTGTTCTATTTTGTTATTATAATCTGACATTTGATCTTGAAGTAAGAGACATTACCTCACAGTTGGCACAATTGCAGTTGGGAGAGTAAATCTGTTAAAGCATACCTAAGTAATAGACCATATCTTAAGAGTTTGAACACTGGAAAGTTGACTGGAAATCAGACTTGGCCAATGTGGTACAAACTCCTGCCAATCTGAACTGATTCCAAGAGAGTAGGAATTGAACTGCAGTGATCATTACTTCCAGCAATGAGAGAACAGCTTAGAAAGTGGACTAATGCAGAAAAAGGAATTATGTAACACATCAATATATGCTGGGACTGCTTTTACTTAATATAAAGAAAATACACATTCTTGAATATGCCATATTCAGGGGTTCAAAGAGGGGACCATTACTCTATCCTAGTAGCTCTCAGTGGCCTTGTCACATCTCTCACCCAGCTGTGAAAGCACAGTGCTGTAAGCAATAACAACACTGCAGTCAAAAGAGTGGGGAAAACCCAGGAAGCCACAATACCCCAAGGAGGTCATGTACTTACTGTGACCGGAATATAGTGGGATATCTCACAGTACAATTTTTAGAAAAAAAACCCCAGAACTGTTTTTTTTAATTCCCTCTACCCAATTATCATATGTAAGATCCGAGCTTCTTGTCGGTAGTTTTGCTTTTATGAATTCAATGAACTCAAGTGAAGTTAATTGTTCTGTTTGCTGCTATTATATTCTACTAATAGAATAATGGACGGGTTGGACTAATGATCTCCAGAAGTCCTTTCCAACTCTAGCAATTCTATGATTCTGTGAATAGAAAAGCACTTGTATTGTGAATAATGATTAAATTTTAATTTACAAACCTATTTGCTTGTGCTGAGAAAAAGGCAGACGACCTCGCTGGAACTTATCAGTTGCCTCCTGAAGTTTAATTTTCCTCTGCTGGAGAACTCTTTCTCTAAATCTCTGTTCTTTTTCTTGTTCTTGTTTTTGTCTTTCTTCAAAGGCTCTGTATGTAAGAAGCAGATCATTCCTATGTTTTTGAATACTTTTACCAAAATATTAGTAACTTACTTGCTTACCAACTTGCCCCTTTAGTACAAAAGCTTATTTGTCTATAAATTAAATCCTATTAACTTCTGCATAGCTGGACTTTTATAGTAAGAAAATGAAAGTAAATGAGAGTAAATGAGACAGTGGGTGACGAAGTCAGAACATATTTCTGTGTTTTAGCCTCAACCAGAGATTTGATTCTTTTTTATATGTGAATTAATATGTAGACTCAACCAGTTCTTGTTACCTGTGTGACTTTCACAACAGCCTTTACATTACCATGCAAATGTACCACAGTGAGCAGATCAACAGGAAGGTGAACTGCAAATGCTCTGTGTGTGTGCCTTTCACAAACTGTTGGGGAAACAGTAACAGTTTAAAAGTTGTTATTTAGAAATAACACAAAGGAACTACAGCTTTTACCTACAAATATGCAAGAGCTAATATAAACTTCAAATTGTTAAGAACCTTCCTGGAAGACAATCAGATAGCAGCATAAAATGGGACAAAACCGCAATGTGAAACTGTAATAGACAGAATAAGTTGGTAATATCAAATATGCTAAATGTGTTGTTCTACTAGCTGGGAAGCAAAGCAGGCTCTAATCAAAAACAACCATCATCAAAAAGGTTTCCTTCAGTAGGCACAAGCTTGATGAAGCCACGTGGAATTTTTTTTCCTGCTGACAAAATCAACAGCTTTTACTGACAAACTAGCTCCTTGAGTGAAATATAGACATTAAATGTATTGGCACAGTGCCTACGCAGGCAAGTCATATTTAATGGTTTAAACTAAAAGAGAGTAGATTCAGGCTAGATATAAGGAAGAAGTTTTTTACAGTGAGGGCACCCAGAGAGGTTGTAGATGCCCCACCCGTAGAAACATTCTATTTTAAACGTAGTAATACTGTAAAAGTAATATTCTTAAAGTGAAACTTCCAAAGCCTGCCATGCAAGCATCACTACAACTGGGAGCTTCTCATCTTTAAAGTTCTCTGTGTATTTGAAAAGTGATTTGACAGATCACTAACACACTAAGTAGGGTCCCTCTCCCAGCCAGCACTAGTGGAAAGAAATGTTTAGCCGTATGTTCTTTGTTTCTCTCATCACAAAAAGATATCATCCCATAAGCTTTATCACTTGCAGCTGCCTCATAGATCTTCCTGCTTAAAGGAGCAAAGCTGCTGCTTAACAGAGCTACTCTTTAACTCAAGCTGTTTTAATTATTCTTCCCTTCGCTTTTCAGGAAAAATGTTCAAATTGAAATACTCAACTGGAGCCTCCCTAGTATCCCTTCAAAGTGCTGACTTATCACCTGTGAAAACAAACAGAAAAATAATTTGAAATAGGTACTTTTTATTTTAGAAAGTCTAAAGGCCATAACTGCACAATAGTAAAAAAATAGGAAAACTGCCAACTAATTCTGAAGTACACACTTACACAGGAATATCAGTTTTAAACCACTTGGAAGCCAAAGCATAACAGGGAAAGACACGAAGAACTTTCACTAGTTTGAAAACTCATATATACATGGCTGTCAAAACACGTCAGAACTAAAAAGTAAATCTAGAGTTCATTGTCCACTTTCAGTAGCCCTGAATTTCACTCACTGTAAAAAGATGATACAGAAATCTGCAATGTTTTTCATCTTTATCCTGACTAAAGAAATAGGAAAATCACAGGACAGGAAACAGACTTGCTTATCCTAATAAGTACTTTAAACGCATTCTTCTTTATGCCCTTAATATTTCTAGAAACCAGTCAAGAAGGCCTTTAGTTGAACTGCAGTTGTTAAATTCAGACATGTGGGAAATTCTGCAGCTTTACACCTGGAGTAATTCCAGTGTATAACTCCAAAAAGGAAAAAGTGAATTTTGACAAGGTTTTTAGTTATTTATTTTTTAAAACTATTTTGGATGACTTAGCTGCAGTCTTCCACATTCCTAATAACTGGCATTAAAAAAAAAAAAAAAGGGACTGTTCCATATAGCTGGGAAATGAGCAAGGCCAAATACTGATGCAAGAGATCTTTTTCTCCATAGCTCATCATGATCACTATTTGGTTTGGATTAAGACAGAAAAGAGAACAAAGGACCTTACTTTAAATGCAAGGAAATGCATTAAAGATACTCAGTGAAGCCTGCATCATTAACTTCTTGACCTCACAGAATGTAAATTGTGACACCCAGGTGCATTATGTGAAATAAATAATTTTACAAATGCACGTTGAAAAACAGTTAAAGCAAATGTTTGTTCATGCACTCTCCTTAAGCCACCAGCTTAGGTTCATATCACAGATGTAACATTGGCAAAAGAACATGACTTTAAGATGGAGAGTTAGCAGAAGAATTTCCTGACTGGTGTTTTTTTAACCCAATTTTTCTGTCTACTATAAACAACCCATTGGTGCAGCAATTTTTGAAACGACTGCCAAAATGTTTATAGTGAATTTGGAATATGAAACTTAAAATATTTAGCCTTCTCAGATACACAGACATTATGTGGAAGGCATTTTTATGTTAAAACCAGCATGACTAGATGGTGGAACTATTTCCTGGTTAATTTTATGAAATTGTCTTCACAGTGAAGTGATGGATGCTACATTTCCAGGTGAACTAAATGTTTACTACTGTCTTGGATGAAAATAATATCAAAAAAAATATATACATGGTGCATATGGAATGCTATGAAATGAATCTTTTGATATTGAGTTGATGGTATTCATCCTTTGGTTGCCATAGCACGTTGCAAACCAGTGCATAGCATTTTTAAAATTGAGGTAGAGAGGTATTTCTATAGTCAATGAATAAAACAAGATCAAGAAAAGGCTAGAAGGGCGTCACGCTCAAAATTTCCCTCATAGGCAAGCAGGAAATACATCTGATATCCTTAAAAAGATGTGTGAATATTGCCAATAAATCAACTTCTTTCTCTAAGTGAGATGCTTACCAGGACCAAGAACACATAGTAACTCCATTCCCTCATTTTCTTTGATTATCAAATATGCTGAATACAAAAGAACAGCCTCGAACTGCTGTAAGGGCTTCAGATGGACCAACCCTTTCAATGCTGTAGCAGCTCACAAAGGGCTGTCCTCCAAAATGCCCCAAAGGTTCACAGGAGGGCTGCCCACACTATATACAAGTTGTTATGCTCTAAATCTTGTTTATAGGCAAAAAACAAGCACACTTTATACAGAGGCAAGCATTTTTCTCTGTTTAGCATAATTCAAATCTTAAGATCCTAATTATTATTAATCCAGCTATAATTGTTACTGAAAAAATAATGTTAGAATATTTCTATACAGAAAAAGGCTCAATAATAGTGCTAAAACAGTGTGAACTATTATTCATACATTGAGTTTCTACCCCTTTTCCTGATGCAAATGCTTGCACTGCTCTTTTGTGTCCCAAGGCCTGTAGTTTCCTTCTGGTGGTGCTGGGGTGTTTGGGTGAACTGAAAGCATCTGGAGTCCCTTTAGTAGGAACAACATGATGTTCATGTTAATGCTTTTTTTTTCCTCACTTCAGGATCTACTCGGAATAATTTTTATACTTGTTAACACACTTTTATACCTTTGCTCTATCCACAGTACCTTCAAAAATATTCCATATATGGCACACTTTATGTATGTTACATATTATTCTTTTCTTCTTTTTGTTACATCTAAAGCCAGGTTTGCCATATCTAGTTCTGCATTTCTTTAACTGAGTATTGGTGAGTTGTTTATAGCCATGGAGTGTCCAGTGCCATCCCTTACTACCCCTCCTGCCTGTACTCCTCTGTGTCACATCCTGCACCTCCAGGTACCAAGGCCTCTGCTGCTGTACCAGGCCTGCATTCCCCTACACTACATCACTATTTTAGCATCATAAATGCCTCATTCTCTATACAGAATAAGTGCTTGTTAGTGCTACCTATATATAACTATGTTCATATCATAAAAAGATAAACAAGACAAAATAAATTAGCAACAGACATCTGGTCAATTAGAGAAATTGTTGTTACAAGCAAAACAAAGCTGCTGTCACGCCAAGAGAAAAGTTCAGAGAGCATAAGCTTGGCAAGCATCTGCCCCAAGGCCTTGCAAATTCAGCACAATCCTGTGGCCCGTTCTTAGCAATGGCAATACTGCACTTCAAGTCTACACAGTTACTATGATCACCTACTTTTCATAGCCTCATTCTGATGTAGAAAGCAGGACAAAATGCCTAACACTTTCTTTACCAAGTGCTAAAATTGCTCTCCTATTTCTGGCCCTAGACTGCTTTTCGTTCTTTATCAACACTGATGAATAATTTAGAAAAGCTTTTATTAAATAATCAATGTTAATCAGCCAGTAGGTGGAGCACAAAGCTTGTGCATATGTTGAAAATAAAGTATTACGGAAAAACAATAGTAATGGAAATTGATAGGAAACCAATATAAATTGGGAAAGCATTTCCTTCCCCAGTTACAACAACAGATGGATTGGCTATTTCAGGTAATTCAAAACACTGCACCAAGATAACCAGCCATAAGGTTTATTTTAAAATTGCCACAGACAATTGCATTTCCAGAATGAACAAACCACCTGAAGCCAGTAACATCTCAGTAAAATGGGACGCACATTTTGCACTGAGGAATAACAGCAGGAAGTCTATAGTCCCCAGCCAAACTGACAGCTGGTATTTAGAAAGCAGTGTGTTGTATTAACACAAAATACAATATCCTATTCATTTACATCAAGTATGTGCTTAGTCAGTAGCTCTTATTTCCAGAATACTGTTATTTAAACAAAATATCTGTCAGCCACTGCCTCGGGGAATATTTAATTATTAATCTGATCTTGAGATTGCAACTTCACATAACAGTGAGACAATAAAGAAATTACTTTCTTGACACTCAGGCAACTCATATAAAGGTAGTTCATAGGCTAGGGTTTTTTGCTGTGTTGAACCATTGTTGTTAACACAAAACCAAGGAGCTTGGACAGCACAAGAGATGCAAAGAAACAGATACCATTAGATAGGTTGAAAAAGGTCTGTGACTTAAGTTACTGAGTCTTTTCTTTACAAAGCTATACTTGCTCTTTTCTGAGCATGTGATGTTTTTGTCTTTTACTACTAAACCAATTAACTGAACCCATCTTGTAGAAGTTGAATATTTTTAATGCTGAAGGTGGTGCATTTTAGAGGTATTGACAACAAATCCACTCAATACTGTCAGGGAAAATTTCATTACAAGCACATTTAGAAAAGGTTGAAAACAGAAGACTTCAATCTGCAAGACCTTGCATATGCTGTTCTCATTAGCTTAAAAAGTGCTGTGTGCTAGGGGCTATCAAGATTTGAACACTTGCTATAACCTTGTTTAAAGGAAGGCTGCTGGTTGTTCCTGAAAAAAACAAAGCAAAACCCACAGAAAAGTTTTCCACCACAAAGCAATACAAAGAGATTGAACCCAAATGATACATGACTGAGAACAAGCTAAAACTCTGCTATATCTTCCCGAAAGCTGCTTCCTGAAGGGAATTCACTGCTTTTACTATTTTAGTAGACACTTTTTAAACCTAAGGTTGACATTAAACTTAATTCTACAAAGAAATAACTGGTAAGATGAAGGGGGAGATGTCGATATTGTCTGTTTGGATTTTACGAAGGCTGCTGATACTGTCTCCCCTAAGATCCTCATAAAGGAGATGTTGTACAGGTTGAAATAGCAAGCAGAGAGGTGGAATGTAAATTGTCTGAATGGCCAGGCCCAGAGGGTTGTGGTTTAGTGACACAAAGTCTTAATTGAGGCCAGTACATAGTGGCAAACACCAGGGATCAATGCTGGGCCCAATCCTGTTTAACATCTTCATTAAACATCTTCATTAAACATAGAAACATAGAATCACTTAGGTTAGAAAATACTTCTACAGTCATCAAGTCTGTAAACAAATCCAGCACTGCCAAGTCCACTTCTAAACCACAACTTTAAGTGCCACATCTACACAACTTTTAAATACCTCCAGGGATGGTGACTCCACCACTTCCCTGTGCAATCTGTTTTAACACTTGACCACCTTTCTCATGAAGAAAATTTTTCCAGTATGCGATCTAAACCTCCTCTGGCACAACTTGAGACCATTTGCTCTCATTCTATAGCACTTGTTACTTGGGAGAAGAGACCAAACTCCACTTAGCTACAACCTCCTTTCAGGTAGTTGTAGAGAAAGAGGTACCCCTGAGTCTCCTTTTCTCCAGGCTGAATACCCCCAGCTCCCTCAGACTCTCCTCATAAGACTAAGACCTGAGCTCCAGCAGTTTTTCCAGCTCCATTGCCTTTTCTCTGGACACATTCCAACACTTCAGTGTTTTTCTTGCACTGAAGGGCCCAAAACTGAACACAGGATTCGAGCTATGGCCTCACCAGTACTGAGTACAGGGGGACAATCAGTGCCCTGGTCCTGATGGCCACACTGTTGCTGATACAGGTCAGGATGCCATTGGCCTTCTTGGCCACCTGGACAAACTGCTGGCTCAAGTTCAGCCACTGTTGACAAAAAATTATCTGGATGATGGGACTGAGTGTACTCTCAGTAAGTTTGCAGAAGATACCAAACTGGGAGGAGTGGTTGATGCACCAGAGAGTTGTGCTGGCATTCAGAAGGACCTCAACAGGCTGGAGAAATGTGCTGGAGAAACCTCATGAAGCTGAACAAGAGGAAGTGCAAAGTCCTGCACTTGGGGAAGAACAACCCAAGACACCAACATATGCTGGAGGCAACCCAGATGGAAGCAGACTGGCAGAAAAGGACCTGGGAGTCCTGCTGGACAACAAGTAGAATATGAGCCAACAATGGGCCCTTGCTGCAAAAAAGGTCAATGGTATCCTGGACCCAACTAGACAAAGCTTAGCCTGCAGGTGGAGGGAAGTGATCCTTCCCCTCTGCTGAGCACTGGGGAGGCCAGAGCAGAAGGGTTGTGTCCAGTTCTGGGCTGTTCAGTAAAAGACAGACATGAGCAGGTTGGAGCCAGTCCAGCAAAGGGCCACAAACACGATGAAGAGACTGGTGCATCTCTCTAGGATAAAACACTGAGAGCTGGGACTGTTCAGCCTGGAGAAGAGGAGGCTCAAGGGGATCTTATTAATGTCTACAAATCCCTGGAAGATGCCGAGGGGACAGAATCAGACTCTCTTCAGTGTTGCCTGCTGATGGGACCAGAGGCAATGGGCACAAACTGAAACACAGAAGCTTCCCTTTGAACATCAGGGAATATTTGGGTTTTTTTACTGTATAGATGACCAAGCAGTGGCACAGATTGCCCTGAGAGGCTGTGGAGTCTCCATTCTTGGCGATTCACAAAGCTAGTCCTGGGCAACTAGTTCTAGGTGGCCCTGCTTGAGCAGGGTTGTTAGACCAGATGACTTCAGGAAGTTCCTTCCAACCTCAACCATTCTGTGCAAAGGTTAGAGGTAGAAAACAGACTGTCCTACTTCACAGTGGCACTCATGTCTAATCCCCATTAAAAAAATTATAT
>JAWWLZ010000001.1:40993450-41014829 GCA_035041345.1 Poliocrania exsul | reverse complement strand
TCACTTTTGAAATCATAAACCAGCAATGCCAAGAATAACTCCTGACACATGCCTGTAATACCTGCCAGGGAGAATTTAAGGTGCTGCCAGGTAAAAATTTGGATCTTAAGAAAGTCATGCTACCCTTGAGAAACTATCATCACATCTAACACTTTTACATGTGTAGCACAGCTAATGATTCTTGGCTCATACACAGATTTGAGACATGACCTAGTGGTTGATGAATCAATTCCTACCTGAAAAAACGTCTGGAAAAATATTCAAATTCAAGGACCTTTTTATCATCAAACTACTTTTCTCCATATATGCAATGACTCTTAATTTTTAGTTATATTTTACAGCTTATTAACACTGTACTCACTTATCACCTTTTCTAAAATTAGATAACTAACTCCCTTTCAGTTATTAGGGAAAAACTTGTCACCACAGACTTCCATTTGAACTGCTTATTATGCTACTAGTTATGCCATTCTCAATTATCACAAATTGAAATTATTTCATTTTATGAACACCATACCTATAATTTTTAACTGGCTCACCTGAGCAACTTGGATTTATACTATGTTTCTTAAGGCTGCAATGAAATACATATGAAAATGTATTTATGTATCTATGAGTATTAGTGTAACTACAGCAGGCTGTCAAAAATATGCAGGCTGTCTGGTATTTGCTTTTACATTAGAGTATAATATTTCAAGACCAGTAATAGAATAAACATTGTTCATCTGAGATGTGCAGTGTTACAGTAGTACTGTTCCAGGAAACTGAATTAGATATTTAATATTTCAAGTGAGACTCAGTTTATTGTCTGCAAAGGTTGTGGGTCACACACTGTCTTTAATCACTCCCAGGTGATTATATTTCCTCTTCCACTTTTCTTTATGTTTCAGAACATATGTTGACAGCACATACTGTCAAGCTAAAATGGCAATATAAACAATATATACCACTTCTGAGTAATCAACACATTAAGTAAGCATTGTACAACAGAAATCATCTGACACAGGAACTGTGAGGGGATGAGTGTTAAAGAGTTAACACCTGGCAGAGGATGCTGGTCTGAGGCTGGGGGTTCTCAAGGAGGAACCCATCTGCCTCTATAGAATACACAGGCAAGTCTCCTGTGTGTGTGAGCACAACCTCAGTGTCAGGGAAAAGACCTCTATGCCTATTACACTACTTACAGTACTTCACTGAAACATTTCAGTGCCTGATTTACTTAATCCATTTGTCACAGAATATTTCATGGCTTTGCATTCTCATGTATGCAGAAAGACAGACTATTCAAAGCTCTACTTAAAATGTCAGTACAGAATAACTTTATTATAAATATAATCCTGTACTAGAAAGTTGTTGCTTTTTGTTTACTGGGAAGTGGGAGCACAAAGCCCCACCACAAAGGGGAAGCTGTGCAGCTGTTATGCCATGCAGACAGAATAGAATACACTTCAGAATGCAACAACTGCCTACCTGCTGGCCTGTTCTGTACAGCTGAGTACATTTTTCACACATCCACTGAGGCTAATAAACCCCAGAAGAATATTAGAAATGCAGATCAGAGCCACAGGACAAAAGTACTACTTACCTTTATACAATAAGAGGTGACTACAGCAAATTTCCAAAAATTAGCAAGCAAATCAGAATATTGTTCTTTCTATATTTTATTTCTCCTACAGCAAGAAACTGGATTTGTGAAAATTTTATCCTAAATTCCTCTAGGCCCAAGCAGTGAGGTTATTTATCAAAGTGAACATGCAAATAGTAGACACATATTGAGCTGTCTCAAGGTTTTGATATTTTTTGTTTGTTTGTTTTTTATACAATCTTCCCCCAAAGGAACCTTAGTTAGTTACCTTCTTCTTTTGTTTGTCTCTATCAAATACTGTCGTGCCTTGCTCCTATGTATTTTCTGATCCTCTTTCAATGCCCGACGTTCATCTTCCAAATCCTGCTCAAAATGAAATGTTAAAGCTGCACAACTAGTATTGTGTTAAGGACAATAGAAACTGGATCAAACAGCCTGTTTGACTGACTTTTTTTTTTAATTGATTTTTATATTTTCCCTTTATAGGAAAGGGCAAACTTTACTGATGAGATACAGAAGAGTGATATGCCTTTTGACTGAGGATACAATAGTTGGCCCCATAATTGCATGTCATAATCATAACCAACTTTATGCTTATCTAGAAAAAAATGTAATTGCATTTTACTGTTTAAAAGGGGTTTAAGAGAGGCTTTGCACTCATCTTTCATGACATCACTAGCTGAAAAATATCACCTTTATTATGTTTATTTGAAGGGACACCTTTCTATAGTTATCTAAATCTGTAACATACAGACCATGTACCCCAGGGAAAATGTTTCAATAGTAAAAACACCCCTCCCGCCCACAAGGGATTGTATTTGTTGTTTCATCATCGTCATCATGGCTCGGCTTCGCAAACGCAGATTTGGGCAGGGCTCTCCCCATGTGGGTGTGCCCTTCCAGCCTACGCAGTGGATTTTTTACGTGAGGCACAGCGTGCGCAGAACTGGCCCCACCGTTTAAGTCCTAAGATCCATCTGCCACGGCCGAACGAGCTTGGACAGTGACAGTGAAGTCCTCAGGACAAGAACCTACAGCCCTCGCCTCCGGTATTGCCAGGAGGTCTCCCATCCAAGTACCAACCGGGCCTGACCCTGCTAAGCTGCCGAGATCTGACAGGATCTGGTGTCAGGTGGGCATTTAACTGCCTGTTGTTTACGTTGAAATTTATTAACATTACTGCATAAAAGCTCTCCACAGAGCCCGATCAGTCCCGCCCCCATCCGTAATGATTTAAGTAGCACTTAGGATGGAAAATACAGGTCTCAGTACCAACATCTTGTAGAAGAGCAGAAACAAGAAGAAAACTCCGAATTTGCCCGAGAAGTCAAATTTCCCTAAGCAGTTTAAAACTCACAACGTGTTAAGTTTTAATTTAAAGTCACCCTTGAAGCGGACCAACCCAGCTTCGCAGCCCCGGACGCGAGAGCCCACCCGAGCCCTCGCCCGCAGAAGGATACCCGGGCTGGCTCCGCCTGCCTCCCGCACGGTCCTGCGGGGCGCCAGGCTGAAGCTGGCCCCGCGCCGCCGCACCGCCCTTCCCGCTGGGATGCATCCAGCGCCCCGCAGCGCTCCGTGCCCGGCCCGCCGCCCTTCCCGCCGGGATGCATCCAGCGCCCCGGAGCGCTCCGTGCCCGGCCCGCTGCCCTTCCCCCTGGGATGCATCCAGCGTCCCGGAACGCTCCGTGCCCGGCCCGCCGCCCTTCCCGCCGGAATGCATCCAGCGCTTCACAGCGCTCCGTGCCGGGCCCGGCGCTCTCTGCGCGTCCTGCCCGTGCCGTGGCAACCGCGGGTGGTGCTTCCTTCGCAACGGGGCGGGGCCGCGCCCGGCGGCGGGAGCGGCTGCAGAACCAGAGGGGCGGCGCTGCCTCCGAACCGGGAGAAAGGGGTGGGCCGGGCTGGGTATCGCTTCTCCTCGCCACGAAGGTGTTTGTCGGTCCCCGTGCCAGGGTGGGAGCCACGCGTGGTCACCTCGCTCGCCCTGTGCCCTCCCGTCTCAGAAGCGACACCGGCGCCGGACACCGTGCCAGGCACGGCGCTGAGCGCTCGCCGTGCTCTCCATTCCCTCTGCACGGTGTGAAGCGCGGGATGGCTCCCAAAAACCCCATCACACCCTGTGTCCGGACCGACACGATCCCGTGGGTCCCGCCGGGCAAACGGAACATTCGCTGAGCGCTGGGTGCGGCTGTGCCGAGCTCTCTGCGGGCGCCTCGTACACATGTTGGCGGTGAACACTTGGAGTTAACTGCATAAACCTTTTTTTTTTTCTTTTTGTCTTTTTTTTTTGTTGTTGTTGTTTACAACCGGATGCAGAAATCGGCAACTAAAAAGTTAAGTTGTATAAAACTTTATAGAAGGATATTAAAAAGTACCTAAAGCTACGCAAAGTAAAGAAAAAAGTATTTTGTTCTTAAGACTGCAAAACTTCATTTTTTAAATTTTTTCTTTTTTTTGTTTGTTTTGTTTTGTTTTTGTTTTAGGCAAAGCACCCTTGCGTTGGGATATTGCTCTGCCTTGGATGACCTGTCAGCAGCAGGCAAAATGCCTTGGTGGTTTCCTGGCGAGACATTTATTGGCTGTTGTATTTCAGCTTAAATATATTCTTCCTCTTTTTTTCATTTTTTTTTTAACTGCGCAGCTGTTCTATGTCGTTGACTAGGAAAGCAAAAATAGCACTCCGCATTGGTAAAATATTTTTCTCCACAGACTCAACCCTTCCCCCCCACCCCATTAGGAGCACAGTTCGTGAAATCACTGTTACTGTTACCATTTTTCAGTCGGGACCACTGATGGTCAGGTCACCAAATGGGCTTAATATTTATAATATCCCAGTTAGCGCAGTTGAGAAGATGACCCTAAAATGGCAGTCTTTCACATCCAGTTCAGAATACCAGCCCCAAATTCACCACCTCTTTGCCCCATCTGCTCTCCTGTGTTCCAGGTAAAACAGTGGTTGTGACTTTCCCACCATCTGCTTTGCAACGCACACTTTTTAAAATCCCAGTTTGCCTGATAAAATAAACTGTTTCGTTTAGGATGCAGCAGAAGGCTTTATCAGTATGGAGAACTGAGTCACCCACGCAAGACAGAAGCAGATCTGAGAACCAACTGCAGAATCTGAGCCCACGTCACACCTAGGATATTCAGGTTCGTGATCAACTTACGCTAGCAGAATTTGAGCTTCTTTACATTTATTGAAAATTTTGATCTAATACAGCACAACTTGGAGCTTCCCCTTAAGATACTTCATGAGATCTAGAAATAAGAACAGTGTTCATCTATCTTTCTGTCTTTCCTTTCTTTACCTTTTCCTTGCATCTTCATAGTCTTTATGGCTACTGGATAATTCCTTCTCACATCTTTCAGTCTGTGAGATGAGAAGGTGACTAGTTGAGCACCATGTATTTCTGGACTGCATGATTATTCTGGGACAGTAACCAGCCTGATTGTAAGTAGTTACTGAATGGAAGGTCCCACTTTGACAGTTGGCTTAAAAAACGTTTCATAGATTTTATTGTGGCCTAGAAACTGGTATTCCAGTGAAGGATAAAGATCAGCTCTTAAAACTTTGTGCGATGGTTTCTGAGTTTATTCCAAGTCTTATTTGAAGGCTGGAGAATAGCTGTGCTGCTGCAGAAATACATTTTTCTTTCCTTCTTTTTCCAGTTGGGGATTAATTTCCTTAATGCCCTTTAACTTTCCTCCAAGTTGTGCTTATGACTGCATGGGAAAAGAAATTCAGTCAACATTCTCACTATTTTAACCATTCCTTCCTGAAATTTGCCACCTTTGACTATTTCTGTGCATAGGAAGAGGAAGAAAAACAGTTTGGTTCCCCTTAATGTCATACATAGACAACCATGAAAATCTTTTCACTTTCTTTCTGAGACTGAACTGTGGATCACAACCTGCATCTTCTTGAGAGAGCATCAACTGATGCACTAGTGAAACTCTTGTAATTTTTATATTGGAAAACTATGATTTGCCATGTGGTACTTCAGAACAAAAAAAAAGTTTGATTTTGAGAGCTACAGAATAACAAAAGCTGTTAAGAATTTCACAAGCAGTTAAATATGGTCCTCTTAGATACAGGCACTTAGTACCCTTTATTAATTTTTAAAGAAAAAAAATGGATTAAAAAATGAGTTAAAATCTGGATTTAAAACTGTATTAACCCCCTGCTCCCAACTGCTTTCAAATCTCTTTATGGAAAAAAACTATTTCCAGTGCATTCCAGCTTCAGACACGAATGGAGATGAACCACCTCATCAAGACAAATTTGGAACATTGTCTGGCTGTACTAGTGTAAGGTGGTACATTAGAACCTGAGGTTTTATTTATTCAAGCAGATCACAAACAATTGAAATTCTCTAATATGCATGAGGAGTTAAAAATCTGTTGGACCTTTATGAACTTTACAAATTTTAAAAATTTGTTTGTTTGTTTGTTTATTTGTTTTTGTTGTGGTTGTTAAAATATCAGATCCAGTTTTAGGTACAGAAGTAGTGGACCTGAGTGTGTGAAAACTATGGGTGCCTCATCGCTTTAATTCAGCTTCTGTGGACTACATTTAATTTTCTTCTTTTTTGGGCCACTGTTTTGTACTTTGACATTCTTTGGGGATAAAAGTCATTGTATTGAGTGACTGTCTCACAGTCAGTACCTATACAGATGGGCTGCCACTGAGACCAAGAGACTGCTATTATCCTCCCTGTAAACATTTCCTATAGAATACAAAGTACTACTTTAAAATAATGTTTTTCAGTTTTCTATTTTGAACTTTCTTTTATGACACACTCCAAAATTGCCTCCGCAGCCTGTTCTAGTGCACTACAACCACAACAATACAAACACCTTCATTTCATTGATAAAAACCATTGTAAAAACTTGAAAACATTGATTAATACTAGTTTTACTTTCACGTTGCCCAGACCACTCACACTAAATATGTACAAATGCTTAAAAATAGCATATAAGAAAATCTGTCAGAGTTTATCACAATGAAAATATATATGTTTGAGGTGTCATGTAATGGTGATAAGCGGTAATTTCCCTCAGGATGCAAGCAGTAGTATATTAAACCTACTGTGCAGTTGAAATGCGGTTTATTAAATCCAGGCAGTAAAGGAGTGATGTGTTGGCTGCCCTTTGTGTTGTAGACATTCCCAAATACTTAGCTCAGGACTTCATATTGTACAATCTTTTCCACAGAAATTTGAAACTGGTTGAAACTTTTGCATTTCTTCAAGTAAAAGATGAACCACAGCTTTAGGATAACTTTACTTATTTGTCTTAATATTTTTTTGTTCAGTTTAGAAGAGACTGTCATAAGTAATGGAAAGCCTTGTTCATGTAAGGTAAGATTTTCAATTACTTTGCTTAGATAAGATAATGACTGTAACTGATTTCTCAGAAAAGTGACAGATGTTTTAAAGATGTAGATTGTCTTATTCAAGATAGATATGAAAATACAGAAGAATCAGGTATTTTCAGATACAGAAAAGAAACTAAATTGAAATTGTAGGAATTCAGTATATTACAATGTTTTTGTGTTAATATCCTTTATCACAGCTCAATTGTTAGGTCATATTTTTAATCTCATCTGCATGACTGTAAATGCAGAGTAACTGCATTGTTTTTGGCAGAGTCACAGTTTTTCCTTGAACTGCTGAGATCAGACTTAATTTCTTTTTTCATGTTGGCTTTTGTTAAAGATAAATATTGATTAAAAATATTTACTTGAGAGTATTTAATTGAACATCTGGTGAGTAGCTGTGATAAAGCCCTGAAACAAGCCATAGTTTTAAGTGATCTATTTATAAGCTATAAGTGATCTGTTTATAACTCTTTTATAGTTTTTCTTCCTTTATTCTCTGCTTATTTGAAAAATAAACATATGCTTTTACTTCTCTGCCATTTATTTCCAGGTGCAAAATGCAATTATATTAATGATTCAGAAACTTTTTTTTTTTAAATCTTCTTGTTAAAAGTTTTATGTAATTTTTAATTTTACCTTTTAAAAGAATAAATCAGGAAAAAAAAACATTCAGGGCTTTGCCACTGCAATGCCAGTATCAGAAAAAAATACTGAAGCAGGAAAGAACAACTATGTTGAAGATAAATTCAAGTCTAAACAAGTTTCCTTTTTTCATTAAAATCTTGACATGTCTAAGGAGCCTGTTTACATTTGAAAATACAGTATATGAATATACTGCAAATGGTTTGTTGAGGTTATGGAATCAACAAACAAGGACTCATTTGAAAATATGTTGCTTAGCCTTTTGTCAATGACACATATTTCAGGAATTACTTTTAGCATTTATTTATGATGACTCAGAGGCACTCCCTTATTTTATGTCCCATGCCACCATAGAAGAAAAACAACTAAACAGGAAGATATTATTTTACAATAACACTAAGAGGTGTAACTTTCACTAATGCTATTATTGTTACTGTTTCAAATAATTTTGTGCCCTTGAATTGTCCCTTTATTCTTTCCTCTATAAGAACATTTAAAATACTTTTTTGAAATGCTGAGTTGGTCTGCAAATCTGCTTGGGACTGCTTGTATGCATGAATTAAACACTTCTGCAAGTATTTCCCTGATCAGAGTCTGAATAATTAATTAACTTTGTTATCATATGAGATGTATGTTGGGTGTGGTGATTCCTAATATGTGAGCTTCTGAACTGCAAGAGTTATGTGTTCTTGCCTCCAGTTCACAGTGCTCACAAGTACAATACTTCACCAGAAATGTTGGTGATTTTTTTTGGATTTAAGGAGGTTATTCTTTTCCTCTGACACTTTCTTATGAGGTATGGCTAAGCAGAAAACATTTAATCAGTTTTGGTCTCAGCTCCATCAATTATCATTTGACAAAACTTTAAAAACCCCCAGATTTTGATGAAGGATCCAAGGAACAATCTACTTCATTTTGACAGACTGAGCTATTTTATATGTGCTTTATGACCACTTTATTTCCCCCTCCATTGTTTGGTACAACAGGACACAAGGAATGTTGGAGCTGTGGAGGGACCACTCAAGGCAGAAGAGAAAAATAAATCTGCAGATATTTCAAAACAAAAAGAACCATGCTTTGTACCATGTGATGCTCAAGCTAAAATTTTACAAGGGGAAAAACATTACATGTGCAGTATGTATTCATAAAGAATACTTTAAGTGATGAGCTACGCAATGCCTTGCTATGCAATCCTCTGCTATGCTATGCTATGCTGTGCCAATTTATTTTTTAATCTTCTTGAGCACATGTGACAGCCTTTGACCCTGCTGCCCAAATTGAGTACTGTTCAGAAAATATGGGGTGCCCTATTTTTGGGATGCAGCTGGTGTGACAAAATTAAAGTATAGTCATTGGTGAAGACAGGCAAATCCAAGCAGCAGCAAAGCCCACTTAGTTCTTTGCTACCCTCTGAATGTCAGTACGTCTCTCCATTAGAGAGGAAGAGTATTGTGTCTGTCCCTCATTTAAACATCATAGCTAGGTGTGGGGGTGTTAAGTGTCAGTTAGTTAGTTAGTTAGTCAGTCAGTCAGTCAGTTAGTCAGTTAGTTAGTCAGTCAGTCAGTCAGTCAGTCAGTTAGTTGTTAAGTGGGAGTACATCTGTACTTCAGCTTACCTTTTATAGATGCTTACACAGGACACTGTCTATTCACTGCCTTGACAAACTTTCTTTGTTTTCACATATGATTTTTAGTATATATTACTAATTATCTGTCAGGATCATGATGCTGATTTTATTTTTACTATCAGAACAAAAAACCAGAAGTAGAACAGTGAATGAGCAAATGTAGGATGACAGGCAACCTTATGTATCTGTTTTTCATCTCTTGCTGTGATATCCATTAACATCCAAGTTGCCCAAGAATAAGATGAAATTATTCTTCAAAACTTAAGAAGAGCCATCACTTTTAAAGATGCCTTTAGTGCAATCAGCAAGTCTGAAGTTTTTAGCATATTTGGCTTTAATCTGTGGTCTCTGTACTACTTGCATTTCACTTTTAGGTGCCATAAGGTAAAACACTTTCTCTTAGGTATCATAAATAAGTGTGTTGTCATTCAGTCAAGAATATTTCTAGATTTATGCTAAAAAAGTGGATGAATATATTTCTTTTGAAGGAAATTTGCAGAACTCTCTTATTGAATATGCGAGAAGTACACAAAAACTGGTAAGAGACATGATAGATGATCAACAGGCTTCTTTGGACTACCTTTCTAATCAGGTACTTTTTTCTTTATCATAAACATTTGTATTTGTTATTTCTTACTACAGGTGTTTTCCATCTGAGGAAAAATAAGTATTACTACTGTCATTAAATAAGTAGAATTAGAGACTAGCACCATTCCTTGTACCTTGTGTAGGGTGTGAGTTCCCTTTCTATGAGAAGTAATAAGCACCACCTGTTTCACAACTTAGTGTCATACATGGCAATAGCATAAGTGAAGGACTATTCCTTCCCATTGATTGCCATCTCCAATCCTGCTGTAGTTGTACATATAACACATTATCATTAGCTGTGATAGTAGTTTACAAGCACTTTGCATTACTCAAAGCTTTAATGAAACTGAAGGACTTTTTAAAATTATCTAGAATTGTGCTTAAAATGATTTTGGATGAAAGACAGTAAAAAATAAGATCAATTTACCAAATGAAAGTACAATTTACTAACACATCACAAAAATTAACGTCAGATTATATTTCCTAGGAGTGGAAAAAAAATCTTTAGCATATAAAATTCCTCATTGCAATGTAATTAAAGATCTTTTATTTGAATTTACAGGTAAACGAACTCAAAAATAAACTTGTTCTTTTGAATGCAGCAGTTTTGAGAAAGCATCTGGATCCACCTCCTTACAAAGCAGTTCACTCTCATGGTAAATATTTTTCAGATATAGTCTTGACATCTTCCATTTTTACCTTTGTATCTTGACAAGGAATTAATTAAAGCAAAGGTAAGCAATTGTAACATGGACATTTATCCTGTGTTAGTAACATACACACTGAAATTTTAGGAACCATTTAAAAATGTAATCATAACTACTGCTTTAAATAATTTGCAACTGACAATTCTGGACATCCTGTTTAGCATGTCCTTGATTTTTATGCAAAATAACAGGTATGATTACCAGTTAGTAAGTGATCTGATGTTGCTAAATGGCATGCTCTTTTACAATGAAATAAAGTGTTCTCTACATCTGCAATATCCTTCTTCAAATGGGATGGAAGAGTCACCTATTCACTGGACAGTTCATCTTTGCACTGTCCATCCAAACTAAAGGAAACATTACATTTGAGTAGTCACGCTGGCTGTGGAAACTGCTTCTTTGAGTATGTTTAACACTTACCTGGCTTAACACTTAGAGGTAAATGGTTTTTCATGTATATATGATGAGGGAAAGGTTTTTACAGGTATAAATACAAATATCTGTAGGAAAAAGACATATTTTCCCAGATAATATGTCTTTTTCTCCATATAAGTGTTATTAATAAAATATAAAAATCTGTAAAATGACCCAGATACATAATCTTTAATTTCTGTGTCATATCCATTAAGATTAGAAAGAACTTTCTCTATGTAGTGTAATTTATACTTATGAGCTTAATGGAATCGAGAGAATTTTAATTGATAAGATAAACTCTTGAAAAAAAAAGATTTTAAAGTTTGCATGAGAAGAAAATGCTATTTTAAATCATTCATATGTTACCAAGAATAGTAATATTTCTGTGCTTGATCTGTATTTTTTTAAAAAAATTTGCTAATGAGCTTCATCATATACTTTTTTCTCTCCAGGTTTGGACTGCACTCATATTAAAGATACTGTTGGTTCAGTTTCAAAAACTCCATCTGGTCTGTACATTATCCATCCAGAAGGATCAAATTATCCTTTTGAGGTAATACATTTATCTCCCAGGACAGTCAGTTTGCTTGAGAATATGCACATGTAATACTTTCATTAGATTTAAAGGGTTTTCCTTGACAATTTCTCAGCAGATGAATAAGAAATGTATTAAATACTCTGCATGTGTCTGCCATTACTATAATTTTGACAAGTTTCTCATTTTCTACAAAGAAATTTAATCTCTGTCAAAAGAGCCCATTGTCAGTTTTCATATGCAGTGAAAAATGTACCAAAGAGGAAAACCCAAGGTATCTTCCAGCACCCCTTTTGGCCATTGAGAAGTGCTGTTCTTTTTTATTTTAGAAATGGAGAACTGAAGAGCCGATTGACTAATCCATTTGGCTTCTAAAATGGGACTTTTGGGCTTTTGAATTATTCTGCTGTGTAGTGTTGCCTTCTCTTGCCATGTGTCTCCACTGATGCTTGTAGGCATCTAAATATAGGTGTAAATGTACATTAGTTTGAGGAGCAGGTGCTTGGATCTTGTCTGAGTATCATTATCACCCAGTCTTGAGGCAGAGAGGCATCTAAAATTCTAGTTTACACAACCCTTTTGCAGGATATACATTAAGACAAACTGCAGCAATCGTGCTTCCTATCACCACCTACACTGTATGTAATTGCTCTAAGTTATAGCGCTCATGCAGAAGAAGAGAATTTGGGGTTCATTTCCTCAGGCTCAGGACATTCAGATCCATGCAAACAAGGAATATTTTGTTTTATGTGTTTATTTCCATTTCAGGCTGTTATACCTAGAGAAGGCCTTATGTATATGGCATTTTCAAACCTTTAACTTTGCAGTACGTGCTGGGGTCATTAGTTTTTGAAGAAAAAACATTAAATTTAAGCCAAGCAATAAATAGCAAAGTTTAATATCTAAATTTATATTCTTCTATATAACAAAGAAAGGATGAATCCCTTTCTCTGTAGCTAACCGGAGCCCTTCAAAATGCTACAAAAAAGTAGCTCAAACTGATTAAGAAAGGCTTCAGAATTATGCTAGGATACCAAAAGAAAAAAATGAACTTGATTCTGCAAACCAGAGATAGAAAAACCTGACATTCTCCCTGTACAATGCAGTGAGCTCAGGAAAAAGGTCTGTAACTAACCAACAAGTTCCTTCCATGTAAAAGAAAGGCAACATGTTGTTGCAGTGTTCACAGAACAACCATATTAATAATTAGAAGAAAATGCTGTCTGCCTCACCCCAGGATGAACCATAGCAAAAAAATGCATTTGTTTCAGAACTTCTTGTGGATTAAAAGGGGATCAAAACCCCCTATGGCATCACACAGGGGAAATATTCATACCTTACCCAAATTACTTTTCCTGAGATGGTATAACTAATCAAGGTTAGAAAAGTGATTTCTCAGTTCACTTTTAGGTTTTGACAAATAAATCTGAAATGATAAAGCTTTTCCTTCAAAAATATTTTTGACACTTTTCCATTCTTAAAGTTACTGCCAGACTCTGAAAATCAGTTATATGAGTAAAAAGATTCCTTAAGCAGAACAAGAAACAAAAAAGAAAATTCACAATAATTTGATTAAAAGAACAACTTAACAATAAATAATGAGAAGAATGTCTGCAGTCATGAAATGAGTGTCTCATTTCTTGTCTGGTAAATGTTGCACAGAACTTAAAAGACAGTGCCAAAAAGTTCACAGAGAAAAATATCTAAAATATGTGTTGCATAAATAATGTTGTTTTAAGGAAAACTATTTAATGCAAATTCGTTCATGTGTTGAAGCATAAAAAAGGTACAGGAAAATGATAGATGGACAAAAATACCATGACATTAAAACATAAATGAGAAATTCTAATACATTTTTTTAGAGGCTAATAGCCAAGAGTTCTGAAAGCTCTGCAGATTAGCAAAATCAGAAAAAATACAAAGAATCAGAAAAACATAGTAAGAAACTAAGAAACTAGGAAACAAAGCCAACATTAAACAATTTCAATGAGGACCTTTTCAGCAAACAGCTGCCCTTTTAATGTCACAGAAACTAAATGAAAATGTGTTTCGAATCATTTGCATGAAGATACCAGTTAAATGAAGAAAAGTGTTCAGACAACTTGATCCTGTTCTCATGTTTTCATGTTTGAAACCTCATGTTTTCAAAAGTGAGTATAGATTTTGATGATTAACTCAGGCTAATTGAAATCTAAATTCCAGGAGCAATAAAAATATCCAGTTTCACTGGTAGTGGCAGGTTTTTTGCATCTCAGAAAATTACTCCCAAATGGGCTTTTGACTGAGCATTTAAACACAAGGCAATTAAAACCAATTTCACTTTTGGGAAAATGAATTATGATCAATTTCTGATACATATTTCAATTAGTAAATTTAGATTAATGATATTTCTCAGGTGAATCAGACTAACTAAACAGTTGTTTGTAATATACCTCTTATACACAATGAAGATGGAAAGAGGAGAAATATTCAGTGGAAGCATCCTTCTGCTCATTTAATTTAAATTGCACCTGGCACAATCATGCTCCTCATACCTTGCATGATGTGAGACATAGAGCAAACTGTAAAGTAGTTTAACTATTATAAGGCTTTACAATTGCAACATTTCCAGCTTATAAGGTATTTAGAAACTACACAGCCATGACTGTACTTCTCCCTCTCTCCCTGCCTCCCTGCCTCCCTGCCTCCCTCCCTTCTCTCTCTCTCGCTCTCTCATATTTTTACTTAGCTAGTGTTTGTATGGGTATTATATCTAACTGGCTGATGACCTCTCATGTAGAACCAAATCTGCTCCTTCTGAGAATTGTCAACTCTCCCACTGATTTATATTGGAAGGAAGATTGATTTGACCAAATGGGCTCCTCTTAGTATTTCTGAGTCATAGTCAGAGGAGTAGCCAAGCATGCAATCATCTTCTCAAGACAGCAGATGAGGCAATGGGATTATTTTGAATGACTTTTAGGTATTTCCATCTAAATATTCATTTTAGAATCTTCTATATTTCTTTTTATTCCAGTTCCATCTTCCCTGGGTGACTGAAATAAGCGTGTGATTCTCCAGGGAATAAAGGCCACAGTTTTCTTTCATGCACATGACCCTTACAATGATTCATTTAGTATTTGTGTTGCAAGGATTGCCCAAAGCATCCAATGACATTACCTTACTTGAAGAGCCAAGATTCCCCATATTGTATTAGACCACATTGCAGCTCTGTCCTGTTGCTTTCTTGTCATTCATTCAGAAGATGTTATTAAGTCACAGAGGCTCTGAATACAATGTTAGTGTGTTCCTGCCAGTGTACAAATCTGGTTCCATGAAAAATATCTGACTAGAACAGGCTGTGGGAAGGCAACATATAACACTCAGATTGCCACAAATTTTGCTGAGGGTTAAACTGTCTTAAACCTAGATTCTACTTTTATCAACTGGCTAAGATTGCAAATATTTCTTTTCTGAAATATGTTTCATTGTGTACATTCCCTGTAACATCAACAAAAATTTCTTTACTCCATCACTTATGCATCCCCTGAATGTTATGACAGCCAACTTTATATTCTGGACTTACTTTTGTTATCACAAGTAGCTCCATAGCTATAAGCATTTTTCAGCTTAATTCTTCTGATATTAGTCACATTAGGAGACACTTACCAAGGAGCCACCGTTTTTAAACAGTCTATGTATAGTATCCCCAGAACTACTTTGAACAGCTTAGGTGGTGCAGTGTCTAAATGGGCAATATGAATCTTTCTACACAGGATTCCCAAACTTTATAATCCCAGTTAGAACTTGTCTAGATCTGGCACTGGGGACATGCTTAGGGAGCTCGGTTACATGTGTAAAGTTAATTTGGTTCAGGGGAAAATGTACCACATAATGTGATATTCCAAAACAGTGCAAAGGGACACCGGACCATAGCCATTTGACATACTGTTGGGCACAAATTTTAGCAAAGACTCATAAATTTGAAAGTTGATCTTATGTATTGAGTGGGACTTCTCAGTTGCAGGCAGTTCTGTGTTCACATTGGGACTTCCCTGGACTGAGGCCCCTTCGTATGTAGAGGTTTTTGCTGCTGCAAATTATTATTATATACTGGGTTACTGCTATCACTTTCCCCTGTTTCCTCACTTTTATTAAGGGCTCTACATTTTCCAGGCATCACAAACACAGTATGTCTCTGGAAGAAGGCATGATGGTGAAGGACAATGTGTAAGAAGTTGTGTCTATTTTGCTTTGCTGAAATAAAGGTTTATTCAGTGTTGCTGCCTGTATAGATAATATTTTGCCTAACTAATACATGACACTGCATGTGGCTTCCATTTCAGGCTATAAATGTTACAGTAATGTTTATCAAAGCTTATTTATTATATCTGACAAGGGCAGATGTTTTCACACAATGGTTTCTACTATTTGAGGAATTATTCAAATCAAGCAGTCCAACAGGAATATATAAGAAAACCTGCAGTTTAATTTTTTACTTTCTTTGAGTTTTTGTTAAGATATTTGAAAGGTATATTATTTAGCAAAACTGAATAGCCTGCCTTTACTTAATTAAAATGTTTTCTTCATAACAGCTGCTTCAAGAATGCTTGATCGTACCTATGTTTATTTTAGGTTTTGTGTGACATGGAGTTTCGAGGAGGTGGATGGACTGTGGTTCAGAAAAGGAATGATGGAATAATTTCATTCCAGAGAACATGGTCGGAATATCTGGATGGATTTGGTGATCTTATGGGTATTGATTTTAAATACTCTAAAGTGCTTTAGACCCTACATTTCTGATGCCTTTACATGAGCTACATTCCACTAAATTGTGTAGGAGATTTAGTAGTATAAAGTTCTTATTTCTTAAAAGTCTCATTTTTATGTAAAGATTTTTTTTTCATTAAATCTGTTGTATGATCTCAATAATGCCTGTGACCCCACTAGAGTCTTTATCCATTGCTGTCTTACAAAAGGTGTTTAAAATATATTTTCTGCCTGCAGTAATATATAGGTTGTATTTCTCCCTCTTTTCAGATTAAAAAAATAGCCTTAGCTGTTTTGAATCACATTTGCAAATTATTTCCTCGCAGCAGAGAAAAATCACTAATATTTCACAGTAGGACATGCAAAGTTAGAAACAGAATGGAAATATTTTAGTAGCTAATACCAAAACGTGATACTAATATTTTATTGCTATCTTTCATCTGGCAAGTCTAAACCAATTTGCTTTTTCAGAAGTTTATCTGGGATTGCAATGGAAGCACACAGCTTTTCTGCACATAAAAGCACAGCTCATACAGGGCAGTGAGTGTGATTTGCAGAGGCAGAAAATTCCAAGAATAGGGTTTGTGTTTTGTTGTGTTTCATAGAATACTAATATTTATCACTTCTCAGTATTGCCCTTAGCAATCCTACTGAATTCTGTTTATGTAAATGGACCTTTAGCACATCCAGTTTTTTCTGGTTTTCTAAAGTATATTGCAGACAAATGTTTGAAATCTATCATGTGGACAATTTTCAAAAAAATACCACAGAGAAAAAAGATGATGCCCACGTGGGAATTCTTTCCATGGATTTCCTAAGGAAGTAGGAAGATTACTCTTTCATTAGTCTTTCAAAGGAATGTAAGCCTATCATACAACTTCTATTACATTTGGTTCAGGAAGAAAAGTAGAAAAACAAGAACAACAGTTTTTTCTTTTACAGTTTCCATTTCTAGACTGTATATTGTATTTCTGTTTAAGGGGAATTTTGGCTTGGACTGAGGAAGATTTTTGACATAGTAAATCAAAAAGCCACTAGTTTCAGTCTTTATGTGGACTTGGAATCAGAAAATGACAAGCATGCCTATGCATCATATGATGGATTCTGGATAGAAGATGAAGCATGTTCTTTTAAGATCCATTTGGGGCATTACTCAGGAAATGCTGGTAAGAATTTTCTTCTTTAAAGTATTTAAAGGTAGCTGCTCCCTTTCTTCTTACGCAAAAGTGCATTCAAAAGTGTATTAATTAATTAAGATAACTTAAAAAAATTATTTCTAATGTGTTTTTCTCTGGTGCATAATGAACACTTATGCAGGTACATGGTTAATGATATAGTGATTGGTTATTCTAATGTTAATCTTTACATAGTAGGAAATCACTTTATCACTTCAACATCCTTAATTGAGTGATTGAATAAACACTCCTCTAATAAAGAAGAATAAAGGAAGGATCTTTAACAAATTCAAGTCCATGATATATATATATATATATACACTAAACAGGGGAATTTGTTGGTGCTATTTATCTAGCTAATGGTACAATTCTTTACATGTCCATTATCGCATCCCACAATTGCTGATGTTAGCTTATGATGCTTTGGTTAATTCAGAAGTGCCCAAACACATAAAAAGGGTAGAGAAAGAAACTGAGTGAAACAAAGTTGGCCTACAGTGTGCAACAGTTACTGCGTGATACATAGACACAAATTAATTTGCAATTCCAGGCCTCTCTTAATAGCATAAATATACAAAGTGTGCAAAGATTTGCATTAAATATTCCACCATGTCTTACTGCTTTTTTCTATTTTTTTTTAATGTTTAGTCATATGCAAGAATGTTCCTTATTATCCATTAAATAGTTATTCTCTAAAGGTTTAGATGCTTTACTCTACTTGTACTTGTAAAATATTGTATTTTTATTTCTTTAGTAAAACAACAGAGCCAGTAATCACTGACCTTTAAGTTTTAACAATTCCATCTTTTGTCATGACTCACTCTGGGGCTTTGGACACATTACGGGAAAAATCTCAAGTTACAACTGTTTTTCTCTCTTTTGTCTTTTCTTCCACTGTCTTTGAGGACAGAAGCCTTTACCTTCATAGCCAGTGTGCATTGCTAAAAGCAACAACAATATAAAGGTGTTTCATCAATTTTGAACTTCTATATTTCTCAGTATTTTATTCTTTTTCTTTAACACTTTGCCAGGTCATTATCTGGTGCTCTTGAACTGCTTTGACAAATTCTGTTTTTCTAATAAATCCAGAAGAAAAGTTTGCAAGGTGTGCAACAAGTAAGAAATGTTCCTCCATAAATAACCTTCTATCCTTCTGTTTTATTTGTTGTGCTTAGGTGATGCATTTAGAGGATATAGAAAAGAAGATAACCAGAACTCAATGCCTTTCAGCACTTTTGATGTTGACAATGATGGATGCAGGCCAGTGTGCACTATTAAAGAACAGCCTGTAAAGAGCTGCAGTAACTTCAGTGATAACACTGGATGGTGGTTCAGCAGGTGCGGCCTGGCAAATCTTAATGGTGTTCATCGCTACACAGGTAGATTTCTTACAACTGGGATTCGCTGGGATACATGGAAAATCAACAATAAACCAGTCAAAATTAAATCAGTTTCAATGAAAATTCGGAGAACTTTTTATCCATACTTCCATTAGCATATGAAAATAGAAATACATTTCTTCTTGCAATTATGTGGAATAATGTATCATTGCAATTATAAATACCTTTCATCTTCACTTGAAGAGTTCAGTCTTACAACTTTCTTAGATATTTCTATAGTACAGTTACTCATTTTTATTGGGAAATGTCTGCATTTGTAGTGTTCTTGCTTGAGTAAGAAAGTCCTAAGAGGAACTGGATATTTTAGTGCTTGTCAGAAAAAAAACTGTAAAAGGAAGTGTAATACTGACTGCTGAATGTGCTTTTTCTCTGCTCTCTGCATAACTGAATTTCTAAGAAATTCAGTAAATTTAAAAACCCATATACCTGCCATTTCTATCATAATATTTTGGAAAAACAGCTTTTCTTCACCTGAGGTTAATTTTCCAGTATATATAAGGCTCTGTATGCCCTTAGGGCCCAATTTTTATACAACTAAAATTGATACAGACATTCAAGAACTATTATGTATTTTGCATTTCATTTGCACAGTCAATGTGTTTCATAATCCAATTTTTATTCTACCATTGTCTATTTCACAGCTGATTACAAAAGAAAACTTCTTTTCAAAGAAAAAGTATACCTTTGGAATTTTAATTTTTGGAAACATGGGCCTGATCTTGTGTTTTTCATTCTTATTGGCATTCACTTTGTGATAACCATGTGGTAATGAACATTTAAAATTGCGAATTCTTTGAATTTCTGTCAGTAAAAATAGAAAAATAGCAATAAAAATGTGAATATTATTGTCAGTACAGCAGTGCTTCTGGATCCTGGCATCTAATCTGCAGCAGCTACATATGGTATTTCTCATCTTTGCTTCAATTTCAGTAGATCAGTTCTGCAGTAGCACATGGAATGAAAACAGTTAAAAGCTCTGTGAGTTTCCTCTGTGCTGTTTTTTATTGTGACCAAGCATTAATACAGTGAGCAGAAATGACCATCAGTTCAAAACCAAAATTGTTTAGAACTTCTTCCCAAAGATGTATGTAGCTATAGGAGGAAATGAAACTTTTCATAGAGTATGTTACAAGGTTGAGAGAGAGAGAAAACATTCCTCTGTTCTTCTATGCTTGACTAGTCTTTAATAGTTGGAGGTAAAACGTTGCTAAAAGCAGAAGGTTTCTACCTGCTAGAGAGAAAGTGAGGACTAACCTTACCAGGGGGAGATACAGTAGAAACACGATAGGAAGTAGCCTGAGGAAAAACATTGCAGGCTCTGTAGAGGGATTGGGAGAAAGGGGATAGGTCCTGCTCCTGGGGTAGACTGAAATCTCTGAGCACAGGGGGATTTTGTTGTCAGACACTGTAGTCTTTGAAATTAGAAGTGAAGAGATTGTATGTACACCCTTTTGGCCCTCTCTCTCGCTCCAGATTTATTAGGAATGCAATCCCTTTGAACAGCAACGTGAACCCAGCAGACCTACAAAGGTAGATACTAAAATGAAAGAGTTTCTGCACCAAGATTAGCAAGCATTAGAGCTTAAAAAGAGTATTAATTCTGGCTGTAAGCCTGGATGTTGTCACTGTATTAGGGCTCTTATGTCAGAAAGAGTCCTCAGGCTGCAGTACAACAATCCTACTGGAGAATGCCAGTGGCTAAATTTCATGGAAATTTAATGGCTTTAATGAAAACCTCAAGCTTTGATGGTGGGGCCTCTGTTCTTCTGACAACCAGGTGGGAGCCTGCAAACAGAAAAGAAGAGTCTAAGTAGGGACTCTGGATGTATAGAACTATATTCTACTGACACCCTGAGGCTGCTTGTGGCTTAATTAGAATCCCCATTTGAAAATGAAAGTGACAAGCAAAGATTGCAGATATGTGCTGGCATATATTACCACATTTAATTATCAGGTTTAATCTTCCCATTGTCATTATTGGTTAGATTGGCTGGAAGCAAGAAATCACAGAGGAGATGGCCCTGGCAAGATAGCGAAAGCTTGAAGGATCATTCTTGCAAATAGGCATTGGATCTTAAAGTCAAGTCAAATTGAAAACCTATAAAAAATGAATTGAATTCTCAATATCAGTACTGGGGCAGAGTTTTGATTCTTACTGTTCCTTGAAAGATAAAAACATTTCCAAGACTATTTGCAGAGACTTGCTTTAAAATTAATACATATGCTTTAATACCATTAAGTACTGCTCTACTAGCAAGGTTGCAGGTAGACACTATGTTCTCTGTGGCTTAGAGTTCCATGCCTTTGTAGATAAAATTAATTCATTTTGCCCCAGGCTTGACTTGTGTGTTTGTTGTGCTGTGACAGCTGATCTGCAGTATTAACTGCAAACAGAATGAAGTTCAAATTGCAAACACTAGTCAGGTTTTAACTTCTGTAAATCATCCAGGTATGACTTTTCAATGCAATATTCTTAATCAAAAGATGGACAATGCTTTAGTCCTGTCTTGGTTTGAGGGGAAAAACCAAGATGTTTACTCACAAGAGGAGGAGGGGGCTTCCTCCTCAAATAATCACGC
>JAWWLZ010000001.1:40964602-40980346 GCA_035041345.1 Poliocrania exsul | reverse complement strand
AGTCACCTGACAACTGTCAGGCCTAGTCTGAACTCCAAAACCCAAACCCAGGCCCATCTGGCTGAACCTATGACAACTGCGAACACATGTGCATGCGGTTGAGGAGTGATTCTGCTGACTGGTTGCTTTAATGATGTTCAAGAATGTCCAGCTCATTGTAACTGAAACCTGCAAAGGACCTGTGCAAGTTCTTCAACCTTCTCATAGCCGGAAACTGTCACAGGGAAGCAGGTGTTTACGCCTTTCAGTCTCAGTGTAGAGTCAGACAGTTTATTCTATCATCAGATCAACTTGAGTTACTGTAGCATCACTAAATTTGTATGAGACCACACAGGAACACTTCAGGACACATCAAGAGACAGTAGCTGTCCAGGTTCTTACATCTGCAAGTTGCATAGGGCCTCACACTATTACTACCTACAGCAGGAGCACATATCATTGTCAGATCTTTGATGATTAACTGTTGGGACTTTAGCATTCAAACAGTTTGGTAAACAAGTTGCTGTGTCATTCAATTACTTTTTATTGCAGTAGAATAGGACAATCTAGACGATACTCAGTGGGGACAGACAATATTTGGCTCCTGGCTGTGTCCTGGATGAGGGATTTCCCTCAGCCTAGCAACTTTCTTATAGGAAGAGTAGTGATAAAAATACATGTAAACTAGAATTTGGTGTTTGATCAGCTCAATTGGTCCAACTAAAAAATGAAATACCATTTCCTTGTGTCAGAATCTAAGCAAGTGTTTATAGACAGAGTACCAACTCCCCAATAAATATATCAGTAGCACATTTAGGCCAATAAGATTTCCAGTGAGAGGGCTTTAAGTAAAGTAAATGTAACATATCCAGATTTTGCCCTGCCTAAAATTGTACAATAAACCATGTAGGGGTAAAATCTGAGGATATCATATATATGGATATATACTGAATAGTTCTCCTACTGTAATGATTTGGTAAGATGCAGCATGGAAATACATAGGGCGTGACTCTGAACTTTATTGGGTTTAAAGCCATTTAAGTTCATAGTTCTTGATTTTGCTGTAACAGTTTTCCTACACCGTGAATAATAACAGAGAATTAGCAATGCTTAGGGGATCCAATCCTTTTCTTGCTTAATCTTACTGTGACAGGAGGTTTAAAAAAGAGCTACTTTTAGATCTTCAGAAAAGGGAGAGGAGGAGTCAAGTACTGGTGTTCTTAGTGCCACTGGCTAAGCTGCCAAAGGTTTATAGAAGAATGACTAGACCTTCTGAAATTGTAAGATTTGATTACTGGTAATGTCTTCAGATTTTTTTGTGCTCTGATAAAATTTGATTTTCTCTCCAATAATATCCATTGTGTTCACCCAACTGTTTTCTTGCTTTTAACATTTACAATCTCATAAGATTCATGCGCTAAATGCTTCTGAGTCATTCTGGTGATCTCACAATTCTATAAATTTTACTTAACCAATCAACAATATTGGATTGACCACTACCCTATTTCATCATAATTATGAAAAAACCTGCACCTACAAATTTTTTTCAGCACTCTAATGAGGTACCATTTCTTGCTAAGTAGTTCCTGAATATACTGATTTAGTATTACAGAGCATTATTCTTTGCTTTCAGTTCCCAACAAGAGCAGGAACAGTGCATTTTATGAAGACTGATTCTAAGTAAACCGGGTAATTTCTAACTGTGTATAATGATGTCTACTCTGATTTGCAAGTAATTACTTTATCATTTATTTAAGTCTCATGCTTTCTCCTATTTCCAGTCAGGAAATTATCACACAGAAGGCTAGAAGCAAGAAAAAATAACCATTCTCAACAGATGTCTTTGATCCCTCCTGAGTAAATGTTGGACAGTAATTCAGTTTTTAAGAAAAAATTGCTCCAGAAGGGAATCTTTATTTTATTTATATCCTCATCTTGTTATTCCTTAAGACTGTATTGTATGTATGTATGGCCAGACTTCACAAACAAAGATTTGGGCGGGGCTCTCCCCACGTGGGTGTGCCCTTCCAGCCTGCGCAGTGGATTTTTTACGTGATCCACAGCATGCGCAGAACTGGCCCCACTGTTTAAGTCCTAAGGTCCATTTGCCACTACCGAGCGAGCTTGGACAGTGACAGTGAAGTCCTTGGGACTGTCACAGCACCCGGTACTTACCGGGACTGACCCTGCTCTGCATCCAAGATCTGACAAGATGGGATGGCAGGGAGGCTTTGAACTGCCAGGGGACAGTCCCTAGTGAGACTCGAATTCAGGTCCTTGGAATTCAGAGTCCAGAGTGCTCTTCTTTACACCACAGGACCGCCCTTAAGACTATATTACCAGTTAGTTTAAATGGAGCAAACTCTTCTGTAACATTTTTCAGCTCTTGAAAACGGAGGACATACTGTACACATATAACAACGGGATGTGGCTTCGAGTTGCACAAGACAAAGTTCAAGTTGGATATCAGAAAAAATTTCTTTACTGAAAGAGTGGTTAAGCATTGGAACAGGCTGCCCAGGGAAGTCATGCAGTCACCATCCCTGGAAATGTTAAAATAAAAGTAGATGCAGAATTTTGCAATATGGTTTAGTGGGCACAGTGGTATTCAGTCGAAGGTTGGACTTTATGATCTTGGAGGTCTTTTCCAACTTCAGCAAATCTGTGATTCTATAAATTGATAGCAATATTTCCATCACAAGTGGAAAAATACTGATTTACAACAACAAATATATTAACATTGGGTATCTAATATTATTTTTAAGAGTTGCTTTTTTTTTTCTTTCTTGGGAAAAGGTGGGAGATTTTAATGCAGAAGAACAAAACAGTGACTCAAACTAAGTCAGTGTTGACATTGGGAATACTACTTGTCTTACAGGTATTTATATGGCCCTCCTCATTAAGGTAGCATCTGAATGCCTTGCAGTTTTTAATAAATTCTTCCTTACTTGTGAAAGAGAGGAATGTTTTTTCTCCAATTTACCAACTGTGAAGTTGAACCACAACAAAAAGGAAATACATGGATTTAGAAGGCTTAAATTTCTCTTAGATCTCTGATCTGAATATCACATACTAGATGCCCATGAAGGTCATCAAGCCAGCTAGAGTGAGACAACTAGAAAATTAGTCATGGGGAATGTAAGGTGTTTGACTATGACCCTTACCTACCATCTCTAAAGCATCATTTTGGTAGCAATAAGAACTCAGGAGTTTTATTTTCCAGATACACTGTCATGCTTTTATCACTGGATCCTTATACCTAATTTTGCTGCAAAGAAGCAGAATTTTGTTGGATCCAGGTTCCTTATTCATCTTACCAGCCAGGAGACCATCTCGGCCAGGGCAGCCTTGGAGCTTTCCAAATGCCTGACTAGGTGGACAACTGTACCCAGAAGAGGAGAAAAAGGTATAAAACAAAAGCTGAGTATGCCACATGTAAAGGACACTACTTATAAGGCTAAAAAACCAGGAATTTTTTCTTAAGAGGATGATATGTCAAATATGAAAGGGAAAAGGCCCTGGAAGGAAGGAAAGAGAGGGGCAGGACATATACAGGAGGACTGTGAGAAATTTTTCTGTTTTCACTATACACAGCACATTTCTGGTCACAACAACTCTCCCTTGCTGGCACACTGGTGTACCTTAGCTGCCACTGAACTCAGGGCAACTTTGACTAAAGGACATACTTCTCTTTTAGTCTTGTAGGGGCATTGGTCCTCTCCAGGCAAACTGCAGCATTGTTGAACATATGTCTGTCACATTTTCCCATCACTCTTGAGTTCTACTGAAACTTTTGCCCAGTGTCTGATACCAGTGGGTGCATGGAGAGGTTTGTTTGCCTGGCCACTGGTACTTCGATTGGAAAAACTCTACTGTTATGATTTCAACATTGTTTGAGAGGTGACAAATCAGGCTAGAGATCTCATTGCTGAATTCATTACTGGAGGACAATTTCGTAGAAGTCAATCACTTTTGACGGGTGCTGGTGGCACCATTTCCCTCCATAGCACAGACATATTGATGGCAATGCAGTTGATCACTTCTGTGATTTTCTATTGTTATTAAGTTTCAGCACATGAAGTGAGAGAAGCTGATCCTAATTTTACACTGGTTTCACATCACTGATTTCAAAGAAGAGACATTCATGTAAAATTGGTATGGTTGACAGGCAATTAGGTATATCTTCCTTTCCATTTGTCTTGTAATGTTATAGGCAGACACTAGCACAGAAACAATTATTAATTTTATGCATAAACAAAAGAAAACTTTTAAAATATAAATTTTTTGCAATTGGAATAATAATAAAAAAAGATAAAGCAAACCTTGCTGTGTACTTCCCACAGATCTTGAACTCTAGTAGATAACAGACAGTGAATATAGAAGAATGAGATTAGATTCTGACATATTGGACTAACATGATGAAACTATGCATTTTCCATCACAACAAAAGACATGTAACTTCTCAGCATGAGACCTGACTCACTTCTTTTGTATTACTGCTGAGTTGTTACATTTTTGACCCAGTGTTTCATTGCATGAGTAGATGGTCCTCATTAAATATATGTCTTTTCTCATTGAAATAAAAACATGAGCTTGTGTCATTGATCACAAACTATTTAGAGAGCTTCCCAGGATTTAAGGTCACTGGATTTCAAACAGGAAATGTTGGATGTTGTGGGAAAAATCTCTTGTGTAAATGTTTGAACAATACCGACATAGTGTAAAAATCAATTGCAGACAATTAGAATTAGAAATAAACTCTTACTGTAGATGTGCATCAATGATATACAAATCTGGCATCTGTTAAGATAATTTCATTCTTGGTATGATTCTTGTGCCTGTCTGTTACTATGAGTATTCTTATTAGTTAACTCACTGAAGATCCTGAGGATGTATGTTATCTGCTGCTATGATTTATTCACATTCTTCATAAGGTTGCTACGTAGAACAACATTCTGATGAACTCCTGAGCCACCCCAAGAGGTGTCTAGCCTTGCTGCTGCATACTCTTCATTCCTTTGACAAAATGCCTTGGCCTGAAATGGATGGACCAGTATTTAGAGAGGAAGGACTTTTTAATAGGTTGTTTTAAGGATATTTTCACAAACAAAAAATGTACACTACATAATTTAGAATCTAAAAACTTCTCATTGTTATGGACAATTTTTTTGACTTTCGAACCTGGAATCCAGTGACTTGCATGAATACACCCAACAAGGCAGCTCTTTAGGTGAGACCCAGACACAGATGTAAATATATTCTTTTACTCGATGCTTTACACACCTCACATCACTGGTGGAATTGTTTGCAAAAGTAGTGATTCAGTAACTCAAGTCAGTGTTGGTTTGTGTCAGTTTAATTAATTCAGTACATATTCGGCATTTCACAGAAAGCCTTAAATACCCTTTCAGATCCATAGAGGCAGTCCAAGAGTGCAACCACAGTGTTTAGTGTGCATCTTCCCATATGTGAAGTATATGAAAAAGCTCCATCCTGCATCCCTGCCTGCTCTCCCCAGTGCATCGCAGCAAGAGATACCACCACAATGGCTTCTGCAACCTGCCTGGCTCACTAGGGCCTGAGAGGGCCAGAAAGAAACTTTTCACTTCAACTTCAGTCAGTCAGACATGAACCAGTCCTAGTGGAAAAAAATTAAATAGTGGTCACACAGTCCTCAAACTAGCAAACAAATGAGTAAACACAGCAGAAACCAGTGTTATCATTAATCAGTGATTTAAAGACCTGGGGACACTAAAATTGCTCTAATAGTTTCTTCTCAAGGAAATCCTGATTCTTCAAAGTAAATTGTTGTTATTTGATAATAACAAGAAGTAAGTATGTTTGAAAACAATTTGGATTTGCTCAAAAAAGAAAATTGCATCAGTACAAACAGTGGCTGTTTCACATGTTGTCTAACATGATGCTTTCTCCCTGGAGCATGGGTGTGTTGGAGTCATCTGCTGCCCTGAAGCCCATTTTCTCATTACCTTGTATATTGTCAGCAAGGCTGCTGAGAGCTTGTACTTTTTTTAAAGTGAAACGTGCTTCACAAATATCACCCTTTCTTCTCCAGCTAATGGGCACAAGGGTTTAAATCTGAACTAGTAATGGGCCATTTCCCTGCAGAAATACCCACTGCTCCCATGGAGACCACAGAAAGCCTCAGGACTGGACCTGCTGGTTATCCATGTTTCAACCTGGACAGTGAAGCCCAAGCACAGACCTTTTGCACCTATAAAGTAGCAACAGGCTAAGGAGGATTTAATTAATATTAGCTTGCTTTGAACACCAGCATAAACAGTAATACAGAATAACAGGAAACAATCTATTTTTGTACACAGTGTTCCAGTACGAATAAGGTAGTTGTCAGTAGCAAGACATGTGCCTCACGATGTACCTTATGATAATGGTACCTTATGCAAACTGCTTGTCCCAGCTTGCTATGTGAGCTTGCTGTGTGAACTGGAAGTTGGTACCAGGTGTCTCCTGTTATAATGGGAAGTTGAAGCATGAGGTAAAAGTGAAGGCCTTGAAAGTATGGACACAGGTTGAAAACAGAGACCTGAGAACTATGAATAGCTGACTGATGTTCACCTACTGTCCAGGAGCTGCCCAAACTGCTTTTGTTCTAAGACAAGAAGATACAGTTAAGCAAGAAAGGAAACAGCCAAGTGATGTAATAAGATATTTAATACAGCCTGGAAAAAAGCCCACCTAAGCATTACACAGGCTGTACCTCAGGAACACAGGTAAAGGGAACCATCCAGTGACTGAACACACATATAAAAGGAAATCTCATATTTGAGGACAGTGGCAGGGGAGAAAGTTGAGGCCTGCATCAGGTCCATACTCTGTAAAGCATCAACCAAACTACTTCTGCCTTTGTGCTCAGTATTATGTGTTCGTTGAAGAAGGCCTGTTACAACAGTCAAACTTTGGCTTATCTTTGCTGTATTTTGGAAATACAGGAAAAAATTTATCCATTTTACCTATCCATTCCCACTATTTTGCAGAATAGATGTTTTTTATGAATTTTATTCTTATTTGTTTTGGATTTTTCCTTGCTTATGGTGGACTGCAATCACAGCTCAGAACTATTTTGAATTCTTTTAAACCCATAGAAAATTAAATGTTTCTTCTCACATACACACGTATATATATTATCAAGTTTGTCTCTCTCTTTCCTTGTTTTCCATCTGCTTTTCCTGAAGGCACTAATGGTATTTGCCAGTATTTTATGATACTTCTACTTGTATAGTTTTGCAAGGTCTGTGGTACCACAGCTAAAGATGTTGCAAAAGCAACAGGTCTGACTTACCAAAACTGAGACTTAGCATAAATAATTTCAATGAAAACACTAGTTCTGAGCCAGTCAATGCTTCTTAATTTCCATTTTGCATATCAGCAGAGGATGCAGCTAGCTGTATCACCTACTGTGATGGACTGAATGTTATTAATGTCTTAAACATTGTTAAAATCACAGAAAGACTTTTCTCAAGGTGCAAGGAGGCAACAGTTTGCGGCCACCAAAGCACCCCCCTCGCAATGCCTCCTGACTGGAATTTGGACTGTGACTGGGAACTTGAGATACAACTATTGTCTGATCATCTGAGGTCTGATGAGAGGTAAACAAGGCTCAGGGCTGGAGCAGTGTTTTCCAGAGCCTCTGGAGTGGTGTTATTCCCTTGTTCTGATGTCCTTTCCCTTTTCTTTTCCTTGTCCCTTTCTTTCCCTTTCTCTGTCTTTTTTTTTTTTTTTTAATTTTCCCCCCAGTATATAACTTTCACTGCCAGAGTCTATGCATGCTATCAGGTGCAGATCACTCTAAGAAATATTCATGGATGTGGACTTGTCTCAACATCATTTGTGCAAGATCATATCTTTAATTTTTTTACTGTAGGGTACATTTACTACACATGTATATACTTGTGTGCAGACACACATGCACACACACACTTTATCCCTTGATTGGCTAATTTAATTAATGCTTCTCTTTGCACCTTCTATAAGACATTTTCCCCAGAATACTTTTTAAGAACAACTCTAAATCCAGAATTGTCAAGCAAATGGAACCCTGAAATAGCCATTTTATTGTTCATTACCTTGCTCCACTTTTCCAAATAGTAAGTAGATTTGAATTACACACACCTGCTCCCAAATATTCTAAAAGCTATTGGATAACACTCTCAGGCACATGGTGTGATACTTGGGGTGTCTTGTGCAGGGCCAGGAGTTGGAGTCGAGGATCCTGATGGTTACCTTACAAGTAGCTTATCTATGAATCTATGATTCTATGCATTTACAAACTGCATTCCATTGACTAGGAAAAGAAAATATCTTGTTAGAAAATATGCAGGGATGGGCAAATAAAAGCATATTCTCATCCTGAGGAAGAGCACTAAAGGTCATAAAGAGAAGATCTGAACTCACAGTTAGAAACAAAATATTTCAGAAATCTTTATGAAAAAAGATCCTCCCCTAGGCCTTTCTCTTCTTTCTGTGCTGCCTGTAATATTTTTCCCTTGGTAAACAGTATGAAAAAAGTTAAAGGAATTCCAAACAATCCTATGATTTTCTTTTTAGTATTTTCCAAAATGTAATGCGCTGAAACCTACAACTTTGAGGCAGACAATTCCTACAGTATCTTCATTATGGAAAGGGAGGCAGAGTACATAGAACAAACAGGATTCAACCATAGAAAACTATATTGCTCTGCAGTTCAGGCTAAAACTTTATGGCTAAGGAATTGCACCAAAATCCTTTCTTGACAGGAGATGTAGTGTATAAAGACAAGTTCACAGTCTTTAACACTCCTTCAAATAGGGAACCTGGACAACATGAGCTCTTACTAAATTCATTGACAGCAAAAAATCCTCAGCACATTTTCTTAACAATGTTAAGTATTTGACAGACATCCCTTCCTTTAAGAAATATTTATTGAATTGATCAACTGACATGCAGTGTCTCAATATTGTATTTTCTGAGTAGATAATGAGGAAAGAACAATAAGTGGATTGTGCTGTGGGAGTAAAAAAGGAGTTGTTCCCAGATGATGAAAATCATGGAATCTGTTATGATTTTTTGTAGTTGTTGTTGTTTAATAATTGTCTTACCTTTGATCTGTACCTCTCAAGTATGCCTCAATACAGAGTTTTACCCTTGAAAGCTGTAAAAGTTGACAGGAATAAGGATTTTCCCAGTTTTGCTAGTGCTGTGCTTTAATCATACTACCTTTTCATATTTCAATTTTCCTAGCTATAGTTTTTTTCCTAAAGGTCTGTGACACTTTATGTATCTGATTGCTCTGAGATCTTCAACTGAGAAATATGTAGGTTGTTTTATTACTGGTATTAATTAATCTCTGTTGGAAATTACTTGCTCCATATTTTACAACTCTTTCAAAACATGCTACACTAAATTCTGTCTTAGTACCTTAAGAATCAAATGTAGAAAAAGAAAAACAGAAATATGCAGAGACATATAATTTTATTTACCCCCTGAATTTCTATACTTCTGTATTTCATATCCAACACTTTGTTGTAAATAATTGACAATAAGTATTACAAAATTCATACACAGAAGTAATTTGTGTCTGCCAAATGCTAAAAAATTATAACCCAAAAGCATATGTACCTTAAAGTGTTGTTTCATGACAGATACTCTTTCTTGATGTGTGTCTCTCCATTGACCCCATAGCCCTAGGAAGGTGGAGAGCACAAGCCTCTAACATTTACCTGTTCTTTGAAGAAGAGGCAGTGGTTGCTGAGAACTTGTCTCACTTGAATTATACAAGCAAATCTAAAGTAGTAATATTCTAGCACCTAGAAACAATAAACCTCTAAGAAAAAACATTTTATCCTGGAGCATCAACACCTACATGAAGAGCATATAGGGCTTCTGAGAGATGTTCATTCAGTAAACAGCTACTTCATGGGTTGACTTCTGTCCTTTTCCTGAAGGTTACTGCCCATACAGCTGCTTCATAAAAAACTTTTCTAAACAGTGTAACAATGGGTCTGGATTATTCTGTCCAAATAGATCAGGGAGCATCCACAGGAACCATTTCTTTGAGAGAAGCAGTAGGAATAGTCACCTTCAGTAGGGGTGGGACAACAGGGAACTGGATGCAACCAAGCCATCAATGTTACATCTGGAGCTGGGAAAGTGCTGCCCACTTTATTCCACACCAGTATATAATCTATGGGACAAACAACCTGTGCTCATCTGGATGGGATCTCTCTGAGGGTGAATTCCTTTGGGTGATTGGAATGGACCTTTAACTGAAAGGGGATTGATAACAGGGATAAAATGGGAAAACAGTGCAAGCTGTGCTTCACTGTTACTGAGTACCAGCTCAGGTCTTAGCTACTTCAGCCATCAACATGATCTCTGGGGCTGTAATTATTATTGTTGTGTGTCTCAATGACCTAAAGGGTAAAAGTTTCCCTCCCGATATAGTCTTTTCATTTTTCTCCAACTCGATTTTTAACAACAACAGAAGGTCAATCTACTGCTGCATGAACAAGAGTACTGGAGATTGGTGTGCAGCAATTCTGTAGTCTCGAATAGACTGGCAAAGAGCAAACATAATTATTATCAATTTTATTTTAAATCACAAGCCTGAAATAATGCCTTGTTTCCCCTAAGCCAATTTAAAGTACTAAACCTGTTATCAGACATTCATTCCAAAGCATTTTAGTTGCATTAATGGATACATGCCCAAGTGTATTAGCTCAATATTTACTGTCAGTGGGACTTGTAGGGAGTGTACATGAAATCTCATTGCTTCTAATGATGGCTGTAATGCCATGGTGAGTTTTAGGGTCCCCAGCATGTAGGGATTGTCTAGGAATTAAGAGGTATTCTGTGGATTGTGCTTTAGTATTATTGCCAGTTCTAGATACATTGGCAAGTGTATTGCCTTTCTTTTTTAGGTTTGCTCCAATTTTCTGTGATAAGGAATCAGCCTTCACTGATGAAAATCAAGATAAATTTCATTAGATCCAGAGTGACCAGGTCCCTAAAGTCTGTATTTGCATGTGCATGCATCTAACACATATTGACAGGTTTAGCAGTGAAATGGGCTGTCCAAGGGGCAGCTGTAAATATGTCAACTTTATATGAGTACTGCTGCTATGAAATCTTCATGTCAGAGGCCAAAAGTAATTCCAGAGGGCTCATGGTCAAAGTCAATCTGGTGACAGTACATAGGGCTATGCTGCAACAGAGTTGTTGCTCTCTCTCTGTTTCTCAAAGCAGAGGGCCATGATTGCCTGTCTTACTGATTGATGAGTGTATGTGAGACACAGCCCAAGCAGACTGTAGCTCAGCAGAGGTCCACTTGCAGTCACTGCAGTCCCACGGAGTGTGACCTTTGTCAGGAGATGAGCCAGCTCTGTGCCTCTTGGGCTGGGAATGGCTGAAGCAGATCTCCATTGTTTAGAGCAGCCAGAGCTTAGTTCAGCCTCACTCTGGTGCCAGAAGGATGGAAGAGAGGGATCTTAATATGAGCTGGTACAGATTGAGTGCAGTACAGCCACAGTCATGCAATATTAGCCTAATATTGCAACTGAACTAAACATATAGGCCAAAAGCCAGTATTAATAGTAAGAGCTGCCTGAGCACAGCAAACCTGTACCTGGATCTTCACTGATCAGTCCTCCTGGTAGTGCTGTACTAGTTCAAAGGTATCTGTCACGGGCATCTTTTGCATGACAAATAAAATTCTGTCCTTCTTCCTCACCCTCTGTGTTCTGACGTTATAACTGGAGTATTCTGCTCTCTGTGTTTCTGTTTAGGGAGGAGGCATGGTATAACTTTTTAAACAGAACTCTATTTTAAGATACCTGAGACGCCAAAATTATCTGATGAACTGAGCACTTGCAAGTCCCAGTTGTCAGCCAGAAGATGAAAAATGCAGGAGAGTGAGTCCCACATCCTTTCTGGAAGCTAATTTGGTTCATTTGATGGTGCAGTAGGAAAGAAAAAGCTGCTTTTCCAGCAGACTGAGTCATCAGAGGAGGATTTAATTTCTAAATGTTAATAGCAAGTGATGTACTTTACTGGTCAACACTGCTTGGTAACACGCTTTCAAAGTAAAGGTAACACAGGAAACAGAAAAAGTAGGGCATAGCATACTGTTTCAAGTGCTCACTAGCTTCACAGTGATGTTGAACACTAAAAGCTCTTGAGAACCAGAGTTGAATTTTTCTTTTCGTCGATATCATCTTGCTTCTGCCAAATGGACTGTGCCCAGCCAGGAACAGACTAGCTCTAGTCTAAAGTTAAACCTTTTGCTGTGCATTTACTGTGCACCTTGGGTCCTCAGAACCAACCCACTTTCATTGCACTGCTTTTTAGGATCTAGTGCATGAAGCAACCCCAGACTCTGCCCACCATGAAGATGACTCAAAGCAGAAATAACAGGGAGGTCAGGAGAGCAGTGAGCTGTGCCTGAGATCCTCTGTCTGACTGAGAACAGCAAGCCAAGACCTCCCCTGGAAATAATTGCCCAAATATTTTTCTTAGAAAAACTAGGGAGAGGGTCAGTCTTCATAAAAGAAAGCAAAACAAAAACTAGGTGATGGGCCTTTGCTGATGCTTTTTTCCTTCAGCAGCTAAGAGCTTAGAAAAAATGCTTGTCTTTCTGAAGGTTTTAAAGGTGGGAATTAGAAGTTTTAAGTTTTCCATTTTGCAAAAGTCAGATTTCTTGTGTGTACTTCTATTAAGGCTCCATGGACAGACCACTCACTTTCTTGTGTGACTGCATCACATGTTTCTTTTGTCTCTGCTGAATCACGCAGTAGACATATCAGACAATATTAAACATATTAAAATTAGTAATGCCACACGTTCAATTATTAAACAAAATCATTCTATACTTGTACTACTAATTTATGACTTTAACATTGCAATGTCTTTGCCTAAATACATACTTAGGGACACCTTCATTTTGGCAAAAGTCTAAAAATATAGTTTGTATAGCTGGGTAACTCATTACAGCAATATAACTTTTGTTTCCCATGACCCATCTACATTACATTGAACTCAGAGGGTGTCCCCTCCAAGATTTTCTAGTTATCTTTTGAAATCTCCATTACAGAAGGTTAAAATAATCTACCAGTTTGGGACCAATCCCACAAATTGTTCTGCAAGTGTAAAAGCATCGTTTTGACCTTGCAGAACACAGAATAACCAGAAGGGGATGCAGTTACCTGCTGCTTCATGCTCTGTCTCTGAGAGCTGGTTTTTCTACAATAACCCATTTGCAGGTTTTTTTGAATTTACTTTCTCAAAGATTTGACTAACTGGGTTGTTTACAGTTTCAAGGCAAGAAAAAAAACACCGTGCAAGCTATAAAATCTTAAAACAAAAACATACCTGTGTTCTAATATCTCCTCAATATTTTTCTGGTCCAGTTTTCTTTTCAGACACTGAACTTACACATCAGAGAATTAAAGACATTAGATTTACAATTTCATTATATTTCTGTAGCTGAAAATTGGATAGAACATAATTTTCTCCTCTTTTTGTCTGAAAAATAGCAAAACTGCCTCTCCAAATAGGTTTTATAACAAAATTCAAAAGCCAGAGCTGAGTGTCTCGTATCAGTTTAATCAGCAATTTCATTATATGGAAAAAGAAGTAATAGGGACATGAAACTGAATCCAAAGGTTTTTACAGTTTATGTGCAGAGGCAGAAGTAAAGGTTTTCCAAACCAAAAAAACTGAATTATTCCAATGTGAAACCTTAAAGGGAGTTGTTTTAAGGGTTTGGACTGAATTTGTTTTAAACCAGTTTCAACTCATTCCTCACTGGCCTGTCTAACATTGGAAAAGCCTTAAATTAAGTTGGCTGGAACTTAAATTAAAAATGAAACTTCAGATAATGCAAAATACAACAAGATGCTTGTTAACAAGGAACTTAACTGACTGAAAATACTGAGATTTTTACTAACCAAGTGTTGACTTGCAGCCATCTGTTCTAATTTCAAATGCCATAACATTGTTATAGCACCTTCAAACTATTTACTGTGATTTAGAAAATGTTTGATAAAACCACTTTGATGTAACTTATTACAACATTACTTGGAAGAAAGTTTGATTTTGACCTTCCTTGTAATAGTGAATAAAATATCTCCCCAGAAATTGATGGTCACATTTTCAGACATGGAAATGAAAACAAACCAGCTCCATTAAGCACACACTTTCAAATCATCTGTTACAAAAAGTAATATGAAAAGAAATCAATGTCCTGCAGTTTTTATTTTGTTGATTCTACTCCTCTGAAATATGGATGTGCAATATTTGCATTGTCTGAAGACTTGTACAACCTCTATGAATTACCATATCAATGTCTTCTTCATGCAGAGACAAAGCTGTTGAGGGAGAAAAAAGATTACTTGTCAGAATCGTTTTGTCTTCTGTTAAAGGAGACCAAGAGTAATGGGCAAGGGTGCAGTATGTAGTATTTTTTAAAATCATAGAATATACTGAGTTGGAAAGGACCCGCCAGGATCATCAAGTCCAACTCCCAGCCCTGCACAGGACAGCCCAAGAATCACACCTTGTGCCTGAAAACATTGTCCAAACACTTCTTGAACTTAGACAGGCTTGGAAAAGTTCTAACTTTTGATCTTTTGGCATGGTTTTCCAGTCAGTCTTTGCCTTTTTCATTCAGTATAGTTTCATCCATCTTGAGTCCAGTTACCAGTTCTGAAGTCCCCAGTATAAATTATGGAGCCATCACTCTACACAGCTGTTGAGTAAAACCTGTGCACTGGTATTAAAAACACTCTTTGAGCATGTGGAAACATTTAACTGCTCCCCAAGGGAATTAAAAAAACCCAAACAAACAACCAAACACAAAACCAAAAACAAAACAAACCAAAACCAACCCACCCCCCCCCCACCCCAGCCTACAGAACTCTTGTAGTTCTTAGAATCTGTGTGTTATAGAGAGACCACAGTGTTTTGAACATATAGAAAATTTGTGAGGGAAAAAGTATAGAGATTGAAGTCACCCATATTGATATTGCCAAGTTATCTCCTTAGGGACATGTTGCAACAGTAATACTCCTGTGACAAGTATGTAGCCCAGCAAAAACCAAGCCCATACCTCTAAACAAAATATCCTTGGTCTTTGGGGGCAAGCAGTCTGGCAACATAAAATGTCACTTTTGTATTAGTGTAAGAACCATAAGAGCTTCTCATAAATGAGTATTTCCTCTGACCTAGTTCTCTTTGACTCATTTTGTATGTCAGTTCTGGCTGAATCAGCAGATCTTTCCCTGCTCACAGTCTGCAGCTAAATATGAAGACAGACATGGTATTCCTACCACTCAATACATGTTTATTTTTATCAAACTCAGGATATTACACTGTCAAGTTGTCTTTAAGTGGATGAGATTTCTGGTCCTCTGATTTCATCCCAGATTCAATTAGAAAGAATAATAATCTATGGTATGAGATCATGGATTCTCACATAACAGAAAATAACTTCTATTGCCTCTCTGTGAAAACATAGCTAGTTTGGGAAAAGATCAGAGAAGAGCTGTTGGAGATGGGACTTATGTAGACATGAACAAATGGCAGAAAAGAAGGGACGAACAGACCAACTTCGATGCATGGAAGGTCCAGGAGGACCACCCCTGAGCCAGACTGTGACTTCTTACCAAGGACTTTACTTGTTGTTACCCCAGTTTTTCTATTAAAGTTAAAGTTTAAGGTTTCCCCCTCTGTCTATATGGTAGTACTGGCAGGCTT
>JAWWLZ010000001.1:40936913-40964072 GCA_035041345.1 Poliocrania exsul | reverse complement strand
TGTATTTACTGTATTATTATTATTAAATTGTAGCTCTGATTTATAATCTCTCTCGTGTTGAGTTCATTTCTCCTGCTGGTTTACCTTTAAACCAGCACATGGAGTCATTGGGAATAATCTGTATGTAGTGTGGTTGCATTGAATTTTCCCAGGTGGTGTAGAAAATAGAGATTTGCCTTAGCTGTGCCTCATGCATTGTGTGATTTAACACATCACTGTGCATGATACAATAGCAATTACTGACTGACTGCAAGCTCTTAACCTCCTTGCAAATGTGAGATAAGGGGGAATAGCTACAATCTGCTCCATCAACACATATTGTCTTGTTTTCCAAAACCTGAGAATACAAACATGTTTCATGACTGTGGCTCAGTAGATGAACAGCAGTTTATGAAACTGATGAAATCATGCCTGTGTCTTAGGCTTTAGATAGGAGGCAACTGGTGATGAGAGTCCTTCAAGATGAGATGTTTTACCAGTGCTCCCTGTCCTCCCTCCCATCTTTGGGGTAAAAGGGTAGGAGTTTGCTTTATTTGAGTATTGACTTTTAGTTAACATGCTAAAATGATATATAGAGGGCTTTACGCAGAGGACTCTGCTCCATGGCCTCTTAAGTGCATGAGTTAAAAGTATCCATGGGAGACAAAGAGACTGCAAAATGTACAAGTGTTCCTCTGGAGGGAGAACTCTGGGTTTGAAACTAGACAAGTATCAGGCCTGTGGCCTCTGTTAAGAAAATGTGAGATTCTGTTAAGAGCTATCCTACATTTTATTCCCTGAAAAATACAGAGCAGTGTTGATGGGAGGCATTTTTCAAGCTCCATGTAAAGATAAAAAAATTTAGGAGAACTTGTTGAACTTAAACTGGCCTTCTTCAGGAGCAGGTGAAGAGCATGTGCTTTGGAAGCAATTTGTTCAAATGACTCCATTTTGGGATCACTAACCTTACGCCATAGGCCACAAAAAATTCCAAGAGAATCTGGCTAAGCCTGTGAATTTTACAACATGCTTTGATAATGATCTTTAAAATAATTCTATGAACTGGAAATAGTAGTGTTTCACATAGAAAGGAAATGTACAGTACTCTTCAACAAGCAGATCACAGGAGGTCGTGGAAACAAAGACCACATAACCCAAGGGAGCAATTCCACTCTTGCTCACAGTCCCTATTTGTAAACGCCATGTGGCCTAGATGTCAAAACACTTGGCATCTCTGCTTTAAATAATTTGTCATGCTTGCTTTTAAAGTTCAGAGCACTTGTTCATGGCCTCTCTTAAAAACCCACAATAAATATTATCATGCCAGATGAACTTGATGCTCTTTGAAGTTGTTTTGATTCTAAAAATGGTAATGGAGCCTATGTGCAATATTTCATTTTCCAAAATTAAGACTCTTGTACAATTATGGAACAAAAAAATATGAACAAATCTTTCTTTTTTTTCCACCTGAGATTCATTGCTCCAGAAATACTGGTGTAGGCTGCACTCTGGTAGCACTTGCAGTGTGATTTTGCACAGGGAATTTCATTCTGAATGGCAAACAAGGTCAGGAGCCAGATTCTGCATCTTCAAACCCCAAAACCTTTGCAGCTAGGCTTAGCAGAAACAGTGTCAAAGCTAAACACTAGGTGGTCCTTTGGTGGCAGGACCACTGATGCAACGCTGCCCAGGGAATCAGGAGACACAGGTGGTAACTAGTTGTACTATGAAAGCTGAGAAACAAATCTCACAAAATTTGTTTCCTTTTGGAGTGAAAAGTAACTTCATGAGTCATTGAAGAGTAAAATGGTTTGACAGCAGAAGGGATAACTGTGGGATGAGACTGCTGGAACGAAATATGAAGGGGTTTTTGTGTTTTGTTTTGGTTTGGTTTGGGTTTTTTTGGCAAATAACAAAGCATTTAACTTGCAAAAGTGGTTTTTTCCCCCCTAAGCCTAGGAGAAAGAAAGGTTTAAACCTGGAAAGCAGAACAATGGGAAGAGTGATTAGAAAAGCCCTAGATAATGGATGAAAATTTGATCAGTCAGTGACAGTATTTTCAGTCTCAAATATTCAACATTGAAAAGACAAGACCTTACTTGTGAGAATGGCTTTAAAGTTACATTTTGTTCCACATGTTCTCATTTAAAGCTTGAGTACGAACTGCCTTCATGGTGTCACAGAAGGTTGACAATATTATATTTTCTTGATATAATTAAGCTGCATTTTATCCTTCGTAGTTTTCTTTTAGTCAATCTATTTCTGCCATAAGGCAGCTTGATTTTCAACTATCTGAGAAAAAAATCTGGAGACTGTGGTGCCATTTTGCTAAGTAAATTAAAGTGAAATATTGCCTATCTCTCCGGATTAATATTTTTTGTCTTTTGCTTGTTTTGAACTAACCTACAAAGATTTCTAGTTCCTTCTTTTTCTTAATTTGTTATGAGTCTTAGAATTCTTTTATTAGGTTTTTGTCCTGGTTTAGTTTTGCTTTTTATTACTATTTTGTTGATATTCATTAAGAAATAATTCTATACTTGTCTCTTGCTTTTGAAGGTATTACTGCTTTCTTTTGTATGAAAGATGCTGTACAGAATGAAGCTGCCGTTTAGTACAATTTCCTTGCTTGAAGAACCAATCAACCTCAGTCTGACCCAACCTGTGTTTAAATAGGTGTTTAAATAGCAAAAATAGGCTATGTTTATTTTCTAAGGATTTTCACTTATAAAAGTTAAAACAACTGCTGCTCATGCTCTATTCCAGACACTAAACTGCACCTTCTGGGTGCTTCAGAAAGAACAGCACTCACATACAGATAATGTTTGCATCTTTCCTTAAGTAAGATAAAGGTTCCCTCTTATCTGACAGAAGGAAAACAGACTTACGGTATCACCTTGGAAAAACAGCTGATAGAGTTACAAGTGAGACAGATTGTCATTCTTGAAGAAATGGTGGCCATGGTTGTCTTGGGTTGAGCTGGCAAAATGCCAACTGCTCAATACAGAGTCGAAGCCTCTCTCCCTCCAGCTGAGAAAAGGGAGAAAGGAAAAAGACTGGAAATTTAAAACAGGTTAAACTCAAACAAGTTATATATATTTATACAGAAAAGAGAAAATTAAAAGAAAACTACAGTATAATACACTCACACAAGTTAAAAATAATAAGAAATAACTCCCTACTCTGCATCAAACACAAATCTCACCATTCTAACTACAAACCACTCTAGAGAGCTCAGTTCTCCAGACACAGATTCAAGCAGAGAACTACTAAGAAAAAACATTTTACTTCTCTAAGATAATGTGGTGGTGAGCCGTGCTGGGCCTGGGCCTCCCATCCCTCCTGGGACGGCACAGTGTGCCCTGCTGTGACCACAGCCATGAAGGAACTGACCAAGCCACTCTGACATCGGCTCCTACACTTTGAGATGATGTTGGAATATAGTATGGAATACCACTGGCTAAAAGAAATCAGCTGTCAGGTACCTCAGCCCACCTCAAGTCAGCCAACAGTCCCAGACCTACCCTGAAATCCAAAGACTAAGTTTAGGCCCACATCTAGCCAAACCCAAAAAGGGGTATTACTCCAACTGAGATGTACTGATGTGATTAAAGCCACAATGCTTCTTCCCTGTTTATGTTGTACTTTGTGCTCATTGCTTAACTCCTAGTCAGCTTACTATCTCATACTAAAAACTACTTGTTTTGCCTGCTATTCTTTACTGCTCCTTTTACTGCCTCTGAACACTGTTTCTATTTTTGTTTCTTGTCACTCTCCTGCTGTTGCTATTCCAAATTATCAGAACACAACTCAGCACTGCAAGATTTCTTCTCCCTGGAGGTACAGCTGCATCAGCTGTGGGTGACAGCACAGGTCTGAACCCCACCCCATACCTTGTGACTTTAAAACCCCAGATCCAAGTTTGGCTACAGGTATTTTGAATGAAACTAGTCTCATATAAACTTCACCTGTCTCTGTTTACAAAACCACTTACATCTGAACTATTCTTGCTTGACTCCCTCTACAGTTAAAGGAGAAGAACCTACTGTTGAGAGCATGATTCATCTCATCCTGATAGTGATGCTTAAAGTAGATCAGGCAAATTGCACCAAATGCATGTTCTGTAAGATGGGATTCCCCAAGTAATTTTCTTGGATGTCAACATCTTTACTGTATATCTCTAACTTTAGATAAGAAATGAATCAGGGGGTTCTTGGAGTGAAGCATCATATATGAATATCCTGTTCTCTTTCTAAGAGTGGAAGATGACTAGCAAAGAGAATGAGGATTCTTGCCTAGATGGGTTTTTTGTTGGAGTCAGTACAGCCATTCCCATGTCCTGGAGGAAACTCATCTTTTGTGCCTAAAATGACTTTTATAGTATATATTTGGAAAAGTGGCAGCAGAGCTCTAAACTGAAAAATCAAAGCGTGAGCTGAAATTTGCAGTGAGAGCACAATGCTGGGGAGGAATAAGGTCACACAGGCCCTTTACTTCAACCTTCCTGTTGACAGTGAAGATTCTATTCCTGTTCTGTTCTCTCTGACCTTCTTTTAGACTTTCATTCTGCTGTGATAGCTGTGTCACTGCTTGCTGTTACTTCACCTCCAGCATAGTCTCTTACATAAAAATACAGATATTATATTAATCCCATACTTAAAATGTAGAACTTTTTAACATAAATTACCCATAAAGCATGTAACAAGTAAAGAAAAGAAGGAGGAAAAAAGTACAGAAATTAAGCAATTATTAGTCAAGGCATTTCCTCTTCTCTTAAAAGCATGAAAATACCAACCAAACAAGAATCAGGCCAAGCAGACAGGTTGATGTCAGAGGAATTTCATGAAAGGAAGGAAATATGTAATTATCTTCAGTTTACTAAAATCACTTTAATTCTTCCTATGAAGCTATGATGTTCTGTTTTATTCAAATTGGATCCTATTTTCATCTCATCGAAAATTCAACAATTCAGAAAAATCAAACTTATTTTGTCTGTCAGTGAATAGGGTGGAGATAACAAAGAGAATGAGACAGCACTCATATGGAGATAAGGGATGGAAAACTAAGTAAAACAAGTTTGCTGAGAAAGGGTTTGGCACCATTTGTGATATCTTGCTTACAAAGCAGTAATATTGCAATGACAAATCCATGATTGTAGCCTGAAAGTAGTTTTATCAGACACACAGAGTGTCTGAAGCTAGAAGGCACCACAGGAGATTGTCTAGTTCAATCACCTTGCTCAGAGCAGGATCAGCTAGAGAAGGTAGCCCAGGGCCAAATGCCATTGGGTTTTGAATACCTCCAAGAAGGGAGTGTTTGGAGACTCTCTAGGAAATCTATTTCAGTATCTGACAAGCCTCACAGTGAATTTCTTTTTTCTAATGATGAATGAAATATCTTGCATTTCAATTTGTGTCCATTACCTCTTGTCCTGTCACTGGCCACCACTACGAAGAGTCTGTCTCTCTTTTCTTCACTCCCACCATCAGGTATTTATACCCTTTGCCAAGATCCCCCAGAGCCTATGCCTATTCAGGCTGAATAGACCCAGCTCTCTCAGTCTCTCCTTGTATGGCAGATTCTTCTAGCCTTTAATCACCTTCATGGCCCTTCACCTGACTTGCTCCAGTTTGTTCATGTCTTTCTTGTACTAGGGTCTGACCAGTGCTGAATGGAGGGGAAGGATCACCTTCCTCAACCTGCTGGCAATGCTCTTTCTGAGGCAGCCCAGGAGGCTGGTGGCCTTTTTTGCTGCAAGGGCACAATGCTGACTCCTGGTAAAGTTGCTCTCTGCCAGGACCCACAAGGTCTTCAGTGCAAAGCTGTTTTCCAGCCAGTTGTCCCCTGGTTGGATGCTCCCACTGTGTGTCTCAATTTCCTGACCTGATAAGCAGAGATGCTGCTGGCCTGTCCCTCAGTGCAGCTGGGGTTGAAGTTCCTAAGATGCAGATCTCAGAGAGGACCTAGCCACCCTCTCCCTCTTCACCCTGGTGCTGTACAGGCTTCTGACTTCCTCCCACTGGGACAATTTCCGGGTGGTCGAAGCCTCTCACAGCCGACCTTTCCTGGCAGCAGCAGTCACCCTGGTGTTCCTCAAAGGGTTCCCAGGAGTCCCTTGACAGTCTCAGTAAAAGTTCCCAGAAGACATACAGGATCTCAAAGGAGATTCCAGATACCACTGCCTGAACTGTGGTGTCTGCCAGCTGTGCTGTGCTGTGGGGCTCTGTGGGACTGGAGGGAAGCAGCTGCTGTTGTGCAATGTTTTTGAGAAAAAAAAAAGAAAATTATGAGCATCAAGGAAAACTAACCACAAAGGAAGACAAATTATCCTTCCATGGACAATAATATACACTTCTAAAAATACTTTTAGAGGTCTTATCAGTCTCCTTGAAATTTCTGAGAATGTTTGGAAGTATTGATATATGAATGTATTATTGTAATAAAGGCCTCTGAAAACTCTTTGAAAAGAAACAATCAGATTAAGACCCATGGCTGCAAGGACCATCAATTCTGAAACTTGCTGCAAGTAGCATCTTAATGGAGTGTTGTGATAAAGCTGAAATGCTTTATTCTGCCTTTATCATGTTGACTTTTATAGTATGATTTATCATGGAAAGCTTTAGTGAGAAGAGTAATTTTGATTTATTGAAATGAAAATCCAGATCATACCCAATAGTTCTGAAGTGAATTTTTCTAGAAGTTTCACCTCATGAGAGGTTTTGACATTTTATTTCAATTTCTGTCAAAAGGAAATGTTGAAGAACTAAATAGTCACACAAAACAGAAATTCCAGAATTTGGCCACCTGGAATAGGTTTTGAGATAGAGATTGTTTCTATCCTCTTCTGCCTATCCTATTATTTTCATGTCTCTCAGCAAGTTACACTGCAGTAGTAAAACTGGTACTGAGCAAGTACATTTCTGTGTGTGTTCTAATGAACTTCATGTGGAAACAAAAACTCTGCAGAGTTGCTTCCATAGATCTTACATTTCTGGTTGCAACTTTCATGCTTGCTGCGTTTGAGCAGCACCACTATATAAAGGTTCAGATGTCCCCCACAGTCTCATACAAACACTGAATTGCTTTGGGAAACAGGATGAGTGTTGTAATTGAGAAACTAGTAGTTTAAATGCTTTTATATTTGACATACTTAATGTTTTTTCCTTTTTGAAAAATAGTTAATCATAGTGAAGCAGTTTTTTATTGCTCTTGAAAATGAAGTAATGAAAAATTTGAAGCAAGTGGAACTGTGTCCTATAGACATGTTACATTGCGTTGACTGGATTGGTTGCATTCATTGCATTCAGAATATGGACTGAACTGATTAGTCAAGCAGAGGGCTCAGTTTGGTGACTCCAAATACTGTATTTCATAAAATAATTTCTGATCTGTTCTTGCAATAACTATCTTCTTTGAAAGGTTCTTTCTTGGAAGTTATAGCACTTTCATTTGAAGACATTTTCCTATTTGAAGATTATAGAATTTAAAACACCCAAAACGTACTGTGAATGGTGTTTATTCCTGCTTCAGTGTGACAGCCCATGAAAGTAAAATTAGATTTGAGGAATGTAATATTTCATTATTGTCATATCAGTTTATAGCTGATCCCCAGACACAAATCCTGATGTGAGGGAGTTGACAAATAAACACAAGATTTTATCTGAAATGTCTGCACCTTTTCCTAATTATTGTCTTTTAGAAATGCCACTGCAATGGCGGGGAGGGGTGTGGGGTGTGGAGGGGTGGGTGGGTGTATATGAAGGCTGTTTCCTCCTCCTTGGTTCTTCCTCTGTCAAGCACCTTGAATGACTTCTTTCTAGTGCAGCCTTAAAAGAACCATCTCCATCACCCAGAAGGTGTGATTTCAAATGCATCCTAAACTACAAAATAAAAAATTGGTATGAAGGTGTGTGGTAAGAAGGGGCTAACTTTTTGTACTGAGCATATTCCCAATCCTTGGGAATTTTCTTTCTATGTTTTTTCTAAAGAGGTTCTTTATGGGCGATCAAGGAATTTTTACAGAAATCAATACTTTTATTATGGAAAATGAAAGGGATATCTTTTAATTTGTAGGAAAAAATCACATAGAACAATAAAAAATAAAGCATACTGGAGCCTTGACCATGAAAATTTGAATACAGTATGATTTAGCATTAATTTGGAGTGATTTATCCCACAGGATTAATATCAGGATCATGTGCTGGAATGAGGGGCTTGATTCATCTTCTTAGCTGCATACTCAGTTTTTTTCCACCTATTTTCCAGTTGAGATCATGAAATGTGATCCTACCCTGAATAACTCTGGGTTCCTCCCCCCAGTATGAGACCCTTTGTAACACAGTTTTATTTGTATGCCGTGATCGTGTGTTTCATACACGTCTCTTTTCTGTGAATATTAACAACCTTTTACTGGACATCTCTAAGAGGCAACTACTGTGGGTCGAGGTCACTGGAATCATAACTCCCCAGGAGACACATTTGAAACATCTGTCACTGAGAGCCTCACAGATGTTAAGTTTATTATGCATCCCTCATTTTTGGTGCTATCATTTATTTCTCTGTAACCACTGCAAAAAAGTATTCCATTATAATTTCCAGCAGTAATCAGAGAGTTGAGCCAAAGAGTTAATCACTGGAAAAGCCATTACCAAATCATCCTACAATTCAGTTCTTGTCCGAAGCAAAATGATTACTACATAGTTCTACCCCACACCCTTCCTATTTTGTGGCTGATCCCTAAACTTTGCTCCTTGGTGTCTCCCTTCTCCCCACCCACAGCCTTAGGGGCTGCCTGAGGACTCCTCTTGTTCTGGCTGCCTTCCTGGTCCCATAGATGCCCTGGTCCCCACCCAGGAGTATCACCTGTCTACATTTATGAATGCAAAAAGAAATCATATTTTAATTCCCCTGGCTGGTAGGAGGGCTGGAAGAAAAACCTAAGGGGATGAATTTGCACTTATCTTTAAAAAGAAATGTTGAAATAAATGAGAATCTCAATATATTTTAATAGAATCTGGAAGCTAGGGAGCCTATTTACCCTTTTACAGAACTGAGCACTTGGAATACAGAACTTCAGAGTAAAAATTCATTAATTTGAAAATATAAGAGTTAAAAGCTCTCACAAATTTTAATAAGTTTTTTCCCCATTAAGAAAAAATGTCAAAACCTCAAAACACCTCACAGGCATACTCCAGTGCTAAAAGACATTGAGCATCATATTTGCTGCTGCCAAAACTGTATGACAGTGCAATGATCTTTAAGAGACTGTGTCTGGTAAACTGAGATCAAGAGTGACATCAGTCCTGAGGCAGTTGCACGATGGGTGATTACTGATAATTTTTTTCAAGTAATGTGGTTCTTCCATTAAGAATTCATAGCTCAGTAGCACCATCTGCAGCTCCAAAAGCTAAGGCCAGGTTTGAAAAACCACCTCCCTATGGACACTTACCCTCAAAGTTGTAAAAACTCACTAGTACTGCACCCATTTGAACTGGTGAACACCACAGAAATAACCTGGTGAAGTACTTGGTATCCTAACCTTTCTCTTTGCATCCTTCTAAATATCTTGTCCAGCACTGTTCTGAACCATAGATAGAAAACTTTAAATTTTGCTTAACAGAGTTTGGCTTCTGTAGAGGTTCTAAAAGTGCAAAAACAGTTATGTAACTGAAACCTAAAGTGCATTAACAGATTTATGTGGGGAAGTTTTCACAGCGCCTTTGCTCTGTGCCTATATTAAACCAAGACTATTAATAGGGTAGAAATGTTTTGGGTAAGTCCCATGAACTTTCACATCAAACTGAGACTGAAACTTTTTTAAGTCTTGAAAAAACTTTTGTGTACGTTTCTGTAACTTGTTTTGCTTAGCTCTGTGCTTCTTGTTTACCAGGCAAAACAAGAAGGATTAGGTTCAAAATTAAATCTGTGGAGCTATTCTCATGGTGCTCCTGACCTACCTGGCAGCCAGAGCCATCAGAAATTGCTTGAGTACTTAGCTTTGCTTTATAGCAGAAAGGACCAAGCATGTTCCAAATTAAAACTGGTAACCAACAAATATCACTCGGTTTTACCTGGCAACCCTTAACAACACATTCCGAGAGATGTGTTGATTGTTTCAAAGCCGATGAATACTCTAGTCAAAAGTAATGACTATAAGAGATATCCAGCTAAAATGTCTGAAATACCAGAGATTTGACTTGTTCCAGGGATTCACTGTTTGTGACTGCAAGTATTACTGCAAGCATTCAGCACACTTAACTTAAATCAAATAGTGAGATTAATAGTAAATTGTGAGAAGTACCTTCAGTGAAATCCTGAAATGTTAAATCTGAAATTTGTTTTCTCAGCATAGTGACTCATCTCTTTTTTTTTTTTTGAGCTAGTACCATCATATTGTTCTTCAGATAATAAATTATTTTTCACAAACATAATTACAGTGCTAAACATTTATTTGGCAGTGTTCTTCATCTACAACATATTCTTCAACCCAGCAGTTCAGGCAATACATTAATGTGGAACAACACTTTGCTGGAATTCTATGCCAAGTTGTCATCCAGCAAGACACTAACTGGATTTCACTGTGTGGGTGATTTTTTTGAGATTAAAAACTGTGACCATTATGTCAACTTATAAAGATAATTAAATTAACATCAGTCAAAAGAAGCATGATTTTGCATATAGTGAGGGGTCTCAAGCAAATTCTTCTGTCTTCAAACCTTGTTCTTATTTGTACCAGCATGATACCAAGCTGTGCTTATAACTTAGCTTGTCCTCATCTGCCCCTCCCCCCCCCCCCAACATTACCATACATGTACAGACGCACATGGTTTTGTAGAGGAACAGTTATACAATGTTTGTTTCCCTTGATTTACTGTGTGAGGAATGGTTAGCGTTCTGTTTCTGACATTTCTGGCTGGATATCTCTTATGGTTATTAGACTCTTCCACTGATATACTCAATTATGAATAACAACTAAAATTAATGAAGTGACTAATTCAAGACATCAATTTGTATCCTTGTGAGACATATGCTCCTGAAAACATTCTCTGTTCTCTTGTGCGTGGGGAGGCTACTGGGCTGTCTCTATGGAGTCTTCTGTGCATTGCTACATTTTCAAACCACATATCATTCACATAGCACAGGTGTATCTTTCCCTTTCATCCACATGTCCATTTTAAGGTGTTTCATCTATGAGTCCCATTTTGTCCACAGTTTCTGATTCAATGTGTAATTCTCTCTGTCTTGCATTTTATCTGTTCACTCGAAGAAGGAACTTGCATCATCCAAGTCCTTGTTCACACATACCTGCCTCTCTCATTCCATCTTCACTCTCTCATTCCCATTTTTGAACCTATGCAGTCTGTCCCACAGAGTATTAGCACACAAGAGACTGTCAAACAGGAGAAGAAAAAAGGATAGAACTGACATTATTAGACTGAACAGAATTACTGTTTAAAAATCTTTTAGTTTGTTACCATAATTTTGTGTCTTAATATTTTTCTGTTTTTCAGATTCTTTAGATTTGGCTTTATTTCTTATTATTGTTTTTTTTAATATTCTATACTAATTTATATATATTCTTAGACCCTGTAAAGATAAAAACTATTAATGAGCAGCAGGGTTATGGATGAAAATTTTCAGAGAAGTGGTACAAATTTAAGGGAACTTCTGTATTTCTGATTTATATTACAATGAGGAACTGAGTGCTCAGTACACAAATGTCTATGATGATGCTTTGTAAAAGTGCAGCATTACAGGGAAACAAGATATGTGTGGTAAAACAGAATCATGACTTCACAGGTAAACAGGCAAATAGCATAAATCCAAGACAGATTTAAAAAGCAGAAAAGCACAGTAACTAGTTATAGTCTTCATTTGAAAGACTCAACTTTCTGTTTTGGAGCATCTTTCACAGCAGTGTCTAATATGCCTTGAAGCATAATTTGGAGGAAACATAGTACAAGGTCATGTAATGCCTGTTTTCAAATGTAGTATCCTAGAACTCTGCTCTCAGCTATGCCATAAATATAATGTTAGCTGTGCCTCCAAGAGGTGATACAACCTCGCACACAAAACTTGGGTTTAGCCTTGGTTCTAGCACTGTGTGTAGTCTTGGACAGGGGCATAATCATCCTTGTAAATTCAGGTTACCAAATGCTTCCAAGAGAGTGCCCATGGTCTGACTGAAAATTCATGGGTGTTACTAAAATGCACAGCATTGTTTGCATCCATGAGCCTGGTTGACTTCCACACATTTTGTCAGGATCATATGAATGCTTGTCAACTGCATTTTACTTTAGCTTGCCTATTAGTAAATAAGAAATATAAAATTAATATTGGTTTTGTTAATTAAACACAGTGTCCTCTGCTTAGTACTCAAATAGCAAGTCAGCAACTTACAGTGACTCTCAGATGTTACCAAGTTTCCTGAAATAAGGCTACGTGCTGCATGAGTCTTGCCTTTGTGACTGTTTCCTTGTTTGTTGATATTAAAATCCTCTTCCCAGAAACAGAACTAGCATGCGGTTCAGAATGGCACGTACTGAGCACAAATTCATACTGATTTTGAAGGATCTTTGACATAGCAATGGTAGCCCAAAAAGCAAATTTCCATTTTCTTGATATGTAATTACATTGAAATAAACACAAATGAAGCATTTACTACAAAAGTCCATTACTGTCCCAGTCTCAAGTAAAATTGCATGCTCTTTGAATTTCAGATGTAAAACTTGATTACTGAAGACCCCATCTTACCTGGAAATCAGTGTAGTGTCCAACTAAGGTAAGAGCACATACCAAGAAGGTGTGTCACAGGAGAAGTGTAGAGTGATTTTTATGTTGACAGTGTGTCTGACTGGCTCATCGTTAAGATTTCTTAAAGATCCCAGCAATCACACATTTTGCTTGACAGTCCCTGTAAATGTGCATGTTATTACTAACAGCTTTCCTCTATTTAGAATACAAAGTTGAGGACCCATTTTTGCCATTATGAGTCTATGTAATTCCTACAACGGTAGGATTATAACTAATGATTTGGAGCTGCTGATGCATACTGCAGCACAAATGATGTATTGGTAATGAGGTGGCTCAGGACAGCAGATGGTTTTTGGAGGTTGTTACCCTGTAAAGAGGAATAATTTCAATAAGAAATAAGAATAATAAGGACCCTCTAGTCAAATGTCTGTGGCCCAGTGAAGGCTGGAGCAAACATCCTGCAGTTAGAAGCAACTCCATATTGGTAGGCAGAATAAAATTCAAAATGCCAGACATCTAATATTGGTTTGTTCAATGAGTGCAGCTCAGAGAGCATTGGCCCGATCTTTATTGCTTATCACAGAGCTTGCAGTTACTTTCTCTCTTAAGCATATCAGGAATGGGTTTCCCAGATGTTCAATCACATGTCCCTGGAAAATTATTGCACTAGGCAATGGATAAACCCCATTCTTTACTATCTAATTCTACCAAGAGGTCCCAGATCATGGTGGCAGACAAGACTCATTTTCCTCGGGTCACAGTAGTCAGGACAATTTACCGATTCCTCCACTGCCTGGGGAAGAAGAAACCTTCTCATAATTACTCCATCATTTTGTCCTCCTGTGCAAAACCAGTGCAAAGGTCCAATGTGCAGAAATCATACTATATTTGTCCTCCAAATTATTTGCTCACACACACACTGTGCAAGGTTATTAACTTTTAGTGGAGCATCAGGAAGCATTTAACCTGGATTAGGTTGAAATGCATTAAATTTTTAAGGAATAGGAAGAAATACGTGATGTTTTGATTCCTTGGGAAAAATAATTCAAAAACTCACAAGGGAACAAAACCCTTTTGTCAATCCAGAGTCAGGTATCACTGTTTTGTCAGTCCTTCTAGTACATTTACCATTTTGATGTCATAGGCACATTCTTAGTACATAGGTCATGTGAACATGACTTACAATGCTGTATTTTTAGTCTGAATGAATACATATTTTATGAGAGGAAGAGTTTCCTTCACTAAAAGAGCTTGCAAATGATGTGAGACTTAATTTTTTCCCACAGACTCTTACACATATGTTGCAGACATCAAGAAAAAAAAAGTGTTTAATCTGGCTGGCTAGCACAGCTGCACAAGTTAAAATACAGCTCTAAGTTCATTGGTATAGATGTCTCTCTCGCCAGATGTTCTACTTGTTCACCCTCATACTCACTAAGAACCATGTAAATTGAAGAATAATCTGTGATTGCATTATTCTCTGTAATCTATTTTAATATAGATTGTAGCAATTGTCTCAAAAACCTCCCAAAACTTGAGGAACTAATTATAGCTTAAAATACTCTGCATTTTCTCTGTCAACCTTCTTTCCTCATGCAGAAATTGGTACAGTTATGGATGGCTAAATATTATTCCTTTTACCTCACTGATTTTACATGATTCTTCCTTAGATTCAGCCAAAGGTTCCCCAGGTTGATTGTCTATGTATATGAGCATTTTTACTCATAAATGAAGTAGAGGAAGGTCCCCAGTTCTAAGAATGCTGCTGTTTTTTCTTCTTCTTCACACAGTACACCACACCTCCTTTTCCCTCATCCCACAAATGAAGTATAAATCCCCCCAAACCTGTCACAAAGGAAATATAAATTATAATTTATTTCCATGCCACTTTTTGGTCTCTACTTTTTTGCTAGGTTTTCTTTTGTTGGTTTTTTTTTTCCCCTCTGGAGCTCATGAAGTCCTTCTCACTAGAAGTGGGCTAAGGTTTTTAAGTGGGAGAAAAGGAATAAGGTTGTCTGGCCATATTCCGGTTTTTTCCATATGCGGTTGTGATATCCTGAGTTTCCATCAGTGCATTTCCCAATATTTAAAGTGAGAAATCCTGAAAGTAAGACAGTTTCCAAAAAGGCTTTTAAAAACCTTAAGACACTGAGCACATCTACATAGAAATGATAGGTTAGCCCTGACTTCACATGCCAGGCAGCAGTACTTTAAGCTTCTTAAAGCACTTGAAATTTGACCAAATTGGCACTGGGGAATTTCAACTATGATTCTATCCCTGAATTTACTGCTCAGATGTGGGATCTGAAGACACCCAAGACAAAACTTCTATTGTCTCTGAGCTCTAGCAGGTAGCTGAGGGGACTAGAAGGGTGATGACACATGCACTCACCTCTGCAAGAGGTAAAAACTGCTTAAACTGCTGCTAAAGTTCTGTTGAACAGCAATACCTTCTGTGTGAGCTGAAGGGAGAAAAGTCTGAGTGCAACTAACAGGCAAGAGGGAAATGAGCATGTCTGGGAGAGATAATAAGTGCCCTCGTTCTGCTTGCTTTACTCAAGTCTGTATATCTCCCAATTTCCTTTGCATTTGAGAAACTTATAAGAAATTGTTTCTGCCATTGAGGACCTGATGGGTTTTGCCATAATAACCTTCTCCAGTGACATCAGTAGCCTTCTTAAAAATGGGTCAGGGTGAGGGAGGAAGAAATGTACAGATGAACTAGTTTGCTCATTTGCTGTATGATAATGTTGTTCCAGATCAACATTAGCAAAATCTTTGGAGCTGAATTCAAAAGTTATTTTTTTAAAAGTTCAAATATTGACTTGATTTTCAGGAATTCCAAAAGCATATAATCATTAGGAACTATAATTGTCAAGGATTTTATAATGTAGTAATTATATCTATTAGAATAACCTTATAGTTATAACTCTATATTTAAATATAAGTATGTCTATAAATCAAGTTAAAGGTCCATCCAAAGCTGAGGACTCCACATTCCAGCTAAAGTTCCTCATAAACAAATTGACTGTTATACAATTTGATATATAGTGGGAATCTTATTCTTCTTCTATCAGAAGTACTTTAGTGACAGATACAAATGCAACTCCTAGAGTAAGTTTAGGTAAGGGAATATCTACTGAAATTTGCCTTCCATTGGGATGCTAAATTATTTTCTCTGTATCTCAGAGAAATTGAAACCCAATGGAATTTGGTAAATCTAAGAGAATCTGATGAAAAGAACCTTGCAAAGCCTAAAGGTTCATTGTATTTATGTATTCTGTATTCAACTTCACCAGAATTGCTCTTTCTTAAATCAGTGCACTGGAGCCAATTGTCTCCTCTTGTCCTTCTCCAGTAATTTTGTAGTTTTTCAATCTGTTCTAATTTGTGAAGCAATAAATATTTTCCATGGAAGCTATGGACCCTGATTAAAAAATTCAGGCCATAATGGCATACACTTATTTTCCTTAGGGTGTAGTTGCATTGATATTTTTTCTAATAGGAAAAATGTCAAAGAAAACGTATACTTCTTCCATAACTGCTTCTTCTTTCTGTGCTTTATGCCAGTTAATCACGCTTCTCAGATTTTTTATATAGCAGAATGTTGATCCAAACAATGGCATGGTTAAAAAGTAGTTCTAATAACAGAAAGATCATGGAATCATTAATTGGTTTGGGTTGGAAGGAACCTTTAAGACCATCTGGTTCCAGCCCCTCCTGCCATGGGCTGAGTCACCTTCCACTAGACCAGCTTGCTCAAAATAGGTGATTCAGACATTTTTAACCAAGATGCAAGAAAAAATAAAGAAAAAGGAAATTCCAGTTTATTGTGAATGCTGCTAATCATTTACTCAACAAAACTATTAGTGCTCCAAAATAACTGATGGTAGCCAGCTGGTGTTCCTCAGCTAATTGCTGAGTTAATGTACTGATGATCAGACACTTTTTCTCTGATGTTTGTGCAGTCACCCATGAATTTATGAAAGGCCTGATCAGCACCTGTAAAATGGGAAATCAGGTACCAGTTTACAGAAAAACTGGTTCATTGCAACAGGCCTTACAGGACTCTGTTTGGTTGCCCTTTTCCTCCTTACTGTCACTGCTCAGGGAGTCAGCACCAGCATTTTTATGTCTGCTCTGTCAGTCAGAACAGAAACCAGACCAGTGTTTGTTTGTACTTGGTGCATTTTTTTTTAAATATTTTTCAAGGTTTTCTTTAAATCCTGTCCCAGGTTCATGGTTAGATTTGGCAGAGAGGAGGGAGAGAGATAAAGGCTATATAATACCATGATCTCTATCAGATGCCTGACTCAGGCATAAAGACACAGATTTTACAGTTCCTTATTCACCTTCTTCTGAAAAACGTTGTTTTCTTCCAGACTACTCAGTTCAGCATTTTGACTTTGCAGCCTAAAGAGGCAATGCTAATAAAGAGAGGAGCTTTTCAGAAAAGTTGGGAAAAGAACCAGTAAGAAAACAAATATGTTTAGTTTATAGAAACAGAATTGGTTTCAGTTTCATTCTTCCCATTAGGGAACGTGGTTAAATGCAGAAATAACTTACAAATAAAAATAGTGAGTTGGTATAGATATTTTTACTGCTACAAAGAGCAGCCAGAAGACAGAATAGTTCCTTTTGTATATAATTTGTCATTTGGCTTCCCTTTGAAGTATGCAGAGGAATATTGAGGCCTTTCAATTACTAGTGTCTCAGAAAGAATCTATCCAGCCTCAAAAACTGGGCTTTTTTAGTACTTAAGACATCAAGCTCAAAAAAGCTTCCCTGTGTTGATCATTCCCCAATCCAGATTTTCAGACAGCTAAAAATACTAAATTTGGCTTGACAGATAAAAATCCACTGTATATCTATATAAACTAGACAGAGAACTAGACTAGGAAAATTTATATTTATATATGGGTATTTATAAAAAAAATAATCCTCAGACAGAGGAATGAATTTTCGTATTGGGAAAGGGAGAAATAGTATCTTATAGATGCTTTCCTGTTAAAGAAACAAGGCAATGTATACAGGCAGAGTAGGAGATTTTTTTCTTTTAGGGAACGGTTGGAAACATGAGTGTTAAAGGACGGACCAAACAATTGTCCAACCATTTTGGCCCTTTTGCATCTTTACAGGTAAATAGTGTTCCTAGCAATCCTAAAAGTGATTACCTTACTGTAATTTTGGGGAAGATGGAAGATTCATATTTAAATATTGGTTTGCTGAGTCATCTCTGTAGGGTGCCATCTGTTTTTACTATGCTACAGCTTTCATTGCTCACTGACTATTTTTCACTTGATACATCTGCATAAGTTTCATTAACATTAATGAAAATTCCATGTTTTTGTCAGATGGAGTCTAAATCTTCAAGACTGGAAATAATAGCTTTAATATTTCCTGCAAAGATGTCTGGAGAGAAGATAGGTTTATTTCTAATAGCTACTTCTTCCTTCCCTGCTAATTATGTCCCTGTATTTATCTCTTAATATAAATTGTTGTTTTCAGAGCTACTGTACCTTTAGTCAAGGATAAACACATTACATTTAACCAGAAGTACAATTTAGATTCTAAAATATGAAACAATTTATAATGTGCTTTGAGAAGTCTTAGAAATGTAATTTAGGTTAGAGAGATCTAGAATAATTCTGTAAGCACATACAGACACAGATTTCTCAGAAGCAATTACAAGGCTTGATCTATGTAGCATTGCAGGGCAAGTCCAGGTCTTGTGATGCAATCGTGAGTCTCCTGACTACTCATTTACTAATACCTGCAGCTGCTGCTGACCTTATAATCCTTTGGGCACAGGAGATCAAAGACTATTAAAAATCTGTGTTGCATTTATTTATCATTTACCTATATACTCTTGTTTATCATCTTAAACCTAGCTAAAAATACAAAAAAAAAAAATAGTTTTACTCCACTGCAGAAAGTTTGTATTGATAAAATTTTCCACATCAAGAGGTAGCAAAAATAGTTTTTTTATATTTACTCTGGATAGGAAGCAGACTGCCAAAATTTCATAGATGCCTAAATCAAAGCTGTGTCCATTTCTCCTAGACAGCAATCTAGACTTGCAGAGTTCAAATACTGACTTTGTATTTAGACACTTACCTACCTAGGCTGAAAGACCTTCAGGTACCTAGCTCTAACCCCTCAAACATGCTCGAGAGGGGAGCAAACATGCTCTAGGAGGATGAGCAGGCTACATTCACATCATAATGCAGGTTTAGGTAGGCAGCCAACTACAGTCTTTCCAACTCTGGAAGAAGTGGTACTACATATGTTTTTGCACTAAATGTTGAATAGATAAAGCACTCACCAGCACTAGGCATTTTTTTTTCAGTAATCCACACTTTCTTTCTCCATTCTGAGTCAAATTTGAAGGAGGGTGGATGCTGAAGAAGAACTTGTGTGCTCAGCCTCCCAGTCTGAAGGGTTTGAACAACAAAATCTGATTCTACTGAAATGACATTTTAGACATCTGAAATTCTTCTGTGAGCTCAGGCTCTATTTTTTAACATGCTTGTGATAGTTCTTTAAAGATGAACTGAATTTTTTTGTTCCCTGTTTTTATTCGTCAAGATTTACCTTATTGTTGCTGTAATGGTTTTGCAATAGTTGAGGTGCCACCACTGTATGAGTTGTAATAGGACACAGATCTGTGTTATTCAGAGTTTATATGTTATGTATTTTGGTGTGCTGAAAGACAGTTTTTTCTCACAGTTCACTATACTTTTACTATTCTGTCACTCTTATAACTAATACTGTAAAAAAAAAGGATAGTATTTATAGAAACAGGACTAGAATATCTGCACTGCAAGATACATTTTCTTTAGCTTACATTTCCCCATTTTATCTTTTATGTTCTGAACTGTAGAGATTTGCATTAGTTAGAATCCACTACCCCTACATAACACATAGTTCCAAATACTACCTGCCTTCTGTAGCAAATTCTCTGTTATTTTCTTCTGTTCTTCCACATTTTTTAATCCACAAGAATAAAACCTACCAACCAAACAGAAAAAGAAAAACTAACTAGTCAAAAAAATTCACTGTTTGAGCAAATCACAAGATGACATGAACTCTTCTGAAAAGGGAAGAAAAAGTAGGTTTGAGTAACGGTAAAAAGCAAGAAATCTCCAAAGCATCAGTAGTAGCTAACACTAGCTACTAGAACTCTTTGCCAATAATATAGGTCTGAAGTTGTGGAAATCCTTAGGCTAACAAGGTTCTAAAATTCAAAATCGCCTTTTCTCTGTTGAGTACACTTGTCATTAGGCTGGGAATCCAATGAATGTGTTTTTTTAAAAAAAGCAGCAATGACTAGATTTGTGAGGACCTGAACCAGTTACAAGTTATAGCAGAGGAGACAGCATTATTTCTTCTAGGTTTTGGATAATGAACAACAGCAGGCAGGATTTCAGAGTCCAGAAACCTAATTTGGAATGTAGTGATGTACAGGATCCTAAATGTTGAGCAAGGGGCACATAGGAAGGTTTGGTGCTTTCAGGATTAGTGAGGCACTAAGCAAAGGCATTTATGGCCTTCGGATCCAGAATTCAATGCAAATGCTTTTCCAGAGTTCTACAGTCCTTTGCTGTCTGTTCTCCAGTGCTTTGTCTTCATTCTCCTGTACCTGAAACCTGCTTAAGACAATACTCTGCAGTCAGGAGTCCAAAGTACATCAACATATGGCTATGCTCATGCTGAATTATTAATGTCTGCCCTCTGCTCACTCCACAGCTATGGCACATTAATCCTGGCTTGGAAGACTTTCAGCTTTCTGTAAGACTACAGCAAAGCAATTGAAATAAAAGAGACTTGTTCAGAAGCTGTGAACTGATCCATTTTGGGGAAGCAGTTCCAACTAGCCATGGGGTTGCTATTATCTTCCACCATATAAGCAAGAAGAAACAATTAAATAAAAAAGCCCCAAACACAAACCCCAACAAACTGTAATGCTGGGGAGGGAAATTTAGTACTGGTAGCATGATTTAAAGAAAAGCAGCTTAGCAAAGATTAAAGAGAATTAAAAGCAGCAGGTCCTACCTGTGGTCCAAATGTACGTCAATGGCTTGTGTGGTACTTGCTGCTGAGGTTTGTGGATTTGAAGTCTAAACTTTGGAACAATAATGCTCATCAAAGTCACAGAAGGTATTATTTCACACCTCTGGAATTAAAGGCATGCCTATCCCCAAACCCTGCAGCCCTGAGCACCTGACAGTGCTGAGCATGTTACAGCACTAATTGCAAGACTGACACCTTTCTGTCCTGAGTTGATGTTGTCAGGGACTGCCCTGTGTTACCTGCTCTAGCTGGACACAAACAAAATACATAGGTTAGCTTCTGTCTGCATGAGTCCTTGAAGACTATTTCCTTCTTTTTAATGTTTATAGAGAAGTAAGATTTACAAAGCACTTCAGTTTTGGCCTATTCTGAAACCAGTGCAAAATCAGACTAATATCATTTGTGAAATCCACAAATCTCACTGGGAAAACATGCAGGACAAATAGGGATGTCACTAAAAAATGAGACTCTGTAGATAGGAAAAGTTCCCATCCCCCAACTATAAATAATATCAATTTTTATATAAATGATACATTGTGAACCTGATGCTGCATCTCAGGAGAAAAATCCATCTTATAACCATACATGCAGGAGTATGTAACATCGAAGTTTCTTATAAATTTATTAAAATCTATTTGTTAAGATGAATTTTATTTACAAGTCTTTGACAAAGTAAACTACAGGCATCTCTCAGTACTGAAGTTTGGAATATCTTGCTTCTGAGCTGTTGCTGCTGCTCTAAAACCCACACAGCTCTGTCACACCTGGTTCTGACTTGAGTCCTGACTACATAAATTGGGCATTCTCTGCTGGGTGCTGCGTCAGGTCAGCATGATGCTTCCTTTGGATGCTTCTTTCCCTTTGTGTCAAATTTGGTACTTACAATTGCCTTGCTTTTTGCTCAACAGAACTGTATTGAATTTTGTTTGATTTCTTAATTGCACTGACCTTCTGACATCAACAGAATTCTATAGAAAAGATCAGGAGCTATGGCTCTTATTTTTGGGCTGCTACTCAGTTATCATCTTCATTTCAAAGTGCTACGTTGCCTTGAAATTATGTGATGCACACTGCTCAGGAGGCATTGCTATTGGGTGCCAATGAAACCCAAACCCAGTTGGGGTTTAAAGAGCATTTAAAGAAGGTGTGGGGGAGATGGAGGGGCTGGGCCTCCCTGGGCAGGGCCTGGCACCAAACCTGGCCTTTTTTTCACCACTGCACAGCCATTACTTTTCCTCTCATAAGCAAAAGAGGTTACTTCAAGATTTTCTAAATAAGTTCATAGATTTCAAGTAGTCCAGCCTAAGAGCTTGTGGTATTTCATTTTAGAGATAATGGGAAATATGTGTTCCCAAATCAGATGATGTGAATTTGACCTTCATCTGCAGACAGAGTTTAGCTTCCCTCCTCATTTTTTTCACATTTGTCCTTCTGTGGGTCACAATCAATAAACAAAGCCTTAGGCTAAACCAAAGAAAGTTGCCAGCAGTGTCAGAGACAAGATGACAAAATATAAAACTAGAGCTTTAATTATTTTGCTTTATGGATTCTTTTGTTTAACCTCATGTTGAATTTATTATTTAAGTAAACTTGAGGTTATTGACAATTGATTTCTAGTAATTTAAATTGACTATTATTAAATGTTGTTTGAACCAATAAACTAATTTCAATCCACTACTTCTCTGTCTGAAGAAAAACTGAAAAGCCTATTTTCACAAAATTTGCTTATATTCTCCATTGGACAGACTTTATTTGTATTTCAGAATTTAGCTCAAAGGAGTCATAAGAGCTTGTTAAAGTACTGTAAGAACCTTCTAACTTTTTTCTCATGGTCCAAGGAGGACTGGTTCCAAATGCATCCCCAAAGAAGTCTTGAGTCACTTGTTTAATAGCACAGAGTTGATGGCTCAATAAAATCCAGATATCTGTAAAATAATTACATTTCTATTCTGGACTAATGGATTTTTAAAATGTAACAAGTTACATCTCTGTCAAACATGGGCTCAGTTAAAACCACTTAGTGATTTAATAAAACATAAACCAAAAATGAAATAGTCATGACTTATACAACCTAACATTTCTTATCGTGGACCTACACCTTTTTGGAGTTGGTACTGGCAGTTTATGGACAAGTCTTTCCTCAGTTTCCATAATTCCTGACCATCAAGTGAAATGCACATCATGTCTCCTGAATCAACAGTTGTCATTAAAACCCCTGGAAGGTATAAGCAAGAAAATGATGTGATCTGTCAAAAATTATTTATTTTGAATTCTGGTAACTAATATTTGACTGTAAGATTTTTACATCAGGACACTACAAAATGTAGCACTAGCAAAACGTGAACTGTATAGCAGTGGAAGTTCTTATTCTGCATGGTAGTAAGCAGCCATAGAAAGCCCATTGTCCTCATTATTAATTTTATTTTAAAAACATCAGAAGTTTTATTCTGCCAAATACCACTGTGTGACTTGAGTAGATTTACTTCAGCAAGTTGTACAGCTGAGCCTGGGCCACAGTCAGGGAAATAATGCACTGCTCAGAGATGCCAGAGTTGCAGTATCTCCCCTAAATATTTTTCTTGGGTTCACTTTGGGAAACAAATAAAAATCCACTCTCTCTTGAACCCTCTAGGCACTGTCTGTGCCAGAATTGGAAATGTCAAATGTGGCTCTCTCCACAGACACTATTGTGTATGTCCAAGGCTTTCAGACATGTGGCTAAATAAGAAGATGAATCACTGTCATCCATTTAAAAGGTAGAGAATAAAGAGCATGTCAAGGATGGTGTGAAAACCTCTATAGCAGTTACCTTTGAGCTTAAACTGTTATGGGCTTTATAATAAATTGCTTGCCTATAGGCAAGGTCACTCATATAAATTTTTATGAATTGCCCTCAATTCCTTGACTCTATGAACTCTGCAACCAAAGGCAAGCAATAAGCTTCATTATATCATTGTTTCAGTCTTTAATGATAATATCCAGACTTTATGGGATCAGTTCATTTTTAATTAAAGTTTATTGAAATTGATGCAGAACAAACCCTGGAGAATGTGTGTCAATAAGTAAGGTCTCTAAAGGACAAAGTGTTGCTGGAAGACTAAAAGAGACTATAGATCACTGGATTTGTGGTCATGCTCTGTGCTAGGAAAGACAGTTATTCTTTTTAATACAATTATTCTTGGACTGCATCAATAAAAATTCCATGGGCTCAGCCTCTCTAATTGTGAAATTTCAGGAAATTCATGGTTTCCTAAACTATTGTATTTTCTCTTCAGGTTATTTTGTTCCCTTTTCCCATGCTTCTGTCACTCTCTTTGTGATTGCTGCTTATGCAGATGTGTCTGACCTTGCCTTAAATTTTCTAGCAAATCTCAGCAACATATAGCTCAGTGTGGGCTGTAACACTTAGCCAGATGTATTTGAGATTGCCTTCTACCTGACCTCCAGATACCATTGCTGAAGAATTCCAGGCTCTGACAGGTCCTGTATGATACCAGCCTGCTCTGTAAGGCTGTCTCAGAAAATTGTGGTCTCAAACAGCACAGGACTTTTGTTTAGGTAACCGAGTTGAACTGAGATTGTTGAGGTAGCCATTGTTGAGGAATAATTTAGAAACTCAACCTTTTTCCAGTAAATTGATCTGTCCATGAAAGCTTCTTTGCCCAATAGAACTTTCAGTAAAATCTTAAACATGGATGACATAGATACTAGGAGAGTTAATTTATGGTCAGAATACTACTGTGTTATCTGCCATGGCAGCAACTGTTAGGGGTCAAAACCTAGTCTTTTAATAGGTTTCATTTTTTCCATTGTGAAAAATAATCTGTCAATCTCCGCAGGACTTTTTACTCAACTTCAAAACATGAAGCCACCTCACAATCTTGTATATTTTTTTAAACAACAATAATTTCTCATCTTGTCATAATTAAGACCTACAGCTGCTATGTTAGCCTACTTTGGTGTATGAAATTGCAATAGCTCCAAAGAACTGTCAAGAACTATCTCATTTGAAGCGACTTTCTAAAAAAGCAGCTACAATTAAGTTCTGAAAATTACTGAGGTAATTTAGCAACTACTAAAACAATTGGATTAAGCTATTAACTATTTGACAATAAAAAATGTACCTTTTTTTGAGGGAAGTAATTGCTTTTTCTCACTTATGATTTTATACTGTGCTATATTAAAAAAAAACTTTCATGAGAGAGAACACCATAATTTTATAAAACTTCCTGAGAAGAATCCAAAAGCCAAATCTTTATTTCATGTAGTCTTTCAGAAGATTCTTACTGGTGTTTGGCAATGTCCGATAAAATTACATAGGAGTGCCCTACACACTTCATGATCTCAAGGGCTTTACAAAAAGTAGTATTTTGCAATTTCCCACATGAACTGTTTATATGAAAACCTCAACATAATTTCTTATTTATTTAGGGAGAATCTTGATTGCAAAGAAATGGGGTTTGAATACTGGCACACAATAAAGCAGCGAGTGTCTGGAGCCGAACAGGAGTCAAATATTTCCTCTCATTTCCTGGCTTCCCCTTTCTCCTACATTCTCTCTGTCATGTGCCATTTTGTGCCTATACTTGGTAAAACAGCAGCATAAAGCTGTGCAATTTCTAGCAGAGAAAGGTGTGAGCTGACAGGCTCAGCAAGTTGTACCCTAAGCATAGCTATAGAGGGTCACATGAGGATGCAGAAACAACCTCCTTGAGAGTTTGACTACTGAAATTCCTAACCTTACATTAGCCTGGGAGGATGTGCTCCCCAGCCCTGTGTAAGAATGGCTCTTATTTTTTTCAGTCGTAATTTTATTTGTACTGTCACCACAGTCCTATTGTTGCATAACTGTAAGCCTTTTTGCATTACTAAATCAGGACTGGAAAAAGCACTCAAATAACAAGCCTCCCATATTACGATTGCCAGGTACCTGGAAGTGTAAAGTGTGGACTGTGGATTCTTCCCTTCATTTAGAGATTAGCTTAATATACCTTAATAATTGTGAGCATTTGCTAAGATTGAAGGATTTTTAATAAGGGACTTAAATGTGATTAATAGGTGATAAAGTTAGCTTTCAAATAAAAATCAAGCAGTTAATATCACCTACTGATTTCATTAGCTAGTTATGTAGTGATGCTGATGCTTTATGTGACAGATAATTATTTTCTTGCTCTAGTATTTGTTCATGTTCGTATGACAGAGATTTGCTATATTTATATAAAGTTAGTTGATACTCTGTTGAATTATTTACTTTCCTGCAAAGATACCAGTAAAGCTAAGCCATATAACATAATCTTGTAACTCATCCCAGTATGATCTAGCTATATAAAGAAAAACACGCTTCACACTGACTAACCTAAAAGGCTCTTAAGCACCAATTTTAGGGAATTCTTGCATGATATTTTGCTACTGGGGACTTCAGCATGGTTGAAAACAGAATAACTGTGTTTGGAGTAGTGCTTATTTTTATTTTTTAAGTAACTGCTGACATTATGGCTGAGGACAAAAGTGGTCTAGAGATGATGAATGAACCAAAACCTAGATTGCATTGTTCTGCCACAGATTTACCTTGAGTAAGTAATTTTAGCTCAAGGAGAGATTTTACAGCCTGGATCTGCCCAAAGGGGAAGTCCTACTACATTTCCCTCTCTTGGCCATACTTCCCTTCTTGTCACTGGCACACTGATGAGCTGATTCAGCTTCTTAAGCTGGCAGAAAATAATGAAGTTGTTTCTGGTGGGTTAGTTGTTTGTCAGTTTAGTGAGCAGAATTGGTTCATCCTGATGGTGACCGAAGCTGTTTCAAGGGAGAGGCTGGAATGTCATATCAACAGAACTGAAGTGGAAAGGGAAGAGAAAGAAAGGAAAGAGAAGGCAGGCTTTACATTTTTTTAACAGCTGTTAAAGCTGCTCCACCCATTTGTAAAACATCAAACCCAACTTAGTGTCTCTTAGACCTTTCCCTTTCCGTAATGTGTGAAGAATAAGATGCCCATTTATTAATCCATTCTAACTCCAGTTTACCTAGGAAGTTTAGGCAGCAAAAAGGAGAATACATTATACAAGGCAAAATATGACTCTGAATAATGTGACTAAAATATAAAAAAGGTGTACCTAAAAGACACTCCAAAGAAGTAATTTGGAAAGTGAACTGGAGCATACCAGAAGGTAGCATGAACAAGAGAGCTAAAGTTAAGAGGGCTTACAGAAATCTGTGAGGGCAGCCTCAAAAATAAAACCTGAGATTGATGTTGAATTATGTTGTATACAGAACAAAAGCTAAGCTCTACCAAGTGAGTATGTGAACAGATATAAGGCATGTAAGCCTAAGGCATGTGTCTGTTCAGTGGGAGACAGT
>JAWWLZ010000001.1:40895094-40925732 GCA_035041345.1 Poliocrania exsul | reverse complement strand
TCTTACCCTCTCTACTGAAACATGGATTACTTACATGTCATGTTTCACATGCTTCATATGAATATCTCCACTATCCAGAGGAGATGGACACTGAGCAGATAGGTTTGCCTAATCATGAAAGTTTAATGGCATTGTAGGTCAATTGCTTCTTTTGCTGAGCCTTCAGTGGCTTTAGCAGAAAAGTACAGATTTCTAGGGGGTGCTGTATCAATCTGCCAGACATTGGTGAATTTTATTTGATATTACTAGAGCATCTAAGATAACACTAGGTACCCATGATTAGGAAAATCAATTCTGCCTCTAACAACTGATCATGGTACTGGAGAAAGAACTGGACAAAATATGGGCTCTGATTTGCCCAGCCACCTCATAGAAAAATTCAGATACTCACTATGACAACAAAATATTTGATCTTTGTATGTCAGCCACTACTGGTATTCTGTTATCGAGTTATAGGACAGACACTTTTAATACTTTTCTCTAACGTCTTAAAAAGAATATGTAAATGTCATGTGCAGATTTTAAAAACTTCATGAGGAAAGTCTGTGTTTTAGTCTAGCCTTAGATAAACAACTATGTTGTAGAAATGGCTAAGAGTATTTAATATTTAATATCTCAGGAGTTGGATGGCTTGAACAAAACAGACTGGGGAGAAAACTTGTAGGAATGACACCCCATTCCCAAAAAGAAATTTAAAAAATAATCTAGATTCAGCCTTCCTTGTGCAGGCATCCCATAAAAACTGCCAGCTGGACGCAGCACTGTCTCTAAAGGAACATGTTAAACATTTCACTCATCTCTCTTTGCCTGACATTGTCTCTGCATTTCTCTTTTCCTAATCCCTAAACATGCAAGTGGTGTCTCCTGGAGGGAGGCAGGAGGGAGTCTGTGCAGAGGAGGAAAGTGGTGGCTGCAAAGGTGTCCCCAGTATGGGATTTGCCCTGGCTGTCCCTGAGGCCCAGCTGCCAGCCTGGCACAGCATGTGCATTGAGTGCCATGAAGGGAGTGACTGCCTATCACCTGTGTCACAGCTCTATCCTCCTCAGAAAAGGGAATGAGCTGACACTGCTGCACGTTGTACAAAAAAATCCAACTGGATGATTTCTTCTGCATTGAGAATTTGCTCTTGCTGAAGTCACAGCAGTACTGAAATGCCACTCTACTGACAAAAGCAGTTGCATCAGGATGATTAAGTAATGATGTCACCATCATACTAAAAACATAATCTTGTGTGATAAAAATGATTTGCATTGCTTACATAACATATCTCTAGTTATTTCAGTGAAAACTCCAGGTGTTACAAATTATCAGCTTAGAGAATTTTGCACAGTGAAGGAAAGATATTCAATCTTAGTTAAACTAAATCTTTTTAATAAAGACGTAATATTCGTTTGTCAGATCACAGATATAACCTCAATTATAATTTATAAACTACTAGGCATTCTATTTTAATCTAGCAACTATGAAACAATAGCAATAAAAGTACTAGAAAAGAGGTGGTCTTGATCCAGAAAAAATGCTTGAACCCAGACATACCCCTCACAGATGCAGGTGACTACACAGGAGGCAAGGCACTGTGAATAGAGATAGAGATGATACACAGAAGAATAGAGATGTGAATAGAGAACAGAGATGGTACAACAAAATCTCTCAGACCTTGATTCCACAGGGTAAAATATTATAACTATCTCCAATCCAGGAAGCCCCAGTGTCAGCTGAGCCTCTTCACACTCTTGCCTGTGTTGGTTTAAAAAAGAATCTTTTCATCTCTAAGTCAGGATACAACAATGCGAGTTCACAACTGATCAAAACGTTCATGTTTTCATTTCCCGTGATGAAGACTACTTAGATCTTCCTGTTAGAAGACTGTACTTGTTGACAAATTTAATTCAAGTTGTTTAATGTAAAAAGAATTACTTTATAAATTTTTTATACTTTTTTTTAGATGTTTCTGACTCTGTAAGGCAACTGCAGTTCATATCTAAATTTCTTTTCTGCTCTCAAAATGCTGATGAAGCCTTTGCCAATAGAAGCTGGCATAATGAGCAAGCTTGGCTATACATTTGGTCTTTCTAGACCAAAATATTGTTATTCAAATTACTTGGGCTATAGGGGAGCTATTTTTACCTTCTGTGTATTTCATACTAATTTTCTGGTTTTTTTAAGGTGGTCCTTGCCAGCAGTCTAATGTGAGAAATAGCTGGTGTGCTCTGATAGTGACATTGGAGCCTGTCTTTCTCTTAAACTTCTGCAGAGGTGAACAAAATGGATGTAGACAATTTTAAATGCTATTACAGATTTTTAATTTATCTTCTGACACAAGCTTAGCATGAATCATGAAAATAACCTTATTTTCTTGGTCTGGCAATCCAAAAGCGTATTTTCTTTGCTAGTAGAACTAGTCTGCCTGTGTTTCCACTCTGGTTCATCCTCTCCCAAGTACACTGCAGCCTTATGCTAAGGCAGTAGAAAATTTTTCTAGCATAATGCATGGAATTAATTGACAATAATAATTGTCTGTTGCACAATTATTCCATTTAGTTCATCTCTGTCTATGATAATTGATGATAAGTAGTACATGGCCCACCTACTCTCTTCTTGAGCCTATACTGAAATAACTTTTTATTTTATGTAGGTCCTGAGTGAATTTCAATGTGGTACCAAAATTCTATGTGCTTCAGTGGTTCTTCTGAATTTCTTTATTTACCTGTCAGTGTGCTATCAGGTTATTTTCATATCCACTTTCAGAAAGGGAAAGGTTCCCATTCCCAGTAAAAAGAGGGTAGACGGAAGCCTAAAGAGATTAAAATTTGTTGGTGTTTATATAAGGAGATGCTGCCATAAACAGAAAGGGAAATGAGGTCTCCCATGTCTCTACTTAATGCCAAAAACACGACTTCTTCCATCTTCTTCTCATGTTGCAATAAATCAGAGAAAAATGGTCTCTTGAAAGCAACTCCTATTTAAAATTGATTGTTGACATCATTCCCTGAAATGTTCTTGTGTTTCTCCTTGTTTAAGTCCACTTTTACCTTTTCTGTCCAAAGAGTTTTTAGAAGCATCTCGTAGCCCTGTTGGCAATTTTTACAGATGTAAGAGGATGAGCAGTAATCCTCCTTTTCTGAAATCTGTGTATTGCTCTCTGGTACTTCACAATTTATTATAAGCTACCATATTGCTATTCTTTTAATTAAAACACCTTTTCTATATCATGACATATTGTTTTGCACTTACTGGGACTGCACATGAAGGTGTCAAGTCACTTTACTCACTTCAAGTTTCCTGAGAGGAAATCTGGATATTTTTAATATTCTTCTCTTCAGACAGCTCAAATGAACAGCTGTTGGCTAATTCCTATAAATCAGTCTGTAAACTAATCTTAGTTACAATTTGCTATAAATATTGACCAAAATGGGAATGAACTGAATTTCTCTGTTTTAGTGAACTCATTTATGAAATATAGTTATCAAAATATGTACTTTATGAGTATAGAAAGAGATCTCATAAAAGTTTATTATGATAGAGCAGCAACTTTCAAGATCATCACGTATTTATTTACACTTGCAAGTACGCTGAAAAGCATATTTCTGCAGGTACTAGTGCTCATCTATTTTTAAATAGTTTCAAATATTTGCTTCAAAATTGACAATATAATGGATTTCATGGAAGTGTGTAAAGAATGAGTGCTTTTGGCAGTACTCTCTGCCTCAAAATTGTGGGCAAGCAGTTCTAAGAAACTTAACAAGGGAGAAAAAAGCCAAAAACCTGACATAAAATCTCCATGTTACATCTTATCTGTTATCTGCTATCCAGACATCTGATGCACCACAGACTAAAAATCTGAAGAGATCACAAACTGGTTATTTAGTTCTGAGAGCCATATTACTAGCGAAGTTTTCCTGGTATCTATCATGAGTCTTTCTAGCCTATCTAAAACGAAATGTTCAAGCCTGCTACTACTGGAATCATCAGGCATGAACATGAAGAGCAATTTTTTTCCTTTCTTTTACATAAACCATTCATCATTTTCTTCTCTGAACTATTCCTACTATTTAGTTTTCCTTATAGTGTATTTTCCAAAGCTAGGCACAGTTTTAGAGCAAAATCTTTACCAGTGCAGTGCATAGTAAGGACTGCTTCTTGTGTCTTGCAGGCCATATTCTAATACACTCTTTTTAACATTAAGGTGTTTTTATCTGCTTTCCACCTTCTGATCTCCCTTGAGTTTCTAAAGAAATGTTTCCAATGAATTGCTTCCCTAGTAATTTGTAAAATTCAATATCTTTAAATAAATATCTTGTACTTATTCCAGTTGAATTTTGGCCTTGTTGTCCAGAGCTCTCCACAGTAGCTCAATTTGTAGTGCAATTTTGTCCCCAAGGCAATCTTTTTTTTTTTTCTCAGCCTCTTGTTATCTGCAAATTTAATAGCATGTACTTTCTGTTCAGTTGCCCAGGTGGTGAATGAGGTTATTGAGTAGTACAGAATCCAGGACATATTATAGAACCTCAGAACGATTTGGGTTGGAGGAAGAACCTTAAAGATCATTCAGTTCCAACCCCCCTGCCATGGATCGGAACATCTTCCACTAGACCAGCTTGCTCAAAGCCCAATCCATCCTGGCCTTGAGCACTTTCAGGGATGGGGCATTCACAGCTTCTCTGGGCAACCTATGCCAGTGCCTCACCACCCTCACAGTAAAGAATTTCTTCTTTCTGTTTACAGACCTTATCCCTTGTCCTATCACTACATCCTGACTGAATAGTACAACCTTCCACTTTGATAATCAACAAAAGATAACTACTATCTGAATGAAGTTTTCTAACTAATGCTATATCCAACCTATTGTAGTTGTATCACACTTTAGAAAAGTGAAGCCTAGTCCTTGTTCTGCTTATGAAATTTATGTGATACTTGAGAAGCACATCAAGGGCTTGTGTGAAAACAAATGCTTCTGCCTGTCATGCAGTAATGAAAAAAGCCATCTCAGTTTCAGAGTATTTGTTCATAACAAGTTTGTGTTAGTATGTCTTCATTTAAGTGATTATTTAATTATTCTTAACTGAATATAAAAGAAGAGAATTAATTTGTAAGTGCTTGACTCTTCTTTTTTAAGGAAAGGTGCTGTGTTCTTTCTCTCTTCCCCACAGCTTCTCAAATGCAGCAGGCACTCCCCTGATGCTGATTTAACCTGTTCTAAACTGACATTTATCAAGCATACTACTCCTCTACTCCACTCATTCTAAACTGCGGTTACAGACTGCAAAAGGCATGTGTGAAAACATTCCTTGCATTTTATCATATCCTGTCTGTATATGGCTTTTGTCAGGGCACACCACAGGTACAGCTACAGTGTTGGTAGGAAAAAATGGATTTTGCATTCACACTGTTACATTTTTTTGCTATGTTCTGTGAGCTGGAACATGCACTAGAACATACTGATGTAAGATTTAACACTTCCTCCTCAACTCTCCCCCCCCAAAAACCAAAAACATTTTGCACTGCAAGGACAATATTGCTTTTCAGGTGCCAGCTGGATTCTCTTCTACATTGAGAAGTCTTTAACATAATTACCTGAAACACCCTAATCTAACTGTGAATTCCTTACTGACATTGTAAGGAGGTAATTAGAAAGTAGTTTGATTTTATTTATTTAATGTGCTATAATAAGATTATGTCCAATTAAAACGCAATTACTTCTAGACTTTCTCAGACAAAGGACTGCAGCAGGGAACCTTTTTCAGGGTTGGGAAACCCTTTCATGTCCCCATTCACTGTTTCCTATCAGAACATGGTGAAATTTTTTTTCTTTTTTGATTGAGGTTTTGTCTGGTTGGGTTTTGTAATGAAGGTAAATCAGCGAGTAATATCAACTGGTGTAAGTAGATGTGGGAGTTGTCAAAGCAGTCTTTAAACATTTAGAGGACTTTCTGCAGTAATAGTTAGACTTTCCCTCTTGGCATCTCTGTATTCAGCCTCTCTTCTGTTTACCTTCATTCTTCCACAGCCTTCTAGGCTTTTTACATATATATATATATATGTGTGTGTGTGTATATATATATATATATATGTATATATATATATATATAATTTCCATCAGGTTAAGTTTTTGTTCTGGTTGTTTAAGGTATGATCACAAAACCAAGTTCACCTAATAATAAGTTAAAACCCATGGTAATTCAAATATGAAGATTTGTGAACTTTGTGGAAAGAATGATAGTGCATTTTTTCTCAGCAGCCTGTAATATCCTCTTCTGTAAGGCTTGCTGTTAAAACAACAGAAGTTTGTTGTGCCTATGTAAAATTTGTGGTAACCAGATTTCATTGTTAATTTGAGTTCATTTTGCAAACAACACTTCTAGAGACTTTTTTCTTGTATTCCATATTCTCCATTTTCAGCATTCTCAAAGCTATGTTTTGAGATCCTTAGGGTGAGGAATATTTTGTTCAGAAATATTTTGTGCAGATTTGGGCTATCTCTGACAAAAAATAGGAAAAAAATCTGGAGAGGAATTTCTTATATATTGAAACAAGGAGTGTCATTTTCATAGGCTAACAGCAGTCAGATGACCAGTTGCAGGATGATACTCTATTAGGTTTTAAAAACAGGAGGAAATATAGCAGCTGTTGCAAAGCAAATGTTTAAATACATGAAACAATTTGTTCACCAAATATAGAAACTGTCTGTCTTTTTCTTCCACACCACTGGCCTTATGTAAAACAAGCAAGAGATTCTCTACAAATAAAAAATATTTTGACAGTAGCAGATATATCATCAAAGGCCTAAAATAACCAAAACAGGCTGCCCTTGCTCTACAGGACATGTAAATAAGGCTGACTTGGAATGCCAAACGTCAGCATACATCTAAATGAAAAATTGGCTGTGCTGTGGATTTTCTTTTTTCTCTCATTAAAAGAAATGGTGTTAGAAACACAATCATGTAAATTCACCAGGTTTCATATTTCATATGTGAAAAGACTTGACAGAGGGAAAGACAGAAATCCTGATGAGAGCAGTCTTCATTTGGGAGTGCAAATAAACAGCCTGTTTGTGTTGGATGAGTATGGGCATGTGTGGTGGACATTACTGGCATTTGTAAAGTTAAGTCTTGGGAAAACTTGGAAAATTTGTATTCTCTTCCTTATGCTCTAGCAAAATTCTGGGTGAAGCTTTCAGTATATCTGTAACCAGCACCCCAAGTATGAGATAAACTATATATCAGTTAATCTCAGCATATCTCCATTAATTAAAAGAAACATCAAAGCAGCATTCATGAGCTTTAAATGCTTTCACTTCCTAATGACATGGACAGTGATCCTGAGAGGATGTAGTTTCATTTAAGTCCAGCCAAATTTTTTTTGAAGAGACACTTTAAACACGGTTTCTTTGCTTTTAGTAGGAAGTTTTACTTTGAGGATAAAACTTCTTGTTGCATGGGAATCAAATGGACTTCTTAGAAAGTTGCAGACCAAAAGGAACAGTTTCACTACTTCCTAAATATCAAGTTAAAGAAACATTTTCTTCTGCTGGACTCTATTCTCTTCATTATTATACTCAATGAATGTAAACAGGTACAAATCCCAGGGAGCATTTCAGATACCCAAACATCTGTGACAAATGAAATATGAGATATGTCTTATTTAGCTTTCTATTTCCATTTGTAGGTCAGGCATAATCAATAATCAAATATATCATCCTCAGGAAGATGTCTCAGATACATCAGTGAGGCCGAGATGACTCAGCTATCAGGACTTCTATTTCTTTATAACTGTATTCTATCTGGGTTATAAAGTCCAGTGACTCACCTTCCACCAAGATTTGGTTTAGACAATTAGATCTCTCACCTAGTTGTCAAATTCCACCTGAGTTCCCCCATTGCAGTAAAATTCACATTTATTAATAGGGTCTATTCATTAATAATGGCCAACCTTCGTGAACGAAGATTTTGGGAAGGGCTCTCCCCACGTGGGTGGGCCCTTCCAGCCTGTGCAGTGGATTTTTTAGGTGAGGCACAGCATGCACAGAACTGGCCCCACCGTTTAAGTCCTGAGGTTCATTTGCCACGACTGAGCAAGCTTGGACAGTGACAGTGAAGTCCTCGGGACTGTCACAGCACTGAGACTCAAACTCGCGACCTTGGGATTCAGAGACCGGAGTGCTCTCCACTACACCACGGGACCATCCCACATTATTTGGATGTTAAAGAGCAATATTTAATCCTGTTCCTAATACCCTCATCCTTGAAGTACCTGGTTTTCTTATATCTGATATCCCAGGCCTGTTCCCCATTAATAATGTTACCTTTCTCATCAAGGAATTTCAAGGGCACAAGTTTTAAGCCAAGATGGCTGTCTCTCATTCTTCTATTTCTTTATTTATTACAACAAACACAAAGTCAAAAACTACAATGCTTCTTTTGTATAGAAATGTATTTATCCAATCAAGAAGAGCCAGATTATTCTTCTTGTGTACTTCTAGTACTATTATATAGTGTATTATGGTGTGGTTTGAATTTTTTCACTGTACTGTACATTCTTTCTTAGCAAACCTTTTCCTCTCCTCCCCAGAAGTATTTGCACATAACTGTGCAGACCCACAGGTCTTTGACTGTAACATATGTCCTTCCTGCCCAGATAGCTGGATTCATTTTGGTACAGACTTCCAGATGGTTATGACAGCATAGAGTTACTTTACCTCTGTAGCAGGCTTATATCTCCTGTTAAAGGCTGGTCACATTTCTTTGGTCAGCTAAGAGCCACAAATTGTGTGTACTTTGCCCATGTCTAAAGAGACAATATGAGTGCTAATGCCTTGACACTGGCTCATTAAGCAGTCAAAAAATATGTTTGCAGATCAGCTGACCAAGCCATTATTTTTCATCAAATTTGTGAAGAGTAGCTATAGAGCTCTGGCTTAAGACACGAGCTGGCTTCAGGGAATATGTGTCAGATATTAGGAAGGATCTTTACTGGTGAGGCACTTGAATAGGTTGCCCAGAGAAGCTGCAGATGACTCATCCCTGGAAGGGTTCAAGGACAGGGTGGATGGTGTTTTGAGCAGGGTGGTCTAGGGAAAATTGTGTCCTTGTCCATGGCAGGGAGGTTGGAACTTAAGGTCCCTTCCAACTCCAAAAATTCTGTGATTCTATTCTTATCTTTTTACTGATTCTATTGACTAGAAAAACTACCTCAATATTTTTAACCCTGATCACTGGTTAATAGTCATGTTTCATTAGTAGTCCTAGCTTTGCTATTTATATGTGAAAACAGTGGCTGAAAATTAAATTCTATTTCTTCCCTACAGTCTTACCTTACAATTGCAGGGGTTTTTTTTGCATTGATTTTTTTTTTACTGCAGTCTCACTTCTAGATACTGTAATATTTTCACAGGCAGTTGACAATTTACATCCTATCTGTTATGATTTGTCAATACTTTTCTTGAAAAGCACCTTCTTCTATTAAAAAATTATTCCACTTTCAGTATTACTGCCTAAATGAATTATTTTAAACAGCAACAACTCTTGAACCCTTTTGAAAAACTGTGCATTAAAATAAACAAGAAAATACAGTTCCTGACAAAATTTAGATAATGTAATTATGTTTTCAATTTGCAAAACACTCACTCCCCAAGTTAAGATGACTTCTTCCATATATTTACACTAAGAAACATCTTACCTGCTTTCATATTCATGTCTATGTTTTGTGAATCAAGTACTCTGCACTAGTAGTGGAGAGTTTATGATCAGTCCATACATCATGAGAACTGCATAAGTACGTCCCACCTGAGGGTGCAAGAACACCTATAACAGGCCATCAGTCTGAACTGTGGTAAGATGTGTTTAAGCCTTTCCAGTCTCATTATTATTTTAGTACTGTGATTCAGAGCTACATTCAGCCATATCCAGGGGCAGCAGCTCTGAAGTTTCCTTTGACAAAGCTTTCAACCACTACTGGCACAACTTACCAGAAACCATTTCCAAATACATTAAGGACAAGAAGGGGATTTGGTAGTCAGCATGGATTTATGAAGGGGAATGACTGTTCAATCTGACAGACTTCTGTAAAGAGGTGTCTGGCTTGGTTATATGAGGAGAATAGACCCTCAGCATGTTTGCAGATGATTGATAAACCAAATGGGTGTGTTGCCATTCAGAGTCCTTAACAGGCAGAGAAATGGACTGACAGGAGTCTCATGAAGTTTAACAAAGGAATGTGACAAGTCCTGTCCCTGGTCAGGAATAACCCCAGGCATCAGCACAGGCTCCAGCTAACTGGCTGTAATGCAACTTTGCAGGAAACAACCTATAGGTCTTGGCCAACACCAAGTTGAGCACGAGCCAGCAACGTGCTCTTGAGGCAGAGAAGGCCATCAGTCTCCTGCACTGCATCAGATAGAGCATTGGCAGGAGGTCAAGGGAGGTGATCCTCACCTTGTGTTCAGCACTTGCAAGACATATCTGGAGTGCTGCATTCAGTGCTGGACTTAGTAGGAGAGAGATGTGGAAATACTGGAGTCAGTCCAGAGAGTACAAGTGAGAAGAGTCTGACAGAGTCAGGACTGTGAGAAATGCATGGAATTCTACATTTTAATGTGTCTGTGTTTCTTATTTACCCACATGTTTATTATCCTTTTTTAATTCCTTATTGTCAACTTGCACTGTTATAGGTGGCATTAGCTGAATGTCTAGTTTAGATACCCAAGGACTTTCCCTGAGAGCAGTGTCCTTATTTAATATTTCACAAACTTTTGTTACTGAAACATGTGAAGAAGTACAATTACGGGCATGGGAGAAAATGAGATAACATTTTCTCAGTGATCTGGACCTAATTACTGGAGTCAGAAATGTTCTATTTTAGATTATTCCAACCATTTGGACTAAAATATTTTCTGCTTCCCAGTTTAGCAAGACCATACTTGTTCCAAGATAACCATTTCCATAAGTTGAAATATTACTTCTGTATGATTTTAAGAATTTACAGATGTAAAAAGCAATACATATTTTAAAAGTAAAGAAAAAATAAATATTAAGAAATGTATCGAACAGTACATTTTTGGTATATTTTCATGGATATCTTCTGAGTTGATATCCCTTGAAAAAGACACCAATGTAAATGTAAATCTTTGCAAGGACAGTCTTTTTTCTTTTCTTGAGATTTTTTTGATGGAGATGATTGCTATAACAACACATAACAAGTTTAGTAACTCAGCTTCCTATATAACTGCAACTATTAGGCTATGTCAGGTTAATCTTCCTGAAGTAAGTTAATAAAAAATCTCTAATGAAAGGAACTTTTATAGAAAACCAAAGCAAAGAAGCAGTCAGTGGTTCTGTCCAATAAATACAACCAAGAAACCTATTTGCTCAAAACATGTGATTCAGATGATGCATAAAGTGCATATGAAAGTTAGGAATGTGTTTTCATTTATGCATAATTGAGGTGTGACACTAAATTATCCAGGAAAGATATCTCTCAGGTTATTCAGCCCTGTTAATACTCCAACAAGAGAATCACTCCATCTGATAACATTTCAAAGCATTTAGATGATATCTAACATTTGAAAGACAAAGTGGCTGTTGTAATTATCTTGTTGCCCAAAAGAACAGTTCATATCCTGAAAGAATATAGAAATACTTACTTTCAAGTACTTTAAATTGATGCATAACTCAAACATAAATGCACTACAATGAAAGCAATTGAGGTTGCTAAGAGACAAAAATAACATGAAAAGTAAATCACTAGTTTTAACATCAGTTTATTCAAGCAATGAAGTTGTATGTATTCTTGAATCCCCATCCCATATGTGCATACCAAAGTCTGAGATTACACCCTGAGAATTTACAATTCAAGTGCACATATTCATAATAACAATGTTCTTTCATATAAGCATTTCACAGCTTGAAAAAAGGCCAAGGTTTCAGTCATAGGAATTCATGTTCTCCATAAAACCCCAGTATATCTCTGATTATGCATTGAAATGATGGACACTTTAACTCCAGTTAAAAAGTTAATAGGTCCCTATGCCTTAAGCCTGAGGAGTGATTGTCAGTTATACACTAATATTTTTTCCCCAATGGAGAAAATTTTTCTTTCAGTCTGTAGCACTGCTATGACATGACATAGCACTGTATTTAGAATACTGTAAATGAAGCTAAGGCCTAGTGAAAAATTATTCATGAATTGAAAAAAAATCAAATATAAGTTTCTGGATAGCATGCTTTTGTATTAAAAACATTAAACATCTAGGAGAAGAAAACTGCCACAGCATTCTCTTCTCATTTAACTTTAATCTGAATTGCTGGGTGCTAAGCCTTGACCACAGCTGCAGTAACTTCAGGCAGAGACCAGTGCAGATGCTTCTAAATCAAAGGAACTGCAACTGAGCATGCTTTGGTGGTCTTCTGCAGCCCCTGATCATTGTGGTTTCTGAGCACTTCACAGTGTTTAATGCTCTGTCTTACATAATGGTGCTGTCTTTCATGAGAGGACAAAATAGTAGGACATTTAGTGTTTTCTGGTGTTGGTGCAATTAAATGTTCAGGTGCTTCCCCGTTGCACTGAAATCCTCCATCCCTGCCTGTATGCTTAATGTCTCCATGAAGAACCTGGCAAGTAAAAGCAGTGCCCAGAGCAGGGAGTGCCCAAAGCTGAGAGCAGCTAAAGCAGAGTGTCTGGGAAGCCAACTAAGGTCAGCCAGGGAAGAAACAGTGAAAATAGGATATGTATTAGATGTCATTTCTCTCCAGGGCTGAGGTGCCTCATGCAGGATAGGAGAAAAGTGCCACTTGAGACTCTCACCTCTGAATCCTTTGGCAGAGAATGGCACCTCTTCTTACTTTCTAAAGCAGAAGCAGGAACAAATTCTTCTTTTAAAACTGAAAGTTCTAGTCTTATGCTGCTGTTCTTGTGCAGTATTTTAGCACTTCCTCAGAACATTGCATACTCACATTTAATTACCTCTTGTACCCAAGGGAATTCAGGCCTCTTTTGTCCATGGAAACATCCTACCTTTTACTTATTCTTGGGTTATGACATTCTCTACTTCTATGGGTTTTGTACTTGCTGAGCAGCAACAATTCCTAATTGAAAATGGAGTAAGTTTCAGTTTCTGCCCTGCTCAGTGGGGCATCAGCGGTGGAGTTGCAACTGCTCCAGGGCTCTCTTCCCACAGAATTACATGGCAGAAAGAGCAAGCCCTATAATTCTGTAAACTGCAATTCACCTACATGATTCTCCAGCTTTGATTTAGCATTAATTACAATCCTCCACAAACACAATTATAGGTCATTATATTTTAGCGAGGCAGCAGAATTTTCCATGAGCGACAGGCTACGCTTTGTGTGGTGTGACTCTGATCACAATGTCTCACACAGCATGGCCATATGAAGTGCAGAAAAATTGGATATAACAGAGGGAGGAAATATTTTTATACCTTTGACTTGGGTGCATGTTGGGCTCTCAGAACTACTTTGTAGTACAGGCAGCCTTGGAGAGTAACTGAGAACAGCTGAGCTGGGAGCCTCCCTCACTCCCACATGGGCTCCCACCTTAGGCACAAAGTTAAATGCCTCAGGTAAGGAGGGTGAATGTTGCCATTTTCATTAAGCTTAGTAGAAAAGACAAAAAGGCCAAATTATCATGTGCTGATGCCCTGGCAACCTTCCTATGTAGTGCCCTTGCTGTAACAGCAGAGAATTTGGTCCCATAAGATTCCTCCCACTGTTTGCCAAGAGAAAGGTTAGGAATAGATGAGAACAAATATCCTGAGAGAACAAAATCTTTAGGATTTTGCATTGGATTATTCTTCAAATAGTGAAAAGCTACATGGAAAGCCTGAAGCTAAATATTTTAAATCTCCCTTTTGCTGATGGAAATTAACCCCTTCATGAAAAGCATAACCCAGGATTTACTCCACATCTTCAATATGTGTATCTCAGCTGCAGAACTCATCACTCCAGCAGCAACTTAGAGGCTTTTTGAGACATCACGTTTGTTCATGAAATGCTGAGTGGCTGCTCCTGCCATTCACAGTCCCAGGGCTACTGCATTTCTCTCAGTAGCTCGCTCAGGCTGGAGCGTTTCAACCACCTTTACTTGGAATGACTGTGGACAAAGGAGCACACAAACCACTTTTTAATTCTGTAGTTTCACATTAATACAAGTGAATGTAAAAATGCATGGATCTTTGTGCTGGTTTAAAGGTAAACTGGCAGGAGAAATGAACCCACCACAAGAGAGATTATAAGCCAGAATAACAATTTAATAAAAATATAACAATAGATGCAATAGCACAAAGAGAAATTGATTTTAACCCACAAACCCCAGAATTATAACCCAGAACCCTGGGGCACAAACACAACAGTGTTTGTTAGCCCCTGTGCTGAGACCCATGTGGCTCCCCTGAGTTAAAAGTAAAAGGAGGTGAAAAATCTGTTGGTACAGATGGTGGTTGCAGTCTGGTCAAGTGATGGTCTCCTCCTGTCAAGGTTCCGGTCCTCCTCTGGATCCGAGGAGTGGTTCCCCAAGCCCCAAAATGCCTAAGATTATATCCCTTCAGGTCCAAGTGGGACTGCCCAGTACCTCTCTCAGGGCAGGGAATTGCACAATGGGTAATCTCACTCTATGAGTCATAGGGTATTTTGGAATAATTGTTGGCCCATTAACAGACACGCCCCCGCAGCCTGGATGTGAAGGTGCTAATGACTTCCTGGAAGGGAGTTATCACAGCTCTTATCTCACAGGTTTCTTTCACATCCAGCTTACACCCTGAGATGTCAGGTGTGCCCTGGGCAGCTACTGCAAATGGTCCCTTGTTAACAGTTCATGGGAAATAGCATAAAGGGTTTAGAATACACAGCTTTAGTCACACCCTCCCAGTGATAAACTGGTACCAGCTTGCTGAACTAGGACAACCTTTACTGGGACTTTAGAAACTTTGTGTGTAGTCATATTGCAGGGAAACTTGAGGTAATGCTAAATGTGTTAGTGGGGAACGGTGAGCTATGTGTCCATCCTGGTACAGTCATTTTGCAACCAGAACTAGTACAAGTTAGCTCAGATAACGTGTAGGTGATTTTCCTACAGAAAGTCCAAATGGGATTTGGGATCCTTGTTCACACTGGCCTCCTGAAAGAACTTGCCAATATGGGCTACTTCTGCTATGCGGTTTCTGTTAAAGGTGCCATAAATTATGTGTTATCATCAAGATTTCTGCTTGTGGAAACTTTTTGAAATAGAGCTGTGAAAATGCAGAGGTTTGTTCCGAACATTTTATATGAGATGTTGTAACACTTTTTGAGTTTATAGCAGCAATTTTAGTAAATATTCTTGTTTTGAGGATAGTAAGGCTATAGTAAATATGCAATCAGCATAGAAAAAGCATGCATAGGTAAGAAATCAAAGTAATACTTCCCATCTATTGTTGAAATGGGTAAAAAGTATATATTTTTTCCTCACACAAAATTAGAAAAAATAATATTAATGAGTGCACAAGGAAAAAGTAGTAGCATTGTAATATATTCGTAATTACTTTGTAAAAATATTTCCAGGACTTGCAGAGTTTCATTTGACTTCACAATATTACACTTGGTGCTTCCAGAGTGTCATAACTATGTAGCTATTAGACACTTAATACTAGATTTTAAGATATATGTATGTAACACACTATATTTAAAAATACAGTATTATTTAGATTATTTAATACTAAAAGAATTAACTACAACTGGTGATCATTGAGTTAATACAAGTACACAAAAGTCTGTGTTATCCATTCCTTTCTCAGTTAATATGTGTTAAACATAAGACCTTACAACAAAGTATTAAGACTGAACTTTGGGTATTATAAAAAAGCAGAAATATCAGGAACTTGGCAGACAAGTCTGAAATATGTTCTGGCCTTTTTCTCAATCAAGGATTTGTTGGAATGTTTGAAAATCAAGAAAACTGTAAATAAATAAATAAATAAAAATCCAATGTGCGGTTTTGTTTTTTCTTTTTATCAAGGTGATAGCAAACAGACAAAATAAGCAGACAAAGCTACTATAAGTAGAAGACTAGACTAGAGCACCTTCAGAGATTTGCTTCAACCAACATTCCTGTGTATTTTACCAACCTTCAATACATTACATAATTTTGACTTTCATCTCATTAAAGCAAGAATTCTTGCCTCAATGTTGAGCCAGCCTGGGACTTCATTGTCCTGGATTAAACTTTGAGCTCTCACAGAGTTCCTGTGAGAAGCTTTCTGGGATTTGGAAAGCCCTTTAGCTCATCTCAGGGTATGTCTCTAGAGACATGTAAAGACATCACCTCTAGATGTGATTGCTTAGTCCAGAAGCCTGTAACAGCATTGCCCCTGCATTGAGTTCAAGAGAAAGAAGAGTTATCCTCCTCCTTTATTACAACCATGACATTTCAGGAATAGCACAGAGGCAGCACATTGGCATGAACTGATTTGATTTTTACTCAAACATACTTATATGAGCTGATCTTCACATTTATTACATAAGGTTTTCATGGATTTACTAACCTCAGCCATATCTAGTTGGTAAGAAAAAATAAGGTTTTTCTTAAGAAGCAAGTATATCTCAGCACAAAGGTTTTTCAAAAGCTGCCTGAATGCTGGTGTATGAGATATTTGTATAGAATCATAGAATGGTTTCTGTTAGAAGGCACCTTAAAGATCATTTAGCTGCAATCCCACTGCCATGAGCAGACACTAGATCAGGTTATTCAAAGCTCCACCCAACCTGGCCTTGAACACTGCTATCATGGAGATTAAAGGTAGGTAAAAGGAAGAAAAAACATTACAATGGATGGATGCCCTACTGCACTCAGTGCTTTCATTATTCTTGACTTTTTAACAATAAATTTTCACTGAAAAGAGATTGTCCCTAAAATTTTTATTCAAGGCTTATTTAAAATACTGCAAACTAATGTTGGAATAGAAAAACCACATTGTGACATAGCAAATGTAGGTGGGATCTGTGTAAAACTTGTCCTTATTGTAAAATAGAGTCACAGAGATATGAAATTGGCAGATTGTGGATTGTGGACAAACAAAACAGAAGCATTGAAATGACTGCAAAAGTGAATCCTTTTTGTGGATTGCCACAGGTATCCATACCAGCTTTTAGCAATCAGGACTTAAGAAATCTGAGCTTTGATAAACATTCAGATTTTCAAGACAACTGCCTTGTAAAACAAAAGAAGAGGAAAAAAATTACCATGTCAAAAATAATTTACATATGCTGAAGATATGTAAATTAGATGTTTTTAAAAATCTTACAATAATCATGAGATACAGTGTTGAGCAATTTAAGTCAGAAAAGGCTGAGCAATGGAAAGATTGGTATACAGCTATTTTACAACACATGGTCAAAAATATGATCAATTCTTCTCTTAGAAATTTTAAATTGAGATTAAATGTCTTTGGAGACATGCTTAATTTAAGCATGAACTGCTAAGGTGGGTGCATAAATTATTGAGTGAAATAGTGTGTCATAATTTACCTAGAAGATCAAATTAAATTTCCATGAATTATGGCTTTAAAATATATAAAATGTCATAGCTGATCCTATGAAGAAAAAGTGACTCAAAAGCACTGGAGTCCACGAAACTTGAGCAGCTTTGGGAGTTAGTTTGAAAATTTTTAGTGGAAAATAAGAACTCGGAAGGTTATGTTACTGACATTGTAAATCTTTAAAGGCAATTTTTGCAAACATACAAAAATGTGGTGTATCACACGTTACCGCTCAGTGCCTATTTAAATGAATGTCTTAATTTCTGATCTGCAATACAGAGAAACAATTCCATTCTCATAGAAAATAAGACTTGTCATTTCTCAGTTCAGGCAGATTAAATACTGTTGAGAAAAGGAATCAAGAAAAAAAACCAGTAAAACAAACACATGAGCAAAACCCAGTTCATAACCATAACTGCAACTGAAAAATACTGCTTCCAATCTATTGAGTGACTCTGAAAAATTTGGCAATATAGGAATACTTTTAATTTGTTCTCTGTGTTTCAATAGGGTTAGTAATGATCAGTATTATGGGACACATATGTATTATCTCTATAAATAACACTGCCTTGAGGTGGTTCAGGACTTCACCATTCATTCCAATCATATTAAACAGCAACATTTACTCATTACAATTAATATTGAAGCAAAGAATTTTTGTGACCCATTGTTGACTATCACATTCAGGTATGTATTAATTATTTTATTTATTGTTCATGTGTTCTGACACTGATGCAGTGGGCCATTTATAGAAAGTTGCATTGACTCTTAAGAATCATCATAATAATTCTAGTTTTATTGCCATAAACATACTTTCGTTGGTAATTTTCCTCACTACCAGATGTTAATAACATATAAAGAAAATTATCTATCTATCTATCTATCTATCTATCTATCTATCTATCTATCTATCAATCATTATATGTATATAGATAGATGTATTTTTCTACTTTATCTCCAGAGCCCTTAAAATGACAAAAACATGTAAATTATATTAAAATAATTGCATGCATCATGAGTTTGGATAATTGTGTTTTAATCTATATTTGCAACTGTTTATATCTGTAATTTTTCAAGTGACTCCATGAACACTCTTAAGCTGAGCACTGTAGCTACACATGCATTAAGGCACAGAATTTGTAAGAAGGCTCACATGCACAGAGACATTGTAAAATGGGAAATATGCTCCCTGGCACAGAGAGGAGCACTGAGTCTGGACTGACCCCCATGAACATGAGCACTGCTCAGAACTACTGTTGGAAAGCGGATGGAGATGGAGACAGAGATAAGTCTGTGGCTTTATCCCTCTGTAAAAAAATATGAAGCTCTTTAAGAGTAAGAAGGCAGATAATTTGTTCAAGTGTACCTTAAAAAGTAATAGGAACATGATCTCTTTGTTAAAATGTACAGACCTGTGCTCTGCCAAGAGCCTGTCTTGCAGGTGGTTATTAAATATTGTGTGCACAGAGGAGTCACTGAGCTGACCATGGGGCTGACTGAAAGATATTAATATTGTGGACCACAAATTTAAAGAATTTATAATTACTTTTAACTCTGTAACAGAAAGGAATTATTTTTGTTTTGCTTTTGTATTGTGTGGAGGGTTTTTTTGCTGTTTGTTTGGGGGTTTTTTTGGTGTGGTTTTTTCTTTTTTTTTTTTTTTTACTTTTTAATGAGAAAAAACAAAGGAAAGCCTAATACAGGTAAAAATCTTAAGTATTTTTTATTGCAGTACAAGAGAATTTGGATCTAGTGAATGATTTAGACTAGCGATTTGAATAAAGATTTTGTTTCTGTAGCAAATAAACATTAGATTATTGACTCTGTTGTGTCATTCTTTCTCATGTCCTTTTTCTCTCTTTCTTTCATCCTCTTATTTTCCCCAGAATTTTTATGCAGGATGTAATAAAAGTTTTATGAACAGAGAATTATAAGTTTCAGGTAAACATTTTGGCTTCATTAAAGAAAAAGTTTGCTTCAGGTCTAATTGACATTACAAAAATATAGTCTTCCTGTAACTTCTGGAAAAAATTAATAATCTAGTTTTAGAGAAATGCAGTAGAAGGATTCATCTCTTTGTGCTCGACTCACTGGTATCTTCAGGTCGTTTTGTTTCTGCTTCTGTTAATGTCACTGCTTGCACTGGGAATTATTGAACATAATTTTGCTTTGTTGAGGCTATTTTATTTTCAAATCAGTACAAAATATATGTTTTAGGAGCTCTTCACAACATCAAGAAGCAGTATTTTGCCATTATCAGGCTAAGGTTTTTTAGTGTTCTGTTTTTCACTGTGGAAAATATCAAAATTTTGATCATGCACTCCAGTTTGAAATTTAATTTTAAAGGTAGTTTTATCTTGAATAAGCAGTTCTCCCACCGGAGGCAAGTTAGATCAATTTATTCCTACTGTGAGAGACACAACATCTGAGAAGAATTTACCAACAAATCTGCATGAGCAGTTTGAGTATTCTCCTTCTACAGACATCAAGGCTTTAGTTTACTGCCCAAGGCCAGCTTAGATTCTTAAAAAGAGGACCAGGCAAGTTGAAGAATTGTTACAATCCTCTAAAAGCATTTAAATACTTAAACTACTTTTGAAAATTCCATGGCATGTTTGTTTTGTGCCATTAGATACACATATGATTTTGAAAACCTGTTTATTAACAATTAATAATACAATCACTTTTTTAAGCTCACATAACCCCAAATGTGTTGATAATAATTATACATATAATTTGGGAGTTCTATGTTTGTAAATTATGTTATTAATCATAGTTAATACTAGTTCTGTTTAGAGGAATGGCTGAGCCTATCTCGTAATTTCTTTTTAGAGGCTTCTAGTGTCTTCTGTTCCATGAAAGATGCAGTTTTGAAAATTATCCTGATGAAAACAGCTGTTCTTTTTAATTGTAATTAACAATATTAAATCCCTTGGGTATCAGAAATGCTCTTTTAGGCATTTGGCTGACAACAGAATCATTACTTATGGTGGTTAATTCTCTTTTAAAAGATATCTGGTAGATGAAAATTGCTAGTTTTGAAAGTTTTAAGAGCTAGTTTCTTACTGATAAGCATTATATAGCAGAATAAAAAATTATTTTATCTTTCAGGACCCCTTAAATACTGGCCTAAGCTGGATGTGCATGTTCATTTTTTAGACTAAGTACAAAAATCACACTGAGGATCATATGACCCTAGAATGTATTTCCTACTAAAGACCAATATTTTAACATACCAAATTCTGACAATAGATTTTTGTTTTAAATCAGAATTTTTAAACTAAAATAATAACACAAAAGGTTGAGGAATGGCTAAAGCATTCAAAATCAGAGCTGTGTGATTATATGGTATTTCAGTTTTTCAGGAAAATTTGGGGGGAAAAAAAGAGTTCAAAAATGCAGAAATGGTTAAAGAGTTGTCCTCATGATTGGCCCAGTTGCTTATAATAATTAGTCAGGAAGTTAAAATTGTAGGATCTATTTTGACTCATTTAACAAGATATTCTTGAGATTATCTTCCTTATTCTATGAAAGTGGTCAAGGAGTCAAAGTTATTACAAGGTTCACTTTTCAGCAAGAACTGAATATTGTAGGAAAAAATACAGGGATTTACTATCATTCAAAGACTTCTGAACTCATAACTGTTGTTTACTTAGCTCTACTCTTATGGAAAAATATCTTCCCTATTCTGCTGAACTAATTTCTGGTGTAGATGGTGTCTTACTTTTATTACTCATGACAAGATACAAGACTCAGCTTATTCATCAAGCAGGAATCTGTACATGGTTTAGTTTTATGTCAGCCTGTTGAGTTGGATCACCTCACAAAGGGATCTGCACAAGATGCAAGCAGAAGGTCAGTGGGATGGAGGAGTGTGGAGCTGAGATGAGGTATGGAAACTCTTCTTCTTCAAGGCAGTGAGTAGTTTGGTTAGTTCATTCCCTTCCATCAAACAGCATCTACAGTGAGGTGAAACAGATGTCTCATGCCCACAGTTGGATTTATACCTTGGTTGTCTGCATCAGAACAGGAAAGTCCAGACATGTTTCAAAAACACTGTAAATGATCAGTGGTGTACAGTGACTTGGTAGATCCTGTAAAGGAGACTTCTGGCTCAGCTCTGAAGAAGAACAAAAATTGAAAATAATTTTATCTTGATTTTGATAAAAATCAGGAAAACACTAATTATTAAATTCTGAATAGTCATTTATAAGGGCTTACCATCACTTTTCACATGCTCCCTAATAATCAAGTGAGATTCCACAGAGACTTCTTAGAAATAGTTCTCGTGCAGAGTAGGTCATAAAGGGGTTTTTAACTGAGAGTATTGGAAAAGAGTTATGGGTGTATATATATGACACTTTCTTCACACCTGAGGATTGAAACACTGAACTTCAAGACAGGAACAGATTTGCAACAGCTGCTCAGTTTCACTGAACTGTAATAATAATGTTTTGAAAACTGTCATTAGGCATTTGTCGATTTATGCAGTGTTGGGGAGTTTTGGTAGGGTTGTCTTGGAAATATGTCTTGTCAGCAGAAATCCAACAAAATTCATCACAAAAGTGGCTGGTAATTACATGTGATGCAGTTATGAAATGAGATAACCTTGGCTTTCTCCATCCAGGTGCTTTTACATAAAACAGAGAGAAGGTAGGAAATCGCCTTGTCTTACAGGTTCTGGGATGTGGGGATGGTACATTTCATTTCAATTTGTCTTTTTGTAAAGGCAAACTGCTCCTGTGACTGAAGAACAAAATCACACGTGATGTACCCAGTGAAGACTCACTGGATAAATCTTGTCCTATTTCAGGCCTGAAGTAGTTATTTTCTTAGAAAACAACTACTGCAATTATTCTTTAGTCTTTGCCAAAATGTTTTAATTAAATATTTCTGTCAGAACTGTCAGAGGCATGACGTGGGCATTCCCAGCTGTCTCAGCTCTGCTCACCCTCTCTGGGTGGGGTAGGGCACACCATACTGTGTGTAGAATAGGGTAACTTCACAGAAATGGAACAAAAATCACATGTTCTTGGAAGAATGAACTATTTGGGGTTAATCTGAAATGAAATTTCCTGGAGTTTTAAAAAGGTGCTAAAATATTTCCATTTCATAACAACTTTCTTCCAGCTGTTGGGTCTTTTTTCTTTTCATCTGAGCATGAACTAAAGAGGCATTATTCATACAGCTGTAGATTTTAAGTCACTTGTATATTTTACACTGCACGTACCATCACTGAAGATAAAGACTTTTGTCTCTAATCCTTTCTAAACATTGTATCATCCTGTGTTTATAAAATCCAAGTAAAGGAAAATAATCCAGAATTTGTATATTGCATTTCCAGGATAAACTGCTATTAGTATCTCTGAGTTTGCAGGTGCAATTTCCAAAATCCCCAGAAATTAAGACACACTCTGGGCCACACAAAGAGCTCAGATGGGATTCTGCATAATTTTTCTGGGGTTTTGGAGTAACACAGAGTCCTCTGTGTTTCCTTTGCTATAGGAAGTGCAGTTACAGAAGTTTATGCAGGTAAAACTTCAAGTGCACTTTATCAAATTACGTTTTTCTGAGGCACGGCTCTAGGAAAGCAATCACAATGAGCAGCAAATAGCAACTGATTTACACTGAGTTTTTACTAATGTCCTCAATATTTTTAATATTATAAATCTTCTTTATGGCGTTGTGCAACTTCATGATTTGGATAGGAGCACATGCATAGTTAGTTTGGCTCATAAAGTACACGAAGTAAAAGCATTTCGTCTTACTCTAGGAAAAGATTGTTAATTATCTGTTTTCAAGCAAACAGAGGCTAGTGATACATAGAAGCAGCCTCATACATTTCTCTATTCTTGTTAGTTTTATCTTTCACTGTAGAATTTCAACGATCAAGAGTTTGATTTATATCTCTCAGTTGCTGCTCTTTTCCTTTACAGGCAAAAACTGTGTTTAAAGGCTCTGTTCACTTTGCGCGTATTACGGCCTGCACAGTTTTATCTCTGGGATGTATTTTAAATTGTCAGATGAAAAAGCATTTCACAATGTACTGAAAAAAACTTCAGAGGTAATGAAGCCTCTGTCAGCTTGTGAAATTTCTCATTTGGGGAATGTTTGTATAAAAAGGAAATACTGAATTTGAATTTTCAAAAATACCATACGATTAACTGAAATGTAAGTGTAGCCCACTACTCTTTCAAGGCATCAAACAACCAGAAGGAGGAAGGATAGGCTTGCCAGAGGCATTCCTACTTAATCATGGATAAACCACGGCACTTTGTTCTTTCTCCATTCTTGGTTATAGACTGTAGATAATCTGAACCTTATAAATACTTGACATACTTAGCAATATTTCCTTGTAATCCTATCTTCAAAGTGGGTACTGAATAGAGCAGAGATGGAGTCAGATTAATTTTTCACATTAATTTTTCTTTAAAAATGTTTTTTTTCACATTTCATTATTTTCATAGGAATATCTGCAGTGTTGTACACACAAAAGTTTTAATATGAACTTGCCAAAAATCTTTTTTCCCCTGAATGCCAAACTATAGAAGAGCCAAAACCAGATTTGTAGGGATTACATATTTTGCATCTCAAAATTTGTATCATGATATGCAAGTCTCATCTAATTTTGAAGGATGATTTGCTTGTGTAAAATAATATTAACATTAGTAACAAATTATGAAGATTAAATTTCTGATTTATCTTCAAGAAAAGATTTTTAGAACACAAAAAATGCTCACTCACATCACAGAACTATAAATATGTCAGGCCTGTAGCAGATCTGCAAAAAAACACAGTGTGCAAGAGTTTCAAGAAATCTGCTGAAAAGTGTTCTAAGGCACTGAATGCTTCATCATTTAGGAAAATGAGGAACAATAAAGAATAGTTAGTTAGCTCAGACTTTTGTAGAATATTGCCATCCGAAAGCTGAACTGTTGCATAAAATCAAATATGTTCTTATCACTCAGTACTTGAGTTGATGCTTTTCTGTTGGTGCATCTTTCACAGGTCTCTGTGATGAAAAAACAGGTCTGACCTTTGCATCAGCCAAGCAAGAGAGTTCTCTGATTCTGCTGCTGTAAAGCCAAGAGGCTGGGGCGATATGGTAAGGAAGCATTATGGTATATATCATTAGGGGACAAATAAATCTGTCTGGAAGTGGGATTCTCCTTTTAAAAAGTAGTTTTACACCAGACAGTGGCTATCCAGCCATGGAAAAATTGTTATTCTCTCGTTGGCTTCATCCAGCTTCAACTGTTTGATTTGTGCAAGTTACCTCATGTCAGCAACATAATCAATATAGGAGAGGAAAGGAGCTTTGAGAAAGCAACGGAACAGAGCAGTCACAATCCATGACTGTAGCTCTTAGGACATCTAAAAGGAGAAAGCAGAAATACTTTAATGAATCTTTAATATGTGCTATTGGAAGGTTATTTCTTAGCATAATGAACTTTTAAAATTGATTTAGTAAAAGAAATAAACAATTGCACAGTGTCCTAGAGATTGGTAGTGGATAGCTAAGTCTGTGCATGTGCTTGTGCTCATGGACACTCATATAGACACATGGACAATGGGCAGTGGTTTCCTTCAGGCTTTCACACACAGAGCTGAGAAATCTCTGAAGTGAGTATCTTGTGCACTGCATTCAAACTGTCTTCTGCATGACAGTAAAAGGACATTGCTGTTCCATACAGGAGAACTTTCTCAACATGCTCATTGCTCCAAAAAGGCAATGATCTACAAGTGGTTTAGAGGTGGAAGTGTTTTTGCACGTATACTTGGAATAGGAAAGGAGAGTTTTTCTCAGGAAAACCACCTCATCTAATGAGCAAAGGTATTAAGGACTCGAGAAACTGTAGTGAGATCAGACCTCTGCTCTTGAGTTTGAATTTATTTTTAGTGACACTTACTGACATTTTGAAGACTACAAAAGGATAAAAAATGTGTCATTCAAACTGAGGTGGTCACCTCTCACGAAAGGGGGATTGCTGTAGGTTTTACTGAAGAAGCTCTTACACTAAAATTTTCCACAGCTATTTAGTTTGCACCTGAGTCCTAGTGCACATTGCTTTCTGCAAAGTGCTCATCATTTCATCTGTTGTAGTAGAAACAACAGCCAGTAGCTGGCATTGGCTCTATCAGAAAAGGGGAAAAGCCACCTCTGTAGCTCCTCCTCCCCTCCATACTAAAACCTTGTTACACAAGCCCAATATGCTGTGGCAACTTTAGAGGGAGCAGAGAGGTAGACTCACCCAAAAAACCAAACCAAAACAAAAAGCTCAGAATAATATAGTATTACTTTAATAGGGAAACTCCAGCTAACATCAACAGACTGAAAGATATAAAAGCCACTGATTGTACTGCCAGAGTTGTTAAATAAGTATGAAGCATAAGCTATCTAAAGAAATTAAATCCAGACTTGCACAGAACCCTCTTTGAAAGCTTCCCAATGGTCACTCAAAGTGTTATCCTTGAAGGTTTTCAATTATTTTTCTTAACAGAGTCCAGTTAAAAGGGTATTTTTACTTCACACCTAGTTAGCCTTACTCTCATTTGCCTCACTAACTGGGCTATTGCAATGCAAATGCAGGATGCAGTCCCCTTCAAACAATTTTACATTGCTGAAGTGGTGGGAAGAGCTCTCTGAAAGAGAATCAGGCTTAGCATGTCTGTTAATATTTTGTTATGAATTTATCATGAAAGACATTATCACTGGGATGGGTTTCACGAAGCCCAGCCAGGATGTCATCACATACAATTGGGAACTACTGCCTTTGAGAGGGTTTTCAGGTAAGGACTCATATCTCACATAAAAGATTTTAATACTGCCTAGACAAGAGTGGTAAGTCATGAAATGGAAGGGACAGGGAAAGAGTTAATATATATAATAGAAACAGAGAAAATTTATTTAGGTGACTTGCAAAGACAACCAGGAGGATTGATGCAGACAGTGCTGTTCTTCATTCTGCTTCTCATCTGTATTGAAATTTAGCAAATCAAAATTCTTGTGTGTCTTCATTTATCTGTAATTTATTCTTGTCTCTCAAAGTTGCTTCAAAGATTCATTAATTGACTGCTGTTCATGTAGTAACTAAAGTCCTTAGCTGAAGTAATTTGTAAGTGCTGACATGATAGAAAAAATACACATTGAAACCCATAGAAACTGAGGAGGGAGTTCAGTGGTAGTGCATTTTATCAGATATCAAAATAAGAAATGTAGGACTGTTGGCAGTTTTATTATTTGTCCTGTGTGAGAATGGGACTGTAAAGTACAAAAACGTGGATATAAAATCAAGCAAGTCATTGTAAATGGTAGAAATTAAACATAGTAGCACATGAGCCTTGAATATTTTTAATACAAGAAATCTATGAAATGCTAATTCTCCAAAATTAATTATTTAACACAGATGGTTGAATTATTCAGGTTTAACAATACAAAGCCATGCACAACAAAATTTTTTGTGTTACACAGGAGGTGATAAATCCTCTGGAACAAGCTCTGAGATCTTTGCTCAGCCTACTCTCAGCCCAGACTCTTACAGAAAATTCCAAGTGGAAACTTTGTTGGTGAGGGTCATACTGGAGCACTCTGACAATTTCACCGTAGCTGAAGAAGGTTGAGGTAAAAATCAGTATCTGTTTTTTAGGGTTTGATGGTTTAGAGAGGAGAAATAGAGTTCTTAAAACTTCTCAGATCTAAGGATTTCACTGGGAAATCAATTACTCTAATGGTAATTAAGAATCAAGGCTTTAACAGAACAGCTTTAATGTGCATACGTAAATTGTGATGCAACAATAAGTCAGTGTTAATAAAAGACTGGAACAGACTCATAAAAAAGGAGTGCATAATAATGGTTAAGTTTCAATATCTTCAAAAACAGACTGTATAATAGTGACTTATGGCTAATAGATAATTAATCAAGAACTTACATTGCCTTATTTCAATTCAATATATCTTGCACTCTATTAGGGCTGTTGAATGGCTTTCCTCTCTACTGTAAACCAGCAGTAACATCTAATAGCCTTCTAAAAAACAGCCAATATGCTTGGGAAATGGTACGGTGCTATGAAATACCACCAGGGGCTTTTGCCACAGCTTCAGAACTGCCAGTGGTTTCTGACTAAATGACACAATGAAATAACTACCAGTATTTTAGGTTTTTCAGGATTCTTATTCAGGTAATCTTTGACAACTCCTTTCCTTGAGTAAGATGAAAAAAAGCAGTTAGCTCTTCTTCAGCATTTGTGCCATTGTGTCATACAGATACAGGATGTAAAGTGTGGGGAAACAAAACAATATAACATCATACAGCAGCTAATGGCAGAATTAGGAACAGGTCCCAGTCAGGTGCCAACAGGCCCCAAGCCTGTGTTCGACCCAACAAATTGTGTTTCATCTGTTACTAAACTCCTTTGTGAAGTCAAAATAAATGGCTTCAGCAGGACGGAAGCTGAGAATGGGAATCATTTCCATAATTGTTTGGAAGGCTTTGTAATTCCTCTGTTGCTGTGGTGGTAAATGAGATCCTGTGCACCATATGAAAAAGAAGGATAAATATGGTAGTCAGCGATTCTTTCGTACTAAGACAGTTCAATACCTTCACCTAAATCTTTATGTTGCAGATATTGCCTTTTTCTCTTTTGATTCAGCATGTCACTAGCCTTGTCATGACTTGTCATTCCCCAGATGAGCACATTATTTGCAATCACAAGGAAGGTGTTCAAATGAATCATATAAAAGCCAACACTATCACTAAAATATTTTAGAGAGCTGCCATAGGCCCATTCAACTCACACCTTTGCTTCAGGAAGAACAGGTACAAGAGGTTTTCCAGGTGTGAGTTTCAATTACAAATGTAAAATGTAGAATATTTCACTTCAAGTAAAATTTTCAAAAGCATCTAAGGTGCAGGTTCAGAAGCCAAGCAGTGAGGCAAATGAGACTATTACTGTAGCTTTACTGGTACACGAAATAATTTAAAGCTAATGCTGGAAGTCCTTTACTACTCTGTCATTAAATAGCTGCCTGATTGTACAAAGGAGATTAGGGTGCTTTTACGCATTAGTCTACGCACAGAAATTTATTCCACCTTCAGTTTGACTTGGGCTCAAAAAGGCATGCATCATTTTTGAACTTGTGTCTTGAAAGACTAAGTTCACCAGCTCTGAAAAATCTGTCCAGGATCTATTTATCCATGAGGCAGACAAGATACAAAAGAGAATTCCTGACATGCACCATTCAAGCTCCATGAGTGCCACACTGATTTTTCTTGTAAGGGGCATTTTTTTCAGCTAAACAGAGTTTAGCAACGTATTACACCTAAAACTGAAATGTGAATGTAAGTAAGGAACTGCAGGGGACAAGAAAAAAACCTGTTACTATAGTGGTAGTAGGATCAAGTTTAAAATACAGAGATTTTCACCAGGTCTTATGGTGTTCAAAAGATAAAAAGCTATGTTAGAAATCCCTGGTGTGAAGAAATTTAGCAGGTACCTGTGTCCAAGATTAGCTTTAAGCTGCTAGAAAGCTGCCAGGTATCCATCCTTGCCACTTGATGATCTTGGAGGTCTTCTCCAACCCAATCCATTCTATGATTCTTTGATTCTTTCCTGCCCTGCAAGCAGGGACACAGAAACATCCCACAAACTCAAAGCAGGCATGTCAGCTTGCATTGCAAGTTTAGCAGTCACTGGGGTTGTCCAGGCAAAGGGTTAGGACTAAAGCTGTCCTCTTAGGGTTTTTCAGGTAACTGTTACAAGACAGCAAACAAGAAATAATGAGTTTACAAAGCAATAATAGCTATAAAAACATATCCACAATTGTAATGTCTTTGTTAATTTCTTTCCTTGAGGATGAACTTGTTTCAGACTCTGAAGCCCCTTTCTGTGTATAGTTCTATGGGATGTATTCATTTTCTAGAGGAATTTTGTTCTCAGTTACTCAAGAGAAGACAACACACTGGGAGAGGCTGTGAAACCTCCTAGCTGTGTCATGAGAGCATTGGTGACACCAGCAAGTGTTAATCACAGAAAAAGCTGCACCCTCAGTTCCCCTAGAAAGTAGTTCTGGACTAAATTATTACAGTTCTGTTTTAATCAGAACAAAAATCAATAGTGTAGGAAAAAAATTGCTAAGAGTAGACTTTGGAACATGAATTGTGGACTACCCAGTTGTCAAAGATATGCATAACATTGTGTATTATTCATAAATTTCTCTCTTGCATCCAGTGCAAAGCAGCAATATCTCTGTGTTTAGAAATTTATACTTTCTTCTGTCCTTGAGCAGCTACTGCCTGTTCTCAGCAGGATGGCAATGGATGTTGCTTAACATATGACTTTAAACAGAACTGTGTAATTGCATTTATTACTGATAAACTATATATGGATTTTTTAAGTCTATTATGACCGATTGTCAAAGGGCAAGTTTAAGACTTCTCAGTTCCACAACTGGAGATTCAGCTCTTCCAATTTAGATCCTAAAACCTGCCAAAAAAAGCACCTGAGCTCTTCTCAATTGCAAGGTACGGTTTTGAAGAAGTTTTCTCACTTTGAACACAACACTTCACAACTGGGTGGAATTTAATGCTAACTTTAACCTATGTGACAAGGAGCTTCTTCCAGAATCCTATTGAAAGTGCTTGGAAAGACCCTTTCATTGCTGCTTTAGTGAGTATGAACTGAGGATACAGGCACAAAGAACTTCCCAGAGAAGTTGTCTCTAAACTGGGAGTCTACTGCATTTATTTTCCCCTTACAGCTGGAACCAATTTCTATTCTGCTTGGAGTCAAAATTAATTTTAACAGTAAGACCTGAGAACAATTTTTAACATTATTCCCAAGAGGAATACGAAGTGGATCTCATTTTCAAGTTCATCTTTGCAACCCAGAGAACTAGAAGCTTTTTGCACTGAGAACTTTCTTGCAAGTAACATGATCCCAAGAGATGACAAGTGAAAAAGATGAGGAGATTCCTTAAGACTTATGTTTCCAAATAGCAGTTTGCAATATGCAACACTTTACTCAGAGACAAATAACAGCAGCCTTATGGTTCAGACAACAGTTCCATGGGAGTTTCATCCATGAATTTATTAAATAAATCAGTTAAACCACAAGAATT
>JAWWLZ010000001.1:40864002-40894898 GCA_035041345.1 Poliocrania exsul | reverse complement strand
GTTGGCCCAAGGGTTGGACTTGATGATCTCGAAGGTCTTTTCCAACCCAATCGATTCTATGATTCTATGATTCTAATTTAGAGTCTCCAGTGAAAATGAATTTCTGAAGCAAACTGTTGTCTGAAAAATCCTCTTTAGAATGTTATTGCGGTTTTGGCAACCTTAGCACTCCTTAGAAATCTCAGTGTCTCAGAAAAAAAATGAAGAGGTCAGAACTCGAGGCTTCATTTTTTTGCAGAGATTTCTTGTTTCCAGCCTTATAGTTTGCATATTTCTTTTAAATGGAGTAACATAGACTCTCAGAAAAGTATCATAGTTGAAATGACTTACCAAGATTCATCCATCGTAAGTATTTTAGCACAGAAAACGGATACAACCCATTATTATGGGATTTGAAGAGCAATTCCAAAAACTTTCAGTCCTGAAAAATCATGTAACTAGCCTTTAGCATGCACAGTGTCATCACAGTGAACAAGGTTGCCTACAGACTTAAAAAGGCCTGCAGGGTTTCAGAATTTACTAGGCATAAAATATCATGATGTATCAACCCATTAGGTCCTCTGGAATTTGGTGCTTGGATCTATAACTTATGATACTAAACAAACCATCAAACATTCATGATACTATGGAATATAATGTTGCAATCACAAATAACTTCATCCATACGATGATAATTGTCAAAGTAATTTTCAACAATTCCCAGTAAGAAAGACAAAACAAAAAAATTGAAATCCAATGGGCAGACTCATAGCTGCGGGAGAGTTTTCAGGTTTTTAAATTCTTCAATATCCTTTCTGTCTGACTTTGCCTTAGTATTGTTTGGTAAGGACACAAATTGCTTCAACAGAATAAACTAATCTTTTTAAAAAATAATTTATTTGTTTTATTGATTAATATTAAGTAAAACTAAGTGTGTTGCCTACTTGGCACAATATGGATAATTTTGTGGGATACTATGTATTTCAGGTAAGTTTTTGGTTTTTCCTTGTTACACACTTTTTTGTCACATAAATGTGATCTACCAAAATAGTCCTGAGGAGACCAGCAGAATAGTTAGTTACACAATCTACAGTTAAAAATACAGCAGTTTATCTATTTATTAGGATTTTTCTAAGAGGAAATTAATCCATGATGTAGTTGGAGAACATGGAAAAGATTAAAAATATATCATACAATATGGATAAATATAGTTGGCATGGAACATAACAGGATCAGTGCAGGACAGTCATACAGTTTTTATTGGAAATATACTCCCTTCGGGGTCAAATCTCAGTAACATCTAATTTAGTAAAAACCATCTCAGAATCAAGGTGATCTGTGCAGAACAAACTGTGTTCCACATAACTGATGTGTGTGTAGCTGTGTGCAGTAGGTCACATATAGTAGTTTGCATATAGTTAACGTATTATTTTGGAGTCCATTTTCTTAAGCTCTAAAGAATCAGCAGACTAGTGAGAATCTGAGAACTTTGAAGTCTGGAACATAATGTTTTGCAGCTCCCCAGTTGTTTAGCAACTTCAGTTTGGTGAAGAAAACAGAGACCTTCTGACTAAACAATCAAAAATCCATTAAACTTTACCTGGAAATATTGAGTGAATAGCTCACCTCTCCGTAGGTTTGCTATATTCAAAATTATTTCAATATATTTAAAATATTTACAAAATACATTAAAAAACCCCATTTTTATTCCCAGATGAATTTTCTCCGGGAGAATTTCTTCAATGTATTGAACATAAGTAATCTCTAAAAAATTGACCACATCCATAAGACTCAACTTTTAATCCAGTGCTGCTTTTTATATACATATTTATCCATTCCCTATTAATCCTACTTGTCAGGAATGAATTGAATATCCCAGATTCCTTTGTGATGTTTGTGCATATTGATAGTTTGCAGAACCTCATTACATATGGTACGTCTGGTCTCAGAGCATAAAAGAAGATCCCTGCATTTTCACTGAAAGGGAAATGAGCATAAAAATTCAATGCATTCATGTTCACATTTTATTTCTTTGCTAGCATTATTTACAAATATACCAACCCTGCACATACTTTACAAAACCTAAACAAAAGTATCCAGCCAGATTTTAATATTGCCATTTTATTATTTATTGCTACCAAATGTAAGAGGTCAGTATTTTGGAAAGATTTCTTAATACCTATCAGCTATCATAAGAAAATGGAAAAGAACCCAACGTTTCTAAAGATGTAGATTCTCTCCAATTATTAGCAAATATTATTAATCAGAAGGAGGAAGCTGTATTCCTTAGAGCTACTCTTCTGCCCCTCTGACCTAACCTCATCCCACTTATTTAGTGGTTTAATTTTATGTTACAGTCTCTACAAAATTCCTAGAATTTTTTTTTCTCTTTTCTTTTGAGGGTTAAGTGGCTATGGCATTAAATACAGATACTATTTAAATCATCATTGTCATTTGCAAAAGGGGAGTCTGGAAACGTATTCCTGTTTGATATTTTTCCCATTTTTGTCTATGCTAAAGAACATCCTGTTTTATGCGCCTACCTTTGCCTCCTGGAAATATTATGGAAGAAAACCCTCAAACCATTAGACTTCACCATAGATCATAACATCATAGTTATATCAAAACTAGAAATTGCAAGCTTACATCTATTCTTTAGTTAAACTAATAATACCAGTGTAGGACACACTTCAACAGTGAAAGTAGCTTCATTGTATCTAACAAAGGACTATAATTCATCATATATTTTTTAACTAAATGGTTTGGTCTGCTCAAAGAAATTTCACAAACTTTTTAAGTAGTGACCATCTTTTTTGAAGTGTCATGATGTAAAAAGAGTAGGTAAATGCTATGCATTGTGGTGTAGACAAACCTGTGGCATACGTGAATTACTGAAATAGTGCCATCAACAACAGCACAAAATATTTTTTCCCACTGTGGTGGCATAGACAGACATAATGAATAAGCATCTTGCATAAGAATGTCAGCGATCTAACCTCTGTAGGCAATAATAATTTAATATTTTGAGAATGATCATCTCTGACAAGACCAACAAATCTGTCACACCTAGTGTTCTGCACCTGACAGTAATAGATGCCCAAAGACAGTGCAAAATAAGGCAAACATAAAATGATACCTTGCTTTTGTTTCCCCCCCCCCAAAGGTCTAGTGAGTAATGTCTCAGAAGGATTTCTGGAGTCAGTGTATCCTTTGCTATTGAAAATTGGTATTAATGCATTGAACTAAAAATTCTGCTGTCAGGGTATCAATGTTCTCTGATTATACAGATGAAGCTTTGACCATCTGGCAACTCCACAGTGTCCATTTGCTAGTACTTACACCATCTCAGGGATTCCCAGAACAGTGAGGCCAGTGCTCATGGAATAAAGCACATGGGTTTGCCTCCCAGAGGTGCACTGATTGCTAGATCTGTCATGCCATGAGCAGAGAAATATTACAAACAGATATGATGACTCAAAATACAAAACATAAACAAAATTACAGAAATGCTGCATTTTTTCTGTCCTTAAGTAACGCTATTTTTGCCCCAAACCAATAACATAAAAGTCTAACACTTGTGTAGAGACCAGCAGCATCTCATATTCCAAAGTTTATATTTGTCTGAATTTTAGAAAGCAAGCATAGCACTTTAAGAATAAATGCAGTGAATAAGACCCTGCCTTTTTTGTTAACTGCTACAGAAACTAACCAATTTCCCAAGAGAGATCATGAACAGAAATGTTATGACACAAAACTGAAGGGAGGGAGTAACATGAAAATCTTCCATCCTCCACATCACAGTTCGTACCCTGATGCCACATGGAATTTCAGTTTCATAAACTACAGATAAAATGTCAGTCATACCTGACTGTCCCATCTGGTGGCAGGATACAGAGTGACTTCTCATTGAGGTCTGAAGTCATAATGAGTAAAACCGATTGTCAAAGCCTGTCTTGGTAGATGCCACCACAGCTCAAACTACTGGATGGAGGACATATACAAGGAGAATATACTTACAAAAGACTTTATCTTATCCAGAATATTGGGTAGTGTCTTGGGTTGAGCTGGCAAAACGCCAACTGTCCAAGACAAAGAGAAAGAGTTCTTCTTCCTCTCAACCAGCTAAGGGAAAAAGAAGAGGGAGAGGAGAAAAAACCCTCTAAACCAGGTTTATGCTGAGACTAACTATATGTATTTATATAGCAAAAGAGAAAATTAAGAGAAAACTATAATATAACATACACTTATACAAGTTATGTATAACAAGAAATAACCTCCCACTTCCCAGTAAACACAAATTTTACCATTTTAACTACAAATCACTTTAGAGAAGTCAATTGTTCAGAGACAGACTTAAGCAGAGAGAAAAAAACTAAGAACAAACATTTTACTTCTCTAAGATAACATGATGGTGAGCCGGTGCTCTGGGCTTGGGCTTTCTCATTTTTCCTGGGATAGCATGATGTGTCCTGCTGGGACCACAGCTGTGAAGCAACTGCCCAAGCCACTCCCACACACTGGATTTTACTCCTTTTGAGATGATGTAATATGGTATGGAATACAATATTATTGGCTAGAAGAAGTCAGCTGTTAGCTAGCTCAGCTCAGCTCAAGTCAACTGACAATTTCAGGCTTAGTCTGAACTTTAAAGCCTAAATTTTGGGCCTAGTTGGCTAAACCCATAACAGGTAGAACTTGTCAAATTCTTTTGACAAACCCACTATGTAGCAGACTGTGTTGTTTTACATTTTCTGTAGCTATGTTACATATAGTAGGTATTATATACTATATTTTAAAATTTAGTTAGTAGAATTCAGTAATTAATGTATATAAACAAACTTTATCTCTGAAATCTGTTCATGTGTGCTTTTTCTACAGTTTTGATAATAAAATAATAATCCAAATTTTATTATATTATTTCTTCTTTATGTATGCACAGTGGAACTTTTTTTAAAAAAGGAAAATAATAACAACAAGTAAAGGATAGTTACTATCTTTTCTTGGACAATTTTGGCAATATGTAATCACTGATGTGTGATTACAGGCAAGAATTTCCCCTCAAAACAATTATCCAAACAAACACTAATCTAGAAATATGTGAATGACAAATAATGAAAGGCATGAATATAGAGGAACCACAGAATTGGTCAAATGTCGTGCTGCTGTGCACCACATAACAGAGGAGAGCCTGTAGCCCTCAGGTGGAGCTGTTTTAGATGGTGCATCTGTCATGCAATACAACATTCTTTTCCTGACTCATGTTTCCCTGATTTCCAAACAAAACTGGTTAGTCCAGTCATCTGCAGCAAGAGCACGAAGAATACAGGGTGACAAACTACAGAGCAGTATACAGGGCATAGGCCTGCCTGCAGGTGCCAGCACAGAAATCTCTGTGATAGCTGTCAGAGGTATGGCATGAACAATCAAATAAAAGGACATGCCTGAGTTCAGACATTATCAGTTTGATGCTAATTGATACTGCATCATGTTTTCTCCGTAACACCAGTGCTCTCAGACCTTGGAATTACAAGGAAAAAGAAATCACCTTATGCAAAATCAAGCATCTTAGGTTTTATAAGGTGAAACCTCTCAAAATATGATGCCAAGAAGCATTAAAGTGCTTTACTCTACTGAAGTCACTGAATAAGATGGTGCAGCACCTAGCAAAATAAACAGAAATACAAAATAGAATAAAATTCCAGGGTGGATTATTTTATTTCTTAGAGCTTTGCTAACAAGAAACTTAGGATAGAAACTGATTTACTAGAAAGGACCATAATGCACATATGTAATTCCGAGAAAGCATAAATAGGAGATAATTTATGGATAACGTAGGAAAGACATCTTGTACAGATAAACTGTTGTCATTATTTTTAATATAACAGGGTGAAACCTGGGATATCATCAGTTATAAATTCCACCTTGGAGGCAGAATGGTGACACTAATATCCATCATGTCAGGATCTCTAAATGATGAAGCTGACATAGCGGTGAGACATGATCAGGAGGTACTCACTACAATTAGTCTACTTTTTGTGTAACAAATCACTTCTGTTGGTCTCCTTTCAGCCCATACTTTTCATATTTTATGTTTTTATCTATTTCTCAAGGGAAGCAGCAAAGTACTAATGTTATGATGGGCAGATAACTGATAACTGTTATACAAATATCATCAATAAGCATCATAATTAATTTGGGAACTAGAGTAACTACTGGTGTCATCTCTTAATATGAGATAGAGACAAACCTTAATGTCTTGAGCTAAGTCAAGATTTCTGGAATTCACTAGAAGAAAAACCAAAAAAATATTTTTTTCTCATTATTAGAAGCTTCATACCTTCAACTTGTAAAGAAAAATTAAAACTAAAAGGAAATTGAAAATTTTGCAACTGGTATGAACCACATCATTGTCGTGGTTGTATGTGACCATGTCAAGGTAAACAATTTATTATTAAAACACACTTTGTCAGCAAAGGTTAAATATCAGCAATAGTAGTTCACTATTTTTTATTAAATAGGTGCAATTGCATTATTTTGTACCTATTTTAGATAAAGCTCTAATTTATTTGTCACTATTTATGATACTTGTTTATCTTTTGTATATCTCAATATCAAACATCCAAGATGAGCACCACACACCGATTCTATAAAGTATGTATGTGAAAGGCTTCAGTGTATCATGTTCTTTGCTCCTATAATAAATTTAGGTGGTAAGTGGAGATGTTTTGAGCCACTTGGGCAGGACACAGAAGTTAATACAGTGTCTTGCATGAACATGAAATGGACATTGAAGAGCTCTTATGCTATTCATTAAAAGGAAAAATTGAAAATATTTTATTTCTTTCTGTAATGAAAGAAGGTAGAAAAAAGGAAAAATCTAATTTTGATCTCACTTATGCTGAAAGTCTATTGATTTCTGTCAAATTAGTCTTGCTTTTCACAACAAATATGATCTCTGGTCCAACATCCCTTTCCATATATGCTCTGATTGGGAGGTTAAATACTTTTCCATTTCCTTGGAAACTTGCAAGACATTTCCCCCTTAATTCTATCTAGTTTTGACTTCAAATATCCTCCTACTGACTTGTAATAGAGGAGTATCGTATTATCTGTAATGGGACTAGAGGCTTGATGGCTAGTAGTGTTCTTTATCTTTGAGCAATGTGCCTCAGATTGCTGGGTTGAAAACACTGTGTTGATTCAAAACCCACAAAATTATGTGCAATGAAACTGAAATGGATTTAATGACAACATTTCAACTGCACTGACTTTCACAGTGTGGATACAGTACAAGTGGGTGTTAGTGCATTTTAGAATTTTAAAATTAATTGACAATATTGAGTTATACCATGTAAACTGAGGCAAGTATAGCATGACAGACCTAGCATGAATGTGTGTAGAAAAGAATTCTATGTTTCTAACTGCAAAAAAGGATAATGACTGAGTGGATCCTGTAAGGCATGTGTGTGTACACCTGTATAAGAATCCCTAGCAGTCCAGCAATAATGATGCTCACAGAAACCTCTGTTTCCCCACAAACTGGAGCCCTGAGTATGAATGTCCACGTAGGAACACATCCTTAAATTCATTCTTTCTCATTGCAAACCTTACTTCTCTCCCCTCTCTTTTACAATACAAAAATATTTTGGTACCTCTGGTGCCCGAACAACCCAGAGTCTTCTCAGTCAAGACATTTTGGACAGATTTTAAGCATGTTTCTACTGCTTCTGTGATCCAGTCCTGGTGTTCTCATCTGGCTCACAAGTCACCTGAGCCCAACTCCTCACCGAGCTCTCCTTTGCAGTTAAAAGGTCCATCTATAATTTATGAAAAAATTGACACTTAAGTTTCATAAATGTATCCAGGTAGCATTCAGTGGGAACAAAAGGAATACAGGTATGAGAGCCAAACCATATGATAGAATGGTTTGGGTTGGAAGGGAACTTAAAAGATAATCTAGCTCCAGCCCACTCCATAGGCAGGGACACCTTCTATCAGACCAGGTTGCTCAGAGCCCCGTCCAACCCAGACTTGAACCCTTTCAGGGATGGGGCATCCACAGCTTCTCTGGGAAACCTGATCCAATGACACCACCCTCACAGAGAAGAATTTCTTCCTACTATGTAATCTGAATGTGAAACAGCATGTTGTATCAAGGCCAGAAGAGACTATACGAGGGGAACATTTTAGAAATAGGGAAGGTTTTTTGGTTGGCACAACAGGATTCTGTCTTCATTCACATTTAGACAAAGACAGAACTTAGCTGCGCTTAGAACTAGTAGTTGACAATATTTATTCCATTTTTGTTATGGAGACAACTAAAAAAAAGGAGAATGGTTTGATTTTCAGACTTTCTAAAGGGCAAGTCTTGAGTTCTGTACTATTCAGTAGGAAAGAATTCCATCAAGTAGGTTACACGTCTTTCACATCTCCAAGAAACCAGCATTCTCTTACTGTTCTTTTCTTTTGAAATGATACTCACACCCACAACAGTGACACTGTTTAGACATGGCACAATTGCATTGAGTTGTACCTTTCTTGGTGTATTCAACAATGGGTTTGACAGTATTCCCAATGCATAGTAGAAAGCCAGGAAACTGACTGTGGCATGTGCTGTAGTACCTTTGTTAGTACACTCTTTTCTGCTTACATAACAAGAGTTAGGTTAAACATGAGCAACTAAACATCATTCTACAAATCCTTGAAAGTTTCCTCAAAAGTACAGGTCAAAGTTTCCACTTCCTTTTGTTCCTGAACAGGTTTAGATTAGCCTGCAAGTGAGCAATACAATTGCACCTATATATTGCTCTATATAGAGATAACCTTTCTTTAAGTTATTCAGTGAAACTGAATGATGATACTGTGCTATACTGCATGGCTTCTTTTGCAGCTTTCACTGCCATGGTACCCAAGTGACTTCTAGTAGTGCATTAAGCAATGTGTCTGTTACCCATCAGGAGAGTTCACTCTGTCTCTCATCTTTTTCCTTGTATAGGGAATACGAGCTTTCAGCTTTTCTTTTTCATCTTTCTGAGTGAAATATCCCAGTCACTAGACTTGATTGAGTGAATTCTGTCTGTAATAAAATCAATTAAATCAACTCTAAACTACACCTCCATTTCACACTAAATGCATCAGTTCCTCTTATCTAGAAGACACATGTATTTTCAGATTATGAACTAAAAAAGGTACACATAAGGGAGATACTAAACAGGTAAATGTTGCAATTTTTGTATCATCAGTCAGGGTTATACATTTTTTACTTCAAAAGAATGAAAGGTTAATATGTGTACAAGTCAGATAAAAACTGAGTGGTGGGTTGTCCCTGACTGCATGCCAGGTGCCCACTAAAGCTGGTCTATCCCTCCTCTCCTCAACTGGACACAGGAGGGAAAATATAAGAAAACGCTTATGGGTCAAGGCGAGGACAGGGAGAGATCACCCACCAAATGCCATCATGGGCGAAACAGACTTAACTTGGGGAAAATTAATAAAATTTTTTACCAATCGAGTCTAAGCAGGAAAATGAGAAATAAAATCTAAACCTTAAAATACCTTCCCCCCAGTGGCACAAAGAGATGGGCAATGGCAGCAGTGATTAGTTCATCACATGTTGTGCCACTCCCTCCTCCTCAGGGGGAGGACTCCTCACAGTCTTCCCTTGCTTCTGTGTGGGTCCCTTCCACGAGGTGCAGTGCTTCAGGAACAGACAGCTCTAGTAGGAGCCCCCCACCTGGTCTCAAGTCCTGCCAGCAAAGATGCTCCAGTGTAGGCTCCTCCCTCCATAGGGCCACAAGTCCTGCCAGGACCCTGCTCCAGTGTGAGCTTCCCATGGGGTCATAGCTTCCTTTGTACCTTCACCTGCTTTGGCTCATGGTCCTCTAGGAGTTGCAGACAGATCTCTGCTCCACCATGGACCTCCATGGGCTGAAGAAGCACGGCTGCATCACCATGGTCTGTGCCATGGGCTGCAGGGGAATCTCAGCTCCAGTGCCTGAAGCACCTCCTCCCCCTCCTTTTGCACTGACCCGGGGGATCTGCAACGCTGTTTCTCTCACATATTCTCACTCCTCCCTCTGGCTGCAGCTGCTTTCTTGAAGTAATTTTCCCCTTTCTTAAATCTGCTATCACAGAGACACAACCACCATTGCTGATGGGCTCAGCACGGGCTAACAGTGCATCTGTCTTGGAGCTGCTGGCATTGGCTCTGTGAGACATGGGGGAAGCTCCTGGCCCCTTCTCACAGAAGCCACCCCTGAAGCCTCTCCCCTCCCACTACCAAATAACACACAAGTCCAATTAAGATTCAGGAAAAACATGCTCTTTTTTATCCAGTTCTGTATTCACTCTGACTTTACATATCTATATCTATATCTATATAATCTATATCTATATGTATATCTATATCTAATCTATATCTATCTATCTATCTATCTATCTGTCTATCTATCTATCTATATCATCTATCTATATAATCTACCTCTATCTCTATCTCTATCTCTATATGTATATCTATATCTATACATACACACACACATATATATGTGCTACATATATATGTGTATATGTATACGCATGTATGTGTATGTATATATATAAATATATAAATATATATGTGTGTGTGTGTATACACATATATACACACACACACACACACACACACACACACACACACATATATATATATATATATATATATATATATATATGAGAGGAAATACTGCAGTTAAGATCTGGTAACTTTTTCCAAGACATCAATTCCCCTGTAATTGAATTTGCAATTTAAATGTCTAATAAAAAACTTCATAAATATTAATAATGGCTAATTCATTAAAAACAGCATATGTTCATCTTTGCAACAGAAATACCCAGGCATTAGCAAAGCTAGAGTAATATATAAATTTCATTGTGGTGTTGGAAAGACCTGCAAGAATGATAATGAATAGTTAAAGTAATACTCTCTGATTGGAATTTACTTGTCGCTCAAAGGAGGCCCACTCCTTGCTTTTTCATCCCAGCTTCCTGGCATCAAAAGTAATTCTCTTTAACCTCACTAGCTTTCAGGTAGATACAGAATGCATCACCATCCCCAGACTATTACTTGAAAAAGGAAATGCATGCAAGTTCACTCCTATATCCTGGAACCACACAAATGTATCAAAAGGACTGAAAGTAAAAGAGGACACATCACCTTTAGCCACATTTCCCATCATCTTTTGACTGAGACTTCAGAAGACCTGTGTTTATTCGATCTCTAGTAGAAGTCTGTCCCACTCCCACAGTGCTGTGTGTTTTCATCCTTTAAACAGACAATGGAGACTAGACAGTTGCTACAGTATGTTGACAGAGACCTTTTAAAAATATACATCAGGTTGAAAAGATTCAGAATTTCAGCTCAGCAACCTTTTCTCTTTCAAGGGTGCTGCACATTTTATGTTCCTATGACTTGATCTGCCCAGTTTATCTGAAAAATCACATAGCTGTGTTATCACTGCAAGTTATGACTGTGGCTTCAGGGTTTGTGAAAGGTTTGGGATCAGTAAGAAAGTAAGAGTGCCTCTAAGAATACCAGATCTTATGAAGCTGAAATACGAATGAAGACCAAAGAAGGTTTGGGATCTAGGAAAGGTAGCACTTGAGAAAATGAGAAATGTCACCTGGAAGCTGAGAGACAAGCACAAGTATCATAGGAAAGATGGAAATAATCCTCAGGGCACTCAAACAGTAAGCATGAGATTGAGGGAAGCAGCAGAATAAGAGAGAAAGTTACTGTGCAGGCTCTGAAATCAAAGGATCTGACAACCCATCAGCAAAGTAGGATGGTATTAGCTTAAAGAAAGAAGCAAATGTTCCAGAGGGGGAGCAAAAAAAGAACAGAGGGAAGGGGGGAAAGAGGTACCTGGAAAAAAAAGATTTGAAACATCAGTCTGATATCAAATATAGTAGTTGAAATGAAATAGAGAAATAAAAAATAACTTCAAATATTTGGGGAATATACAAAAAGTACTAAGTGAAGAAACACTGTATCCTCATAATAGAGTAGAACAAGTGAAATTAAATGGTTATGCACAAGAGCAGTGGAACACAATAAAATTCCTCCCATCACAGAGTATTCTGTTACTGGCAAACAATTTTCTTACAATAAAAACGTGAGATATTATCAACAACATATTTCTCAAATGCAAAGACTGCACATAACTTTGTAATATTTGTTTTTATAGAAATATGAAGTAAGAATCAGCATGAGAACTATAAAACACACATGGTATCATTGGTACTAAACGTCCCATTTAAAATAAATCATTCTTTAACAGAAAAAAAAATGATTTGCAAAGCAAGGAAGATTTCTAAAACCCATTAGGGAGTAATTTTAAGAGTCATAACTAGGAGGACAAAAGGAATTTCAGAAATTTGACTGCAGGTATTTCTGAACCTCCTCTAAAAACCTCATAAAGGAGCTGTGGATCTCTTTACACATCTCCTCTTGCCGTTCAGTAGGTGAAACGAGTCTCAGTGGCTCAGGCATGGGCTGGCAAGGGCTATTGGAACACACTGGCACTGTAAGCCTGCTCTGCAAATGACCGTTCTGGGGTTTGCACAGTTATTTCCTCAACACACCACCAAATCAGGGGAAGGTGTGCATGCCTAAAGGGCATAGGGCTGTGCGCTGTTCCAACATAAACACTGGCAAGCATTTCAAAATGTGAACATGGCCAGGAATGAGGGAGTAATTTTATTGGGTGCACTAATCTTTTAACTGTATATTTACAACATTTAACTCTAAATATTCCCTCATGAAATAGCAAGTATTATGTGTAATGTGAAAGATGCTTATAGGTCATATGTTCTTTCTTCAGTGCCTTACATTTCCTCCTAGTAAAGCTGTAATTATGTTAGGATATTTCCAGCATTATGATTTATCTAAGTAAATATCATCAAACAAAGTGCTACTAGTGAAGCAGACTTGAGAAATACAAGTGGACTGTTTTGCTTTATGGAAAACTTCTGGGGTTGCTGGGTTTTTTTGGATTTATTTTACTATGATGCATTTTGCCCCTGCACTAAACTGAAATTATTAGAATTATTAGAGGTGATTAAAATCTGCCTCTTTGAAACAGGTGAATGGCGTTTGTAAGAGGATGTTTCAGAGATGAAAGAAAGAAGAGCTTGAAAAGGAAATAAAATTTCCAGGGAAATTTTCCAATTTCTATAGAAGCCTTAAAGTTGCAGATTTTCTGCGTTTACTGGATTAGCACTAATTTTCACTTATGCTCTCCCTAACCCACTTACATGAGAGCACAAGCACCGCGCAGCTTGTATTGCCAAGCCGCAAGAAAGCCATGAGTTCCTGATCCCAGCCGCGGAGCCACCGCCAGTCCTGCCGAATTCCCCAAGGGAGTTCGGAGGGATTCATTGTGGACCACCGGGGGCCGCGCTGCAGGAGAGCGGCGGAAGGCTGGCACTGTCCCCGCCGAGGTTGTCCGTGGGACATGTCCCCTGTGCGGGGCAGCGCTCCGGGACAGGTGCGGCGCCTGCCCTGCCGTGCCGGGGCGCTGCGGGCGGCCGCGCTGGGCTGGGGCGTCCGGCAGCCGGCGGGGGCGGCGCGGAGGGGGCACCGAGCGCCCCGGGGGAGGCGAGCGGAGCCCGCCGCCCTCCCACCTCCCGCCCCTTCCCGCCGGCCGGGGACAGCTGCGCCAGCTGCCGCGCCGCAAACTTTGCTGCTCCCGCTCCGCGCTGCGCGTCGCGTCCGGCGCGGGCGGCGGCTCCCGGGGCAGCGGCGGCGGCATCGGCCGGGATAACCCCTTCGGAGCCGGGGCGCGGAGGCAGCGGGCCCGCCGCGCTGCCTGCCCGCCACCGAGGGACGCGGAGCTGCGAGAGGACCCCCAGCCCGCCGTGCCGTGCGGAGCCCCGGGGGAGCGGCCGCGGGGCAACATGAGCCAGGCGCAGCCCTACGGCCCGCGGAGGAGCAGCTCCCCGGCGCCTGGGACCCGGCGGAACGACAGCCAGGACTACCTGCTGCTGGACGCGGAGCCGTGCGAGGAGAGCGCCCTGCCGCCCTACGCTTTCTACCCCGTGTGAGTCCCGCCGGACCCGGCGGTCCCTGCCTGTGTCCCTGCGCGGGCGCGGAGCTCTGCGCTGCCTCCCGCGGGAACGGGGAGCGGCGGCGGGACAGGGGCTGGCGGGCGGGGGCTGAGCCCGCGAGACCCGCTCGTAGGCAGCCGCAGTGGGGGGACCTGTCAGCTTCCCTCGCCCTCTCCGGTGGAGGAGCGGGGTGGTTGTGTTTGGGAAAGGCGGAGGAGCAGCCGTGACACCGCCGTGCCCAGCTGGCACCTGTCTCATCTGCGCAGCCCGCGGTGCCTGCCCCGGGGTAAGAGATGCGAAGGGTTGCTTGGGTTCAGCTGTGGAAAGGGGCGAGAGACGTCGGTTGTGCATAAACTCATTAGATGCCGTCAGTTTTAATGTAATTACAGAAATTTTAAGTCCTGCGATCAGTTGCTCCCACCGAGAGAGCACACGTTGCAGGCACGTGCATAATACCATCCTCCTATTATTATTGCATGTTGTCAAAGACCTGTAGCTTCACGTAATTTCATTATGTGAGTTTTGGCAGGTAATTATCACTTAAAGCAGGGTATAAAAACATATGCAATAAAAACTAAATTACATAAGCATAAATTATAAGATTCGAGGACCCGCAGTTTTTTTAACATCCAGGTCAATTGACGTTTGGTGTTGAAGGTGTCCTTCTGGTTATGTGCTGTCAGCATGAGTTCTATAATAACTACTGGTTAATGTTTCTGAAGAGGAGCTATCCCCCAGAGGGGGGAAATGGGTATTAGGCAGTGCAAGATGAGTCTTGTAATTTCAGATGATTACCAGAAGATGTGTACTTTCTTTTGTACAAATTGTATTTTATTGCTTAACTTGTGTATTTCTATTATCAATCTCTCCTAATATTTGCTGTTTTATCTTTAAGCAACTTAACACCCACGTGCCAAATAGCTGGGTATAGGAAAGGAATAACACAATGAAACTGGGAACACTCACAGTGTTTGAATATTTATCAACTCAGCTAAGAACAACCAGAGTTTTCAGAATTTGTTGCTGTATTGCTATTCCTAAGTGTCTTTGTGGACCACTAGTTCCATAAACTCATGTAGCTATAACAGTATTGCACATTGGACTTTACCCCAATCTCAAAATACATGAATGCAACGGTCTAATGAATTCTTTCAGGAAAAAATCCTTATGATAGTTAGTTCAGATATTGGTTCTCACCAATGGACTTCAGCTTTGAACTAATATGGTAATTCTGAAGTTACTTTGCCATGTACTTATTCAGAATGGTTGTTCAGCTGTGAAAGGATGGATCTTGCCTAAGTGTTTCAAAGCCTCTCTTCAAACAAAATCTACAAGTCTGTGGGGTGCTGCTATTTTCACTTTAGAAACATAAGCCTGTGGTAGCAGCTCTTGGTCCAGCACACTCCCAGTATGGAGAGTATCTCTCATCATCTCACAGCAGCCATAAGGAAAGCCTACATGCTAATCAAGTTTCTCTATAAAACAAGGGTAGCACTAAACACAGGAATTTATCTCCAGTTATATCATGCCAAGGCCCTTCTATGGTACAGGTGAGTTCAGGACCCTGAAGTCCCACAGTGATGGAAGGTGTTTCCACTGAAGATACCTGATATGCATAGGGAGTATAAATTTGAGAAACGTACCCCTTCTCAGATTTATATGATCTCTACTTAAAAGGGTGCTTTAGCAGGCAGTGCTTGTATTTTGCATACATGTTAGGCATGGGGAGGCTGTACCTTGGGGTTTCTCTGGATATGGAAAAAAGCCTCTTCCCAGACATCCATAGGCAATACCTACATGCTGCCACTGCCAGGATTTCCTTGGCTGGCAGCGATGAATGCAGTGAGTGAATAGGTTTCTTCAGGGTATGGTGATTACCAAGCACAATTTTTGAATTTGCTTGCCTAAATTCCACCTACGTCACATTTGAGGTACATTTTGCAGATCTGTCTTTTCAGCCAGAAGTCATTAGTTTTGCTAGTGCCCTTCAGTGGCCAAGAATATAATCAGATGGGCCATGGATATTTTTTTTATTCTTTATCATCTACATTCAGTAAGAATGCTTTTCTCTCTTTTTTTTTTTTGAAAATCCTCAATATGGGTATTTCCTGATGTTATGATTAATGTAGAAAAGCAGAGTACAGCTGATGTCCAAAAAAAGCTGTTGTACTTCCTTTTAAACATTATGAGAGGGTAACATGCTTACTGGTGTTACACGTGACTATGGTTTGAAAAGTAGTGTCATACTAAGGAATAGTTTTTCTCAAGTGTTGATTTAGTGCTAATGCTGACTCTGTGTGGTTTTTTGTAGAACATGTTTTTCATGTGTCGTTTCGTGACTGCCATTAAGTGATGTAGTGGCTGGATAATAATAAAACAGCAAACCATTTATAAGCAACCATTTCCTATATTTTTAGCTCCTCTTTCTGAAGATCAGCTGTACTGTGTCCAAGGTAGCTGCTACTTTTGTTCAAGAACCTACCTTGAGCTGCTCTGCTGTGCCAAGTAGGGTTACACTGTCTTTTACCAACAGTGGATAGAAGGCTTTTGCCTTTATTTGTAGTATGGTGCAAAACAGAATTCTAATGGAATTTTGTGCTGAGAAATTTTGCTTTTCTTTTTAATTCAGACCCTTTGATAAGAAAATCACAATTTGGACAGTCTGTAGAATTTGTAATTAAATTATTTCCAGAAGAAGGGTCTACTTTTAAAGAATTTAATAATTATATGTTAGAAATTATATGTACATAAATACTTCCTTCCTAGTAGTCCTCTTACATCTGTATCAAAAGTATGTTGTGATATACATGTCAAAAGATTGACTCCTCAAATGCTAAAATATGAATATGTTTGGGGTTTTCACCCTTGTGCAAGTATTTCATTGGCACAGAGCCCAGTTTTGAGTTTTAAAACAGGATGGAAAGTGCCTTTTAACATCTAACCCCAAATCTGAGTGCTAATGTGCAGTGGGATTTGAAAGTGATAGCACTTGTATGTAAACTTCCTTACCAAAAAAATGTTATTGAAGAACAGATTGTCAGTGTACTAAGCTAGTGAGAAGACACTAATTCAGTCAGACATCTGGTTACATTGCTTATTTATACTTTGAAATATTTTGCATTGTGAAAAATAAATGTTTTCTTATATATATGAGGAGGGATAATTGTGTATTAAAATGTCAGTTATAAAGTAAGTGAGGCACACAAATCATCAGATGAAAAGAGTTCTGATGTGCATAATTGTCTTGAGGCATAGATTATTCCTCAGCTTTTGTGACTTTCCGATCAGGTGTTTCTCGGCATTATCAAACATGGGACATTCTGTAAGAGCCATTCTTTATTAAATAATGTGTTTAATGGTTTATTTCGTGCCTGCAATATAGCAGTTTCTACTATTGACATAACATAATTTTTATCTCTAGTCTCAGCTCTCTTGCTTGAAATGACCTGTAAAATTATCTTCCAGACTCTTCATTAGGCATAATCTCTTCAGGGAGTACTGTACAATGTAGCAGCTGTGTTTCAGATTGCCAGTTTCTTTGCTGAGATGCTGTGTGTTCTGAAAATATGTGGCGCTAGTTTTGCTGAGATCAAAAAGGTAGAAGAATTGGTACAGAGGTGGGTCATTTCCTTTTATAGCCTAGCATAAGGAACACTTTCCTATGATTTAGGTTTGATGGATCTACTTCATACTGGGCACTGGAAAAAAAAATATGTCTGAATCTCTCATATTCTGGGTGACTGAATGTGGTCCCCTAGGTCTTGAGTAAAAGAACAGCATCATTATTACTAAGCCCCAGAAAATCCAGCTTTTAGTTTGCTCTGCATATCCTGCAAGTATGTAGAAGACAAGGCTTCACTTTCATGTTAAGGGTATCTTTATTTCCATTAGGCTGTTTTCCTCCATGTATGTTAATTTCTGGTGAAGGCTTGTGGGATTTCTTTTATTTGGTTGTTAGGCACTTTTGTATTCACTGCGTACACTCAATAATTGAACAGTGAATGTCTTTGGTCAGCTGCAATATCTGAACAGTTTCTATGCTAGTACTTCATTATCAGTTTTGCTTGAGCCATTGGAATGTATCAGTAAGTTTATTTATACCCTACCTCTTACGTAGTTACCAAACGAATGAAAGTCACCTCCCTGTGGGATCTAATTGTATAAAACTGGAAGATTTCCATGAAAATAAAAGTAATTTGTTAAATTTGTGTGAAGAAGGTGGAGTAGTTATTAAGAAATGTGTGGGATGTATATAGCATACTTTTCACTGTAAGTGTTAATAACAAGCATACGCTTTGTCAAACACTTTCCCAGCAGCATTTGCCACCACAGAAGCCGAAGATTGTAAAAACTGACTACTTCAAGAATTCCTGCAAACTATTGGTATCCCCAGGTAAAGGCAGCTTGGTGTGGTGGGTTTGTGTCACCAAGCTGTGTTAGACCTTCCAGCTCTACAAACATGAGCAAAATAAAATTTTGGCTTAAACTATATTCATCAAATTCTTTTGAACTTGGTTTCGTACCTCAAGTTGTGATGCAGTGCAAGGCAATGACATAGCAAAAGGCTTCAAACTTAAAGTGCATACAAGGAGTGTTACATACATGTTTTTGCACATGTGCACATACTCTCAGAGTCTACCCAACAGGAGGCTTAAAGGATTTGTGTTGATAAGCAGTATTTAAATGTAAGTTTTGAGAATTAAATGTGGACGAAAATCTTAATGGTAATTAAAGGACATGCATTTTTCTATGGACCGGATTAACATTTTTGTCTTGCAGTAGAATGGTTATTATTTGTTTAGCACTGACAAATACACAATGAAATATACTATTTTTAGTGAAGTAAGTTATGGAGTATAATGTGAAGATGACTGAAATCTGAGTTTATTTTCTATATCCATTTGTATACAACTACAGTTTTTCATACCATTAGTACAATTGTCAGCATGGCTCTATTGTATTGGGGAAAAAAAAAGAGCAAGCTTTGGCACTAGCCAAGTGTGAGATTTACTACAAGAATCTTAAGTAAGTTTAATATCAAAGTATAGTCATTTATTGGTGTGTTCTCGGAGCTGTGTGAGAGGTGTGGATAGCTTGTTTTCTGCAAGAGTTGAATGTAGTTTCCTTTTGTTTCAAAGAAGTTACTGAGCTGAACAAAATGCCAGTGTTGTGGATGTGGATTTGCTGAGTAAAAACTTTGCTGTGGATGGGCCTCTTTTTCAACTTGAAATTGTAGTGATGAAGTAAAAAACGACAATTAGTAATAATAGTAAAAGTGAATCACAAAGAAGCAGATGTGATGCCCGCCTCTTTGCTCAAACATTCCTTCAGTAGTGCCATTAGTCATAATACTGTTCTCCTTTAAAAGTCATTAATTAAAAAAAAATCAACCTTGTCCACTGCCAGCTCAGAAGAACATGACTGAAATTCTTTTTTGTCCTTAGAACTTGATTAAATTATGGTTTTGATATCATTATTCACCTTAGTGAAGAGATTAAAGAACTTAGAATATGTTAAGAGATATTTAGTATCTGTAAGGCCTTTCTGTATGCAGGTATAAATAAGGATCATAAACCAAAAGTTCATTGTTAACATGCAGAAAACAGAATACAGACCAGGAGGTCTGGTGCTGCTACAGCACTAACAATTTTGCAGATTATTCAGACCTGAAAGTTTTCATGAAACTTTGTGCTTTGTTGCAAAATCCTAGATTCATAATGGTTTGGGTTGGAAGTGACCTTAAAGATCATTTAATTCCAGCCTGACCATACCATTGTCAGGGATGCCACTCACTAGATCAGGTTGCTCAGGGCCCCATCTAGCTTGGCTTTGGATACTTCCAGGAATGGTGCATCCACATCTTCTCTGGCCAACTTGTTCTAGTGCCTCACTACCCTCTAAGTAAAGAATTTCTTCCTAACAGCTAACCTAAAACTTTCCTGGTTTAGTTTAAAGCCATTTCCTCTTGTCATATTATTATCTGCATGTGTAAAAAGTCATGCTCCCTTGTTTTTATAAGCCCCCTTTAAGTACTGGAAAGTCTTAGTGAGGTCTTCCTGGGGCCTTCTCTTCTCTAGGCTGAACAATCCTAACTCTAGGTATATGTTTGTAACAGAGGTGCTCCAGCCCACTGATGATGTTCGTGGCTTCCTCTGGACCTACTGTAACAGGTTGTTCTTGTGCTGAGGACTCCGGGCCTGGATGCAGCACCTGCTCACCATGCAGCTCTTGAGCAAAACAGTGCATCTCTTACAAGTGGCATCTCATACTCTTTTGAGTTAAGTCCTAGTCTGTTGAAGGTCATGGGAGCTATCCTTGATAGCCCAGGTGTTCAGCAGACTCATATTACAAATTGACTCGGTTGTAAGTGAGCCCCAGCAGCAGCAGCAGCAATAGCAGCAGCTCCTCCTGACCTTGTGCACAAGTTGGTGTTTTAACAGATCTGTGCTCAGCCCAGCTGGGGTACCCCCCCCAGCAGATGTGCACATGACAGGTTGTAGTCCCTGAGCTGCACAGAAGACCTGATGTATTTCCAATCAGATGCTGGCTACTTGCTGCAAATATGGCCAAACTACTGTGCAGCTGAATTGTGACTTTGAAAAGAGAGCACCTTGATTTCACTGTAACACGTAAGGACCCATCATGTCCGAGAAAGCAGTCACTGACTCAGAGCTGGACAGTAACTAACCTGAGACCAAGGAGTTATTGGAAAGACTTGGTAACCACAACCATCTTGTTTCCTCAAACATTTATTTTTGTGCTGATCAGCTTAACCAGCAAATAGGTGTGTGCCCAGCAGACTGAAGAGGGGGACTACTGAGCTGGTCTGTTGCCTCCCATTGTCTTGTGTCAGCACTGGTGTTCCGATGGACATTTGGTTGTGCTGGTTTTCCTCCTGGCCCAGTCTGGGTTTCTGCTGTTGTGCACATTGACTGATTTTAGGAATGATGACTGACTACTTAGAAGCTTTTCAAAGTGGAAGATTCCCTTATCTTTGAGGAGGGATTTATGTTTTCTTTCTCTTCTGTGAGATGTTTGATGGTGGTCTACATGTTTCAGCTTTTCTAATTATGATTTTTCTCCCCTTATTTAGAATGGGTAGCCAGGTCAGACTGGTAAACTTTGTTAGTCCTATTCTGTGTACATGTCTCAGGCCTTCGAAGTGGTAATACCCAGTACTTGAAGCTTTTTGTAAGGCTCCTGAAGTGCGTTGCAAACAGCCGTGTTGCACACAGTCCAGCTGTCAGCCTTCCAGCTGCTGGATGCTTGGCAGCAGAGAGAACAGTTCTTAAATAGCAATGCCTTAAATCGAGAATTGCATCAGTCAAACACCTCTAAAGCACCTGGCATGTCACAGGAGAATGTAACAGTGGTACCGCTAGTGTGAATCTAGGAAATGGTTTTAACTAAGGTGCAGCTTGTGGAAGCATACTTTGCAAGCTAGTATCATGAAACTTGGAAGGTCTGTGCCATTGAAACACATGCTGTGAATATCACAATTACCATTTTTATGCTAATTGTGGTGTGGGAAAGTGCCTTCCCTTCCCCATGTGCCCATGCACATGCGAAGTCACGTGTAGCAGAAGCCCACTTGTGAGTGGGGGCTTGTGCTGGGGACAGTGTCTGATATGTCTAATCACTTAGCAGTGGGCTCCTGCATCCATCCCACACAGAACAGCTGAACTTGAAAAAGAAATATGTTTTAACTTGCACGTCCCACCACACAGATATCTTAGTGCCAGATTTTAGTTAAAATAGTGCCTTTTAGGATTTCTCCTAAGCATTTGCAGTATGTGCCAACGTTTAGTCATGAGTTTCTAACCACGTTTAATGATATGTGTGAGATCAGAACTATTGTATTGCTGATTTTTTTTCTTAGTAATTCTTTCAGTAAACACAGTAAACTTGTACAAGAATTGTTCCTAATCAACTCTTTTTCATTATTGAATTTTCCATTCTGTTTTTCAATGCAATGATTGATTTTTCTTTACTAGTTTAATTCCACTCTGCTAATCTTTAGTTTCATGCTTTACTTCCTTAAGCTAATCTAAAATTACTTCAAATTTTCAAGTGTTTTGAAAAGACTTCATAATGGAATATCGCATCACATGTACTAGAAATTTCTAGTTTATTACCTGCACTTGCTAAGTTTCTTGGATTATACATGAGTTAAAGGTATCCTCCTTCTGTTTTTTTCCTTTCTGGATTTATTAATTTATAGTGAATTCCAACAGAACCACAATGATCCAAGTACATTAAGCGCAAAGATTTTGAAATGATGATTGAAAGGTTATAGAGCTTTATTGGGAAACATGCAGGAGAGGAGTTTTTGAAAGTTAATATAAATTAATATTATACCAGTGCTTATTCAAAGAGAAATCCTGTGTTCAGGGAACTCTCAAACCTTTCTTAGCCCTGAAGGATGAATCTGTATACTTGTGGATCTGCTTGCCCCATGTCCACTGCCTGTGTTTTGCTTTCCTCTGTCATGTAAGATTAGGGCGGTTGCTCCAAGGTTTCAGGCTTTGTATAGGATCGTCTTGCTGGTGAGTGACTTACCTAATTATCTTGACAGAGGCAAAGGACAAGCTGTGGGAAAGCAGCAATGACTCTTCCTCTCTGTAAATTCTCTGTTTATCTCCCTTCAAGAACAAGTTTCCTGTTAATTTCTCAGGACAGTTTTTGAAGACTGCTGTTCCTGTACCTTTCTCGAACCTTAGATTTGTACTTCTCCCCATGCCATACACGATTTTGTTCTCCTCTCTCTCCTTAAGTGTAGAAATCTGAGCTAAAAAATGAAATGACCATTGACAAAGAGGCAACTGAAGTGCAGTAGTGCTTACAAAACTTAGTTAATATGACTTCCTTTTCAAGTAGTAGACATGGGACAAAACTTTTCAAGGTTACTAGATATTTTGTATGGTGATCTCACTTGAGGATCTTTACACTACACAACACCAAAATTTCTGGAAAGCTTGGGCTGTAGTCTGTATTACTGTTAAAGTCCGTTGGATGTTGATGAGGCTGAGTCTGTGACAGCCTCTTGCTGGCTAGGGAAGACTAAGGGGTTCCAGCAACGTGGTAGATATGGTGGGGCAAGAGTAGCAGTATCTTGAACTGACATATAATGATGAATAAACCAACCAAAAATTAGGAAGAGAAAGTGACTTATGTTTCTGAAGATACAGTCCGTGTTGCTTGAAACATTTTGTAGGACACTGCTAATAAAAAAGTCAGCAATAGAAATATCTCCAGAAGTTCTGCAGAATAAGTGTTGCCTATAGTACAAAGCTGTAAAAGTTAATATTCTCCACTTTTCTTCAGAGATGTATTTTAGAGATTTAAATCATTTAGCAACATCTGATGTGAACACATGGGTAGGTAAACAGCAAATGATGTGACAGTGAAATTTCAGCACTGCTTTGTATGATAAAATAATAATGATCTTACCTAACAAGTTGATATATAAAATATACACTGGGATTTCTTACCCCACAGCCACTTCCATCCCAGAATCCACAACAGTGTTTAATGCCTAACAGGAAGAGGAACTTAAAAAAATAACCTGGGCAGGGATTTACAGAGACAGCAAGGCTAATGCTTCTCATCTTACAAAGCTGAGGATCTTTCATGACCTGAGGTTTCTGTGTTACTGATTTTGCATCAACTCTAAAAAACACAGAAATTTCCCTAGTTACCAGTGCAAGCATTGATAATGCCTTAAAGGAAAAGAATATCCTTTGTGGATTAGCTAGTTTCATGCAGGATTTATGGCATGACTCCATGGATCAATGAAGAAGGTTCTGGTAGCAGCACTGCTGGCTATGTGTGCCCTTTTCAACCTCTGTCCATGACAAGACTTTTTACTCCCTGCATACAGGTCTTGACATCACCTTTCATTAATTTAATGGTCCTGCAGTCTGCAGGCAGGCTGGTGCAAATTGAAGTTGAGAATGTACCTCAACTGTAAGAAAGATTTTGCTATGCAATTATTTAAAATTTTAAAACATTAATTACATAAAATCTGCATAAAGTTTACATATGAAATAGGAACATTTTCTGCTTAGCAGTGATTAAAAATCTTAATTTTCAATGTCTTGGTGACCTGAATGTTCATACAAAATTATTTTCTTCCATTCATAAACGATTTATATGTGTACAGGTGTTTTTTTTCAAAGTGGCTGGTGACTGTCCATGGAGTTTAAGGAAGGATCCTGCCAGCTACTAATCATAGGAGTAGCATGTTTTCTCCTCAGGCCTGAAAGACAACAAAGGGTTTCATTTAGAGATATGAGGGCAGTTTTGAGGAATCAGAATTACATGACAGATGCAGCTGCAAAATGTATTTTCTGAGTGAGATATAGTTTCTGAATAATTTCTATATCTGGAATGTTCTCTTGAATCTGTCAATACAGAGGGGGAATGGGGGATAGAGGGTATGTTGCCCCACATATAATTTCCAGCCAGACAAGCCCTAGGCAGTAGTACAGTACAGCTGTAAGAGCTGGCTGCTCTTTATGATATGAAGTGGGGAACAAAATTTGTAGTGCTGAATGTCACCTGAAAATTCAATTGCATCTGTATTTTCAAGCTCACACCCAGACTCAGAAGCAGTTCTACTGCTTGTAAAGGGGCATGGGATGTCTTTTGTGGTGTTGGTTGCAGGGTTGGGATCCTGCCTCTGTATCTGCTGGGATTGTACTGCTCTGCTATGTGGTGACAGGAAGCAGTCAAGATTATTGAAACTTTATCATCACGTTGTACACCTGTTTGTACTAGGTAAGCATAAGTTTTTGTAAAGCTTATTAGGCCTTTTCTCATATTGCTGTACTTATAACATTTGTCCTGAGCATGGAATAGGAAAATACCAGTTCTGAGAATGTAAGAGGCAGTAAATATCAAATTATGACTGGTAAATACATTACAAAAAAAGTCAAGGTGCTCCAAATTATGTCATTGGGATGTTTAAAAGGAATTTAGAAAGTTAGGGATGTACAAAATAAGAATGCTGGGTTTTCAACCGGTTTGCAGTCATCAATCCATATCTTCCTGAAAATTCAAGGTAATTTCTAGAAAAAGCAGTCAGGTGAAGCTGCTGTATATTCTCATGCACTGGAGCTGGGTGTCACAGAGTGGAGGAGAGACTGTGAAACTATTTTCATGACACTTTTCATATGCAGCATCTAGAGAAATAATATGTTGTCTAACTTTATATTCCAGACGTTATGTCTTCATGAGAGCATGACTTACTATTCCTCACACATCTGCACTTACTGCTCTTGCACTTACTGCTGCTCCAGAGAGTGCATAGTGTAACTCTTACAAGAGGATCACGAGGAAAAAACCCCAACTCCTAAGTAAACAAAAATTTTAAGTAAAACTCTGAAAGTACATGTTTTGTGTTTGGGGTTTTTTCCTTCCCCCTTCACTCCTTCTGGGATGTTGCCATATAGGCTTAGCAAAGCGGAACAATTTAATTTTTCCAATAGAGAATAAATATGAAGGCTGTATTCCCATTTTCTCAAGTCCTATGTAAAAATGAAAGCTAAGTAAGCTTGGAATTTCTGTTCACATAAATGTTACTTGTTTTGTATCTGTTTTCATGGTTTAAAAAGATTACTATTTCATTTTTTTTCCCAAATAAGTCTTGACAGCACTGTTCTCAGAAATATTCACCCTTTATGTTTTGATGAAAAGTGTTTCAATATGTCTGAAATAAGAATGTTTACATTTGGCTTGTTGAAGCCCCCATAAATCATACATGAGTCAATTCAATATTAACTGCTTCTGAATTCCCCCTTGGATGGCTGTGTAGAGGACAGTTTCAGCCCTCTGCTCAACTCTTTCCCGCAATGCATACGTGACTTGACTCCCTTGGCAGTCAGCAGTATTCAGAGTGTATCTGTTTGTTTGTGTTTGGCTGATGATGTTCTCTCAAGAGATTAGCCCAGACAAAGCAATTGTGACCAAAACTACAATTCTATCTCCCTCCACTAGGAAAATGTAGCTGTTTTGGAGCTGATGCAAAGGGGTACACACTTCATTTGAGTTCCAAAGCAACCATATGAATGCTTTCTTCTCTACAGTATGAAAGTTTGGATTCAAGTAACAGAGCCTCCCCTTCTCTGATTCATTTTCATCTATTTGGTTAAAATCTGGTAAGTCATGTCAAACAGACAAGCAAGAAGAATTCCTGATCAAAGTTTTTTGTTTTCAGAACATAAATCCACCACCAAATAAATGAAAAGGCCAGTTTGATTCTCATCTTTTCCTGGTTTAGTTTATTTCTCCATTAGAAAACTTTTCTTCCAACCAAAAGAACTGTTGCTTTGGTTTTACCTCTACTAGTGTGCATGCTATTTCATGCTAACAAATGCTGTGCATTGTTATTCTGCTTTGATTCACTGAATTCTCTGGATGTTAGAATCATCATTCTTTATCACTTAATACTATGTAACTAAAAAAAAGTTTTAATTAAACTAAATTAACTAAAAGTTTTAATTAAATTACAGTTCTTATCTGGAGTACTTTGCAAAACCAATATAATTTGATAATAAGTAGAACTATGTGAAAACTGGTTTTGATTGGTATTTACCATTGCATCTGAATGTCAGTGCTCCAAAATCTGTGCTTATATGTTAGTTTGAATAAATACCCCTTAGGAAGATTTCTCACGTCTGTATTTCACCATAGTGAATTATGTAGTGGGATGTCAAAGACCAAGTTGCAAGACCTGTTTCAACTCAGAAAGGACAGAAATCTCAATCCACAACTGCTACCTGCCAGAATAATATCAGCAAGTCAGAACCATTCTTCTGACTTCTACTGACTAGGTCATAGATTTCTTCTGCGGGATCAAAGGTGACATGGCATTGAGTGGAGGACAGGGCTTTTTAAACTCTTTTGAGTAGTAAGGGGTTGGGAGAAGGTTTTTCAAACTTTACAAATGTCGCAGGAAAATATTCTGCAATTATGAAGTAACAGTAACTGTTAAAGGTCTCATTTTATGTCTTTGATTTGTGATCACATCTCTCTTTTAGATTGTGCTGTGTATTGGAATCACTGTTACATCAGGCAAATAATCTTTTCCTGCTGGAATTGCGTGTGTGACTTGCCACCAATTCTGTTTTCACTAAAACTGTCAGTGAGGTCATGATATCAAGTACCTTATTTGTGCATAGCAGGGAACAATAAACATCATTGTTTCTTTATTCTTATAAAGTGATTAATTTTTAATAACAAGTAATTACAGATATTAGAAGTAAACCAAAGGAATTCCTTTTTTTACATTGTTTTCCCTTTTATGTAAGCACACATTGAAATGCTAAGCTCTTCTGAAGGAGCTCTTCTTTATCCTGGAGTTATATTGCCCCAATTTTTATGGGAATTTGTGTGTGTGTGTGTGTGTAAAGCATATTTCTTCCTACAACAGATAGTGCAGAAATAACTCTGCTCCCTCCTTGTTTTCATGGAATTCAGTTTCATCTTTTTAAACTCTTCTTAGTTTTCATCTGGGTAACACCATTCTTGTTCTTTCTGTCGAATACTGCTTTTTTAAAAGCAGTTTTAAGGTAAATTTACTCATTTTGCGTAGAGTCTCTCATTTACTTAGCAATCCACCTCATTTATGTAGTAAAAATGGATTATTCCTGACATAGATGCAGGAAGAGTATAGATAGGCACATTTCATTCTTTTCCCCACAAACAGAGGAGAAAGAAAATGGTCTCTTTTACATGAACACTGTTTATTGTGCAAATCTTCATTTTATCTAAGAAGGAAAAATTTGTTTAGATCTAGTATTGCCTCTGAAGTTGATAAAAAGCAGAGTTGGTAGTTAGTGTCAGCATTTCATCATTGGTTGAGTTAGAAGCGCAGTTTTTCAGTGAAATCTTAATTTTCTAGAAATACATGGTTAGACCAAGATTCATATTAGGTGATGGACACATTTCATTGCACTAACAGAGTATAATGAATGAACAAAGGGGTAAACATGCTAAATTCCTGCATCAGTCAAATATGACTGCCAGAATAATCTTACCCATTACCTTTTTTCAATTGCATTTGATATATTATTGCATATGTGGGTTATGGGAAACACAACTATCTCTAGGTTAATTATGGTCCTAAGTATCATTACACTCTCTTCTGCTTTTTTTTGCAAAGCAGAAACAACTTGCTGTTCATTCTTCCTCAGGTGCTGAGCAGAATATATACATGCTGCTTCTGCAGAAGGGGATTGTCTGTCACTAGACCCTAATCACTTAGCCAATGCGAATAGGTTTTGCTAGTGCTCTTTTCAGGCATTTAAAAGATCTTTAGTACTTTTTTCTGTACTCTGAGTAGGCCTGAGGTTGCCAGTTGTCATTATCCTAATCAATTGTTTACATGGCTTTCATTTCATATCCAGTCCCTCTTGTCCACAATTGCATCCAGTCATAACTTATCATATTATTCTAGTTCTCCTTCAACCGTGAGACATGTATTTAGCATGGAAGGACCATGATGTTAAAATCTGTATTTTTCTCCCATCCTTATTTTATTGTCAGTTTTCTTTAGTTCAGAGCCCTCACCCATGACAGGTTAAGATCAGTGAGAGATACACAAAGGATAATAATACCTTGAAAGATATATTTATTAAAAAATAAGATAAAAAAAAGACACTGAAAAATATTTCACCATGAAAAACTCATAATTTGAGAACTATACCTAGGAATTTGTTATTTTATGTTTCATATCTGCAGTTCTCAGCATCTCAGATTTCAGCTACATTTGATATTAATAGGCAGATTCTCAAGAAATAAGTAGAGACTGAGTAGATCTCCTGAGGATAAAAGAAATACTCAGTTTTTGTTTACAACCCAGAAGCTGAATAATCTGAATAAAACATAATTTATTCTTATGTTGGAGTACCAGTTCAGTGCAGGCTGGAGGGCATGTTGTTTTGCCACATGACTGTTACAGGCTTACTGGTTTGTGTTATACACTACAGGTTTTATATGGATAAACCATGTAGGTGTATTTCCTCTCATTCAATTAACCAATTTTTCATTTTGTTCCACATTTTTCTATCTTTATTTGCATTGCATATGGAAATATTAGAGCAATTTTAGTTGCCACATTGTTTTCTGTCTCATGCTTTGCAACTTGATGCAGTTTTGTTGTAAACTCCATGCTGTGGGGAATAAGAACAATTTTACTGAGGATCTTGTGCATGTTTTTCTCACAAGATGCCCAGTAGTCTTGGTTTATAGAACAAGCAATCAAAAAAATGTGACTACCTAAAATTAATAAAGGTTTATAAAAACAAAGTGAAAGTAATGTATTTAGGCTTCTTACCTTTGCAGCATTTTTCTGATCAAGTAGCAGAGGAAGCAGTAAGCTGTAGTGCTGTCTCCTTAAGCATTTTATATTACTTTTATGATTCTTTTTCTAGTCACCTCCAGCTCTCCTGTTGGAGATGATTTTTGTGTTTCTTTGACCTTTTTTTGCTGATACCATAACCTGTCACCTGGAACTACAACTATATAATAAATACTGTGCTAAAGGTAATGGTGAAAATTGTCTCTGACTGGTGCCAAAAGTAATTCATACCTCTAGGAAAACAACGAAGAGGAAGAAAATGTGACCTTGTGACTTTGCTCTGAATTCTGCTCAGTGTTTCACTCTGTGCTTAAATCCCCCCATGCAATTGCTGGATTGGTGTATTCCGATTGGATTTAGATACAGTCAGTGTATAGGATAAGCTCATTAAACTGTACTATGTGATATGTATTTGTTTTTCTTCCTTTTATAGACATATATGTAATATAAGCATATGCTCATACATGTTCCCTTTTCCCCCCCTTTTTGAAAAGAGATGGCATTAAATGAAATTTAAAGAAATTATCCTTTGTCATTAAATGATCAAGGCAGTGAGAGCTCAACAGAGCTCTTGGCAACGCTAGGACAAGCTTGTGTTACCCTGTCAATATCATTTCATGTTTCTCATCATCTGCCAAAGAGTTCTTTGAGTTGATAGTGGCTGGTTCTTACTTGATATAGGTTGTGTAAAGGCAGTGAGGATTTCCTTTTCCTTCCCCATCACACGGAAGGGCCTTGCAGCTTCTGAGCTAAGGAAATGTATGATACTGGTGGCAGGATTACTGAAAGATCCAGAGAGGGAAAGGGAGAAGATAAAATCATGTCTCTGGCCCACATAAATAAGGTGGCTGAGGTAGTCACCCTTGTGGGACATAGAATCAGAGTTATTTTCCACGTTGTATATATGCAACTGTTTTATTTGGGTTAGTTTTTGAAATGTTATGTTAGACACCACATGCCCATTTGTATCTTTTAAATGCCAGTTGACATTGTTTAGAGACTTGGACAGCTTGAGCATGAGTTTAGTGGTAGTCAGCATGTCCTAGCATCACACCTTTTAAATAAAAGTCTACAGAAGGTCTGAAGCAGAAAGTCTCAGTGCCAGAGCATCCTTTATTACTGCAGTAATACATCTAATGCTGTGCTCTAGCACTTGGCAAGTGATTGCACACATTAACAAAGCAATTGAGTCAGAGTATAGCATTTTCAAACAAGGCTATACAGAGCTAAAGAAACATATTAGGAGCTGGCTGGAGGGTCGGGCCCAGAGAGTGCCGGTGAATGGAGCTGCATCCAGCTGGCCGCCGGTCACCAGTGGTGTTCCTCAGGGGTCTGTGTTGGGTCCAGTCCTGTTTAACATCTTTATTGATGATTTAGATGAGGGGATTGAGTTCATTATCAGCAAATTTGCTGATGACACCAAGTTGGGAGGGAGTGTCGACCTGCTGGAAGGCAGGAGGGCTCTGCAGAGGGA
>JAWWLZ010000001.1:40762256-40857688 GCA_035041345.1 Poliocrania exsul | reverse complement strand
AATAGAGGGGGTAGAATACACAGCCTTGATCACCCCCACACAGTGCCAACTGGTCCCACCTGCTAAACTAGGACAACAAGAAACTGAAAATAGGGACTGCTGATTACAGCCACTTGATCAATTTCAAAGAGCAAATGGGAATATGTAAGCACTAAACCCCAAACCTAGATATATCTGAGAAAGTCTTGAAAAACATAAACTGTATCTTGGCAGTATTCAAGTTGTTGTAGTATCTCCTGCCAGAACTTTGTCTCTTCTGACAGATGATGCTGGAGATCTGAACACCAGTGCTGTAGTTTTACAGTTCTGAAGTAGCCTTGAAACTTGTGTTTTACAGAGAAGTAAGTTTCACCTTAATTTAGTCATCTCACATCTCTTCAGTTGGATTAATGCAGGTGATCTGGATTTGACTGGGTGTTGCTGTACTTAGGCAACACTTTCATGGGTAGTTATAAAAATTGTGATACATTTTCTGCCCTTCTCGAGATATTTATTTGTTGATTTTTTTTCTCGTGCAGACTGAAAGGCTGTGTATATTCTTGATTACCTGGATGACTTGCATTCTTACTGATTAAACTATGTTTTGTGTGTCTGTTGTGAGGGATGTGGTGTTTTGATTTGGGAACCTTAACAATTTGCATTTTTACTAGTTAAGTATGTCTGGATGATTTCTAATTTGCAAAACTACAAACAATAGCTTCATTGTCATCCACTTTCTTTAATGAAAGTTCAGGCCTCTTTATGGTTATCTTTAAAGTTCCTATCAATTTATAAAAGCAATTCTGTAGGATAATGGTACAGGCAATGTCATAAATAGCAATTAAGTGAGACACAGATAAATGCTATGGTGATAATGGGACATTAATCTATGTCAACATAACTGGGAAAAAGATCAGTGGTTTTGTAACTGTTTGCACCATCTGGAGATGATCCTTGTTTATGACATTGACTGTGGGAAGGGAGCAGTGTTTGACAAGGTTTATATAGATGGACAACATTGAGAAACATTTTATTTGGAGACCAGCTTATTATGAAATTTAAAAAGACATTTTTCATACATGCAAAGCCCTCCAAATAGTAGATTTATTTAAAAATTATGAAGATGAGTCTTTCTGATTATGGATTTTTCTTTTATAACACCACTTCTAGAATGAGGAACTTACTGTATGGGCAACTATAACTACTGTGGAAATATCTTCAATTATTGGATTTACAAGATCTCTGATTTTGTGAGTTTTAAGTGAATTTTCTAAGCTTCAAGGTTTGATGAAGTTGGTTGTGTATGAACATGGCAGTATGTTTTTATATGCGTTCTGTCAAAATTTATCCTGAATCAGAAAATTGTAAGTACTAGTCTGTCAGCAACTCAGTACTCACTTTGCTATACTTTTTCAATTACTAGTGTAATAACTTAAAGGAAAATTAATGGTGATCTTCAAGTGTGAACAGCACTGAAACATTCTCTATTTTGAAGTTACAGCTCAAGATATATGGTATACCTACAAGCTGGGAGCTTTCCTTAGGGTTTCTATATTGTGAGTTAATCTAATTTTGATTTGGGGAGTTTCTGAACCAGAGAGAGGCCATCATTGGATGTTGACATGACTGTTGTATCTTTAACCAGTTCTTTGCTTGTGAGTAACAGGTTGGAAAGTTCCCTGGCATGATTTTTCCTAATCCATCTACAGTGTCTCAAACAGTTCCCTTCACAGTTCAGGAATTAAGAGAGTTGCTGGACCTGTTCCCAGTTGTTGGTTTTCATGCAGCCACCCTGTATTCGATAGTGAGAGAGTTTACAGGAACTGAGCACAGTGGTTGTAGTTATGGGCTACTAAATGCCAACTGACATTAGTGACCAGAAACATTCATTTTAACCAGTGTAGATGTAGCTGAGGATTAGCCTCACAGGCCTGCTGTGCAAGCAGTTGACTAGAATCATGAAATATGCTGTACCAGCTAGTGCCAATTAAAATAACACAATTATTTGTTCTGTAAAAAGAGACTGTCTTTAGCTCTAAAAAGGGGAAAGATACAGAACACATGATAGAGAAATTGAAGTGTGTGTGTGTATGTGTGAGCACTCAGCCAGTCCTGACCTGGCAAAGTTGTAAATAGAGAATCTGTTGATGGTGAGATGAATGGTCTGTCTTATCCTCCTCATACATTTATTGCTATACAGGTTTTCCTTGCTCCAAAAGTTTCCCATTTGACTTTAGTTTGCTCCATGATGACTCTAGAAGGAAAGCCTGAAGGAATAGTCCATGCTCTTTTACTCTGTCTAAACTGGTCCATGCACATTTCCAAAGCCCTGCCCCTGACACATGCCCTTGCAGGGTCACAGTGTCCTTCCCCAGTTTCCATCTTCCCCACTCACCTACTATCTCCATTTGGCTTTATAGGAAAGAAACTCTCATATGCAACTGTCTTCTAATTGTAAAACAATATTTACATTTTTACATTGCAAACAGGATGTCCACAAAAACCCAGATGGCTATTTTTTTCCTAATAGATGTAAATCCGAATTGATTAAAAAGGAATTAAGGAAAACTAGGAAGAAAAGCTGCTGGTTCTTGTACAAAGGAATTTTTTGGGTTTAGAAACATTACACATTTTTAATGGCTGAGAGACCTCACTTTTTTTGTCTCCCTCTCTTCTCACATCCATCAGTAACTGCATAGCATTTGTTCCTTCTCTTTGTTTTGTTTCATCGCTTGTCCTTGGAAATATATGGGGGGAGGGAAATCTTGTCATTCAGCTAGTCATGTTTCCTGGGATATGCAAGGTTTATTATTTGTTTTGGAAACACAGGAGCTTTATTAGGGTTATTCTTGGGCATCTGCTCTCTCCACATTTTTCTTTCAGGACCCAAAGTGCCTTTTTCAACTTTCTGTGAGTACCCAGGAGTTCCACAAAACACCTGCCAACAGAATGAATAGGTACTGTCAATTGAAATGAAATTTATATTTTTGTCTCCCTTGTTAAGCTGTTGATCACAAAGGTACTGTGTTTTTGCATGTGTCTGGACAGCATCTCACACAACAATTCTGCTCAATTGCTAGCGTCCTTTAGGCTATGTCTGCACTAATAAATGAATAAGTGCCAGGGAATGTTCCTGGGCAGCAGAACTCAGTCATCTGTACAGCTAAATTGTTAGCATGGTCCCTGGGATGTTTTTGGGCTAAACCAGCCAGCAGTCCAAGATATTCCCACGCACCACTCAAGAGCTAACACATGCCATAGAAAATTTCCATTAGCTAGTCTGAATGTTGCCACTCTGTTTTCATAAGTAAGGGTTTAATAAGGGGTCAAGTACTGTTCAGCACTAGTTCACTTTGGTGGCCCCAGCACAACTCACTTTTTAGCACAGATACAACACCATTTCCCAGATGTCTGTCCCACCTATGCTCTAACTTCATGTCAGAAAAAGACCCAAGAACTCACAATTTTCTTCAGCTTTCCCTCTCACATCTTGAGACTTCCAAAGACAGTAGATGAGTCTGCTGGCTGGAAGGCAACCAAAGGCAGGACCAGGATGATGGAGCACACAGCAGAAAGCTCCTGCCATCCTCCTTCTCTATAATTTTACATAATGTGTCCCGTTATGTGCATAAAACAAGTATTTCAGCTCTTGTTTCCTGCATTAAAAGTGAGGAGTCTATATCTTCTGGGAAATCACTTGTAGTGGAGTAACTTGAAGCCTGTCATTCTCTTCAGGACCCAGAGTGCCAGAGGCAGCTTGTTATCCTTCTCTGTGATCCAGCAACTCACTGCATTTGGCATATGAGATGAAGTGTGAATGAGGAAAATAGAGTGGTGAGCTGAAAGTGAGAGAAATGAATGAGCTTCATCTTCTCTATTTGGAATCCCATCAGTAAGCATTTATGCCTTAATTATAGGGTTAAACTCAAGTACGCACTTCTACCAAAAATGTGATATGCAAAGTTTGTGTATGTGTACACAGATTGACTAATGTTTTACTTAGTACACCAAAGCAGAATACATTAAAGAATTGTAATTTTGACATATAGTGACATACAGTCAAGCCATACAGTGAAATACCAGTCTCATTAAAGTGTGCAGCAATAGTTCTGTTGTCTTTGATGGAGTAAGAGTTTTATCGCTGTTGGTTTTTCATGGGTGTTAGTTCATTTGTTTTGTTTTACTGACATTGATGTTCTCATACAGTGTGGTAACTGAAGTAAGATGGTGGAACATTTTAATAATGATTCCTTTCTTCCAAACAGACAGTATTATTTCATCTTGTCACAGGACTTTTCAGACCCTTTTTGACCAGTTCCCACACAAGTCAGTAACACTTTTATCAGATCCAAAGAGATGTTTCGCTTTATGTAGCTCATGCTACCATGGTACAAATGCAACTGCCTGGGGAATTTTCAAACCATTATTTGACCTTTTACAAGAGCTTAGATTGAATATCAGAAAACTGTGTTTATAAGAGGGCATTGGTTCTTATGTAAACCTCTGGGATCCATGCACTGAATCTAATTTCTGGTACAACTTCTCTGCATTCTGCTTTACAGATAAAGAGGCACAGTTTGAAAAACTAGTATGCTTCAGGTTCCAGTGACAATGTGATAGAATGATTTAAGGATGTTGGCAAGATAAGTTTTGGGAACAGAGACAATACCTTTCTTGGACCAATTAGTGTAGACCTGAATCAGAACATGAAAAAGGCTTAATCTTCTCAAATAACTTTGGTGAAGTATGTGTAGGTATCTGTATCTCAACTGGGCGTGCTTAGCTCCTTTACAGTTAGTGGTGATAAATAGGCACTTGTAATGTGCAATTCAATTTAGATGTTTACTTGTGGTGATGAATCATGCTGTGGAAGGGCTTATTTCTGTCCATCAGCAGTGTTGGAGGTTTGGGGTGCCGAGCAAAATTGCAGATGTCTGCATTGTGTACATCTATATTTAGTCAAATCAATTGTATCCGATTGTATCACACATAATGGATATGATTAGATATTATCTCATTTTCCAAGTCAGTTCTGGTGTCAACATGACTATGCTCCATTAAAAGCGTCAGATTATTTTCTACTGTGCTGAATGACTAATGTTTAAATTTTTTAGAGAAAGCTACACCCCGTACTGACATACAGTGTTTTTCTTACCAGTGGATTTCTTGTGTAGCTAAAGTCAGAAAAATATAGTGTAGTGACGTAGACTGTGCACAGCAGGAGAGAGCCTGCTTGACAAAAGAGCTCCCACCAGATCTCATTAGCAGTAAAAATGTGAATGAGTCAGTGTTCTGAATCTTTTCAGGGAGTATTTGGAAACGCCTAGGGTGTTCTGCTCAGGTGTGTTAAGTATGTATAGCAGTATGAGGACCAAAGGGTAATTTGGTCCTTCTAGGCAGAGGTGCTGGCTTCCAAACATCCTTCAGAAATTCTGCAGGCATTCAAAGGAAAGTGATCAATTTACTGAATTCTGTTAAAGAGCATTTAAGAATGAAAATCAAAAGAAGAGGTGGCAATAAACTTACTACTTTTTGAGTTGTAATTAAAAAAAAGTACTGATTCAGATATAAAACTTATAAGTTTATAGACTTAATCATAACAAGCTCTGCTTAAGCTTTGACTTGAATTGGATGACGTATTTTGATATTTCTCCAAAGTTATTGCCCAGTGTCTGGACTTCAGCATTGGGAACAATTACAGTTCTTGTTCCTTAGACACTATTTTTCGCATCCTGATTCCTGCAGACCCTGTTAATACACAAAGGTATATGCATCCCTTCCTTGCTCATTTTACCTATCCAAAAGTGAAAAGGTTCAAATATAGGTATTAAAGGAATGAGATGAAATCCCTTGGTGAGCAGAGATCTCCTATGTATGTATACAGAATGTGTATATGTAGTTTCAGCAAGGAACCTATAGTGCTTTCTAATGAACAGCTTGACAAGATATTTAGAGAAGTTTAAGTGGAGAGATGCTTGTGGGGTTGCCTTTTGTAGCACTGGCAGGTGCTGACACATGGATGCATCTACATAACCAGTTGTTACACTCTGAAGTTTGACAATACTAAGGACACCTGCAAGATAATAAAAATAGAAGTGTGTTATTAAAGGAAATTTCAGGTCTGGACAGGTCTCCCTTGGTTTGACTTGCCCTGGCCATCCTTTAGGGCCTGGTTAAGTGGTTGCTGCCAGAAGTCTCAGTAAGGCAGGTCATCCCAGCAGGAATGGTTACGCGTGAGGCAGATGATTTGAATTTTGTCCCTTTATGAGCTAAGCCCAAAATTGAGCAGGCTACTTTGGAAATGCGATGATAAAACATTGTTATGAGGAAATGTTCTCTGAAACCTCTCAAAATGAAACCTACAGAGAGGCAAGGTCATTAATGATCATATGAACCCTGTATTTTCATAATATGCTCACTCATAGCCTTACCATTAAATAGATTGAGGTGACAGGGTATGTATAGGGAACCCAGAGACAGCTGTGATAGTTAATGACTGGGTTTGATTGTCAGTTTGCCATCTTTGAAAAAATGTTATTGCAACAGATGGTACTCATAAAGGTACAGATCAAGATTCCCCTGAGTTCTTACGAGGCTTCCTGGTTGTTTGTGGAGAAGCCAGCAAAATAAGAATTAGGAGATACATCAGTAAATAGTCATAAGGGCAAAACCTTTCTCATAAAATGACTGGTATTTAGTTTTGCATGGTATTTTCAAATAACTTCTGTCCCATCATTGAATTCAGTGCAAATGAAATGGATGTGAGTTTTTATTCTGGCATAGTGTGAGAAGTGGTTTTGATGTACACAGTCATAACCAGATATGGGTACCTCCTGCAAAGCGCTGTTGCTTCTCATCACAAAAGCAATTTCAGAATCTCAGGAAACAGAACACAAGAAGTGATGTTTCACAAAACACAGGACATTTATTAGTTCTTTACCAAGAGCAGCATTTAGGACATAGTCCTTTAATCCTAGTAAAACAGGCAATTTGGGAACATTATTTAACTTCTGATAGTTTTCAACAAAAAACCACCATAGACAAATCAGTACCTACTGCCACATAGATGTAAATGGTTGCAATTTACACCAGATTTGTTTTATGATATATATTACTCAGTTTCTAGTACTTTTCCTTTTGCAAAAAGCCTGAGGAATAGCGCACTTGCTCAGGGATCTGGTGACACAATTACATTGTTTCCAGAAGCAAAAGCAGACAGGAACTGATGATTACATTCAGGGCCAGTAACACCAAGTATGAGACACAAGACTAGATTTTCCTTTTAAGGCACAAAAATGGCAATTTAGCAACTAGCTTGTGACCTTGAAGATCAAGATTAAAACATGTCCTTTTGACACTGAGCAAAGTAGTTAAAACTTTTTTAAAATTTTGCACCACTGGGCCTGCAGTGAATCTCAAGTTAATATTGGGGGTTTGGTCCATGCCCACAGTAACTAAAACCTTTCATTTCCTCACTAAAGATCTTTAAAAACAAATAAAGAAAAGAAAAAAGTTTCCCTAGAAACTTCATCCTTTATGTTCCTTTGTTCTCATCTGAAATGTATTAACATCTATGGGAATGTTTTCCTTTGTTGTCTGCAGGTTTTGAATTTGAGTTGCTGCTATTTTGAGGGAAGCAGAATCAGCTTGAATTGTTACTTTTTCGGGGGGAAACAGAATCACCAAACAGATAGAAAGTCAGGTAGATTATGGATGTTCCAAGTTCCAGGTAGTTACACCTGCAAGTTTCTTTCTTGGAATTTACTTACTTACTTTTTTACTTCTCCTGAAAGACTGATTTAGATGGATGGTCTGCTTGCAGGTTTTCAGTATTTTTGTGGAATTCAGAATAAGTGTAAGAAGCCTTTCCTGGGTAGTAGGTAGCATGAATCTTGGCAGTCCAAGAAAGCAACATGTTCAGACTGCTTACTTATATGTTACTGATGTTGCCTATGATTTTATGTGAAAATAATAACCAAAGTGCTTGACCACCTGCTATTTCACTGTTTTGTTTTTGTTTTGATTTGGGATTTTTTTGTGCTGCACACAGAGACTCTGAATAGTAGTAGCAGTAAGCTGTGAGTAGAACTGGTGTAATCCTGTTATCCCAGACCAAACCTTCAACCAGGCTCTGTTGATTTTATGATGCATCATTTTATGATGCATCATTTTATGATGTTGATTTTAGGATGACATGCAGCCAGAAAAGGCCTGAGAGTGCATTTTCCTGTCAGGTATATGATCCAAACTCCAGGTACCTCTGACATCCATGGACTTTAGTTTTGCAAAGAAGTGTCCAAGATAGTACACTGTTTCAGGAAGCTAAGCTTGTATTCTTGAGTAATTTCCTGGCCTGAGGTCTTGGTTGGTAAATTTTCCTTTAATTTTCTCATGCTCTTTCCTATTTAAGGAACATTTTTTTCCTTTGAATCAACTGACTGCCATCTTGTCATTTTTTAAAGTGCCTTAAATAATACAGGTGCCAGCATGACATGTATGTTTATGAGTCGCATTTCTTACATTAAATTCCTTCTTGTCATCAGGGTTTTCTGATAGAGCTATGGTATGATAACACAACACTTCTAGGTCATCCAGCCAATTTTTTATGGGCCAGTTCAGCAAGTCCTACAGAGAAGACTCTCAGATTTCATTCAGGTTTTCTTTTCCTCTGAGAAAAATCTCCAATTAAGAATAATATTGATGTTTCTGTGTTATTGTTTGATATTTTGTATTATTTAGTTAGATTGTTTATTTCTGATTTTAACTAATTAGAAATATTTTTCCCTTCCCTGACTTATTTTAATGTTTGCTTCTCTTTTATAAATTAATGGAAATGAGTCAAAAACATGAGAAGTTATATCTCAGAGTCAGCAGAAGTGAAAGGAAAGAATGTGATCTCTGTCTCAGGATTGTTTTTCTTCTCTAATCAATTTGTAATAAACTTATCATCCTTTCAACAGGTTCATTAAATGCTCAGTATTGCAATACCTTAATTCAGTATTCTAAAGCTGTGATGTTTGCTCTAGCAATTAAAGTAGGCAGCACTTTCAACAGAGGTGCAATATATGTGAAAAGTTATGTAAAAGAAAAATTAAGAGTTAGAACATGATAAATTGACTGTTATATTTGATGACACAGATGGTACGTATTAAAGTTATTTTCTCCCTGATATAGCAATGAAAACACATTGATTTTCTTAGAAAAGATGAGACTGACACAGCAAATAAGCAGACTTGTGCTATTACTGACCTGTCTGGAGATGGCGTAAACTAAAAAGAAATAAAAAAATTTCTATTAAAATCTCTGATCCGACTTTCAGAAGATTTGTAAGACTCACAGACCAATGTAGTAACTGATGAATAGAGGACAGGAACAAATAATTCAGCTCATATATGAAGACCTGAGAACAAGGTCCCAAGGTTTTGTATTTGTGTGTAATTCTGGGCCACTGAGCAGTTCTCCATACAAAATGCATTAATCAAGATGAAGGTAAGACTGAATGGTTTTTATGAGGAACATTGAATAATCAGCTCTTTACATTTGTTTTTCCCACTGTGTGTACATTATTTCATTTTTTTCTTTTATTCAATGTTGAAGTTATTTTTTATTTGCTCTAAATTCTTTATCTGTTTTTGTAAATTTTCTTGTAATGGATAATGAAGCTTATTCTCTTCTGCTTGATTTTTACAGACTCTCATAATGCCTGTCCTTTTCCCCCAGTAGTCTTTTTTTATTACTGTCTTATATTTGAGAAATAGAAAATACAATATCCAAAAGCATGCAGACATGAAAAAAAGACCTGAGATAATCCACCTTATTCTACATAAAATTTTTAACATACTTCTGCTAGTGTCAGGCATTGCACAGCTTTAAGGGGCACAAAAAATGTTTCAGTAAGAAATTAATCCATTCTGAAACTAGATGTGGCATTAAATGAGTCTGTTCACTTTTTTGGATAGCTGAACTACTTTTTGTACAGTGAACTTGGCCCAGATGCTTCATATCACTATTACTTATTTATAGGTAAAATATAAAGCATTTTTTTAAAAAAGGAAAAGCTCATTCTTTACTTACAAGAGTTCTTTATTTAGGTCACATAAAATGAAGAGAGTGGGAAATTTAATACAATATAAATGAAATGTGAGTAAGGAAATGTAGTTTTGTCTGTGTTTTCAAAGGTATTCAAGCTGCAGTGAGATTTGTGGCAAAGTAAGGAAAGGATAACAGTTACACCAAACACAAGCTTATTTCAGCTGAATTCAGCACAGCTCTAGATGATCAGAATTACCTTTTCTGCTTCTGCAAATAAGATACTTATTTCATACTTATTTTCCTATTGCTTGTCTTGTAAGTGGAGAGATCAGGTGTCTGTATAGAAGGGTTCTCTTTGGGCAGTGTGCAAGTTGTATGTGAGGAAATTTTGATTATTGGCATAATAAACAAAAAGTTTAGACTTTGGAATGATCACTCTCTCTGCTTACTGCTAGAAAAAGCAATTCAGGGTAAGCCTGGACTAATGTTGAATAAACAATTGATTAGGTTGATTAGATACCTTCTAAAACAGCCCAATACATTTGCTTGATATTCTCTATCAGTGTGGAATTGAAGTATTGAGCAAACTCCAACAGTAAAATGGCAAGATTTTTTTTCATTCTCTCCTATTTGATATTCCGCTTTATACTCTACATATCAATCTCTCTAACATCCACTGATTTTTCTGCATGCAAGGACCAATGTACCAATGAACCAATGAAAGTCAAAGCTCAGCACTCAGCAAGGAGGTGGAGTGGCCACTCCACTGACTTCAGTTGCAGCAAAGTCCTCTGAGTGGAGTGGCCTGGGCTTGTGGAGCTCTTTTCCTGAACAGAAGATTTCTAAATATTTAAAATCCTTTTGGTCACAGCTTGTATGATCATGTTTACCTTACTTCATCCTAGTCTGGTATGTTTTCTCTGAAGTTGTGAATTTATTTTCACCAAAACTGGCTAAAGCATAAGTTGACTTTTTTATTTATTCACAAAATATCAAGACTCACATAGATTTTAGTTAGATTTATTGTTTGTATTGAGACACAGATTTTTAGTGCAATACAGAGAGAAATCTCCTCCTAAGCAAAACAGCTGGAGACAGACAGCAGTGGTTTAGTTGTTCTCAAGTACAGTTTAAGCCTGAAGTACTTCAGTGCACTTTTTGCTTGCAGAGGCAATTTCAAACTGATTCTTTTCAGTCTCCATATATCTCCTTCATCTCTATATCCATAATAGTGACATATTCATGAAGTATGTTGAGGATGTGATAGTAGGTAAAATCAGGAATTTCCATCAGGAAGATCCAACTAGGGACTCACTATTTTCTGATTCTTCTGCATCAGCAGTAATCTGTGAAAACTCACCCCAAAAAAATCAACAAGAAAATTGAATGCTTTCAAAGGAATAGAGAGTGGACATATTTTTTATAAGCCTAATTAAGCAATTTTCAAAACTAATTGCTTAAGGTGGTTAGTAAATCTAATGAAGAATCCTGATTGCCCTTTTTACTCTGTAGAAAAAGTCATGACTCTCTTTGCTCACTATAGTACCCATGTTGTTACTTAAAAATGGTTAGTAGTACTAGAGTAGTACCTGCTCTTTCTACAGGTTTTGCAACGTTTGCTATAAAATATGTGAGTGGAAATTTGTCATTCTTGGAAGTGGAAAGTAAATCCAAGCTCTGTATGGCATGTCCGTCTAGACATATAGCTTGTGTTCCTCCTGTGTTATTTCCAAGTCTTGTACTTCAATGACCATCTTTCATTCTGTTCCTGGATTGATCTAAGGGAAAGAATGATTTGTGGAAAAGCAGCTATATACACTATGCATAACTATATTTTAATAAATTGTTTGTTATACGAATACTGTGAAGTTTCTATGGCTTGAGGAATTGGAGAGTCTGTGAAAATAAATCATTTACCTGTCAATAGGCAGGAGAGTTTGAAAACAAGGGAGCAGGCCTTGTTAATTTTCTGAAGTCCTCTTAAGCACCATAAAAATGTTGCATGAGATAAGCGATATGCCTTAGAGGTGACATACTTATGTTTTGTAAAATCACTTGACAAGATTCCTTTCTGGAGGTTATAAGCTGTGGTAAAATGGTGTTGAGTGAAAGATGAAATAGGATATTGGTTCAATTCCAGGAGCCAAGGAACAGCCATAGATGGATCCTTTTGTAATGGAGAGGAGCTAAGGTTGGAGTAATCCAGCAGCCTGTTTCTATCAGAAGAGAGATTTTATTACACTGCTGGGCTTTTCTCTGTCTCAGAGGTGAATGACAGACGAGGAGTGGTAATAGCACAGAGAGGTGAGACAAACACTGTCCTACATCATGAAAAAAAACTGTACCGTGTGCTCTGGGAAAGTAGACATACCCTCTGTATTTTAAAGAATCAGAAATAGAAATGGTAGATGATCTTTTTTTTTTCTCTGAAAATATAATCTGTTTTTGATTGTTGCAGTTTAGAGGTACAACATCTATATTTATTCCTTACAATTACAAAACAAGAGATTTTTGAACCCTGATTACCTGGATAATCTATGTGCTGGAATCTAGTGTCTCTCCATGTGGGGTTTGTGCAACTTCTTCTCTGTGTGCATTCCCTGTGAAATTTCAAAATGTTCTGCTTTGATTGATTGTTGTTAACAACTATTTTTCTAGGTTCAAACCATGTAAAGCATGTAAAGTGCTGCCCATCACTGCTTTAAATACCTTTAGTGTTGCATACAAAACAAGAACTCAAAGTATTGGAAAGACCTGTGCATTGGTTTTAAGGTTTTTTCCTAGTATTTTAATTTTATTGTATATTATTATTTCCAAGCAGTTTATTAATATCTGCTGGCAGGTTTTGAATATGGGCAAAGTAGGTGACAATATTGTCTCTAGTAAGTGTTGGTTTAAAAATAAATGAAGAAGTTAAGAAAGTGCCTGGGGAGAAGCATTTCACAAATGAGATTAATTATCACATATGTCAGTAGGCAAAGGACAGTTTATGAAAAATCTCAGCAGAATGAACAAGGGTTGGTAAAAAGGCACAGTTAAAATAAACTGAAGACAAGAAATGCTAGCAAGTGTGTGAAATTTCTTTGCTTTTAAATGTCTTCCTGAATGTGGCAGCATTACAAGCTGAAGTGAAATTAATTTTTAAACAGCTTCAGATAGCAGCTCCACTGCTATCAGAAGGCTAATGCCTCAGGACTGTAATAGGACATCACTTCATATCTGAGGCATGTCTTAAATATATCCTTCCCCAGCATTGCTCAAGTTTTCTTTCTTCTTTCTGTGTATTTTTTTTTTGTCAACAATACTCAATCAGGACCTTTTTTGTGTCTCTTTGCAGTCTCCACAGTTCTGCCTATTCTAGCAATCCAAAGAGAATACTGCATTAAATGCTACTACTAAAGGCGGCTAAGTTAGACTTGCCCATTTTTTCACTGATTTAGGCAGTCTTTTACATGCTGCATCTACCCACAGTGTTCAGCTGTGGCCATCTGGAGTCACAGCCCCTGTGGTTGCACTGCTGGGATTTTGCTGGAGCACGTACATGCGTAACAGTACTCAAGGGTCCTACCTCTTCAGTCTTTATTCTTTGCTTCGGGGAATATGAGCTATTGACTATGGATACCATCACTTCCTTGACTGCAGACATCCTGAAACTGTAGCTCCATGAACTATGAACCACACAGTTACCTTAAATTAGACATCTTAGGTTTCCTACCTTTATTCCAATATCACCTGGTCCCAGCAGCATTAAGCTTTACAAGTAGTAAAACACTAGTAAACAGGATTAAATGTACCTCACTGAAACCCCATGTAGTTGCATCTTGGGATTTTTTCCTCCTAAGGTCAATGTATGCAGTGCAAAGTGTATTTCATACCTTGTGGTAGGTACTATTCAGAAGAGGGCAACTACTTTCAGAAAAAGGTTTTGACTGTGCTGTTGGGTCCTTTAAAGGACTCCAGGTTCAAACTAGGGTTGGAGAACACAGGGGAAGACTTTCCTCAGCTGTATTTTTTAGTTAGTTACTCTTGTGGGTAGAAGTTGATTGCCAGAATCACGAGGCTTACATCAGTGTTCTTCTCTAGCTGTGAGCTATAGTTGTATAAGGTTTTGCAAAGGCAAGAGGAGTGAGATTTAGAGGATGATGGATGATGGCATTGTTCATCAGGTTTTCTGCATAGTTTATAGGCTGTTATTACAGCATTGAGAGCTCATGCATTGAAGTTGGACATTTCAACCTTGGAATGTGCTGATAAAGGATGGACTGCTACAGAGCTAATCAATTAATCCTTGATTCCCCCGTCTTTCTGATACATTGTACTCAGATGTTAGGGTTTTTTAAAACTGTTGTTTAATTTCAGACATTGATATTTATTCGAGAGGAACCTAAATCAAGAGCAGCTGTCTGAGCACTTGATTTCTTCAAATTCTCAAGAAAAATTGCAACTCAGGACAGTTTCTAATCCTTACATTTATTTGCACTAATCTCTTGAGTGTGTTTTTTCTCTTAGGCGTGAAGTGATTTTTATAAACATGAATCCATTAACTCTAAATTACCACTGTACTAAATCAAATTCCATGTCTCTCTGATAGATTTTGGCTTTATTCAGAGGAGCAGCACAAATGTAATTTTGTCTCTGGTATATAGATGTACCTTCCTGTTGCCTAATTGAATAATCTTTATCTATACTCAAGTTCACACAACAAAATCCTCATACAGAATTAATTTTTATTAAGCTACATTGTTACAACATGCACCCATCTATGTGATATTTACAAATACTAAATTTATTGGCCTAGCTCCAAAGCTGCTCAAGTCCTGGTCAGAGAATGATAAAAGTAACTGTCCCTTGAAGTAGTTTTGTATTTTTCTTGTTTATGAGACACAAAAAGGAAAGCTGTCCCCTCTCAGGATAAGCTCAACAGCCTCAAAACCCTAGAGAGTATGCCACTGTGATGTGCTTGTGGTGGGTTGACGCACCAAAGCCAGTATATCACTCCCCTCCTCAGCTGGTTGAGAGAGAGAAAATACAACAAAAAGCTTGAGATAAGAACAGGGAGATCACTCAGCAGTTACTGTCTGCATTGCTGATGGGCTTGACTTTGGCCAGTGACAGGCTTGTCTTGGAGTCAGCTGGCATTAACTCTGTGGGACATAGGGGAAACTTTTAAGCAACTTCTCATGGAAGCCAACCCTTCACTCCACCTCCCCACTACAAAAACCTTGCTACATAAACCCAGTAGAGTGCTCTTTTCTGCCATGAGAATCAGAACAGATTATAACAGAAGCTGTTGGAATCTGCTTGAGACTGTGCAAACAGCTACAGACAGGGGAGTACTTTTACTGAATCTTTCTGCTCAGTTTAAAGGATTCAAAAAACAAACTAGTAATTCTCCTCAGTTATACTTGTGGTTCAAGAAAACCTTTTCAGTCAGGCACCTATGTATAACTATATATAGGATGAGGTGTGCACATGATTCTACACATAAAAATATATAAAAGGGGTAAATTACAGACCTCACAGTATCCTGTCTCCAACAGGGACCAAAAGCAATATCTATAAAAGACTATAAGACCAGTGAAGACAAGAAGGCATAATTCCCTAGCTTCCTGCGGTTTACTGATCAGACACTTCAGAAACCTGGTATTTAATCCCAGCAGTGGATTTCTGTTTGCTGAATTTGTTTAGCTGTCCTTTGAACCTATTGTTAGCTTTTAGTACCTGTAGCATTGTGTGGCAAGTTCCACATACTAACTGCACAGTATAGGGTTGCACCTCTTTTGGCTTGCTTTGAACCAGTTATCTGCTAATTTACTTGCTGCTCTCTTTTCTTTGTTTTCTTTTGTAGGGAAGAGTTAGAGGCTGTGGTTGTGCTTGTTCCTGGGGAAAAAAAAAAAGAAAAAAAGAAAAAAGGAAAAAAAAGAAAGCAGAACAGCCAGTATAAGTCATCAGCTCTCCCTCCAAGTGCTATTTAAAAACATGCCTATGTGTGGTCATAATCAAGGAAGACATAGCAGAAGGAAAATATACAGTATAGAAGAGTGATGTTGTGTTGCCGGATAGTGTTAAATATATTGTTCTGTCATTTTATTGGCATATACTCTCTAGAGAGAAGATGTGTGTATGTACACATGTGTAAATGGTGCTTTGCTCTCTATAAGCTCCTGACTGATCTCTTGGATCCTCAGTAGTGATTTAGTAGTTGCCTGATGATGAGTCAGAGATTTGAGCAAGAGAGCTGTGCATAAGCAGTCCTTGGGGCAGAGAATCAGAGCAGCGCACCAAGTGCAAGCATCCCATTTGTGAACTATAGACAGTGAGCAGAGAGTAAAGCACTAAATGCTGAGGAACCCAGTCCTTCTGAACCCATAGGTTTCAGCCTGTTTTTTGTTTAAGGTTCACTTGAGCTAGAAATTTAGTTTCTTTCAGGGCTACTTTTTCAGGTTTTTCAGCTAAAAGACCGCTATTACTGATTTAAATACAAATAATATGCCCAGGTTCTGTTATATGGTTGTGACATGGGCAAGCACAAACCAGAGCTTGACAGAGAAAATCTGCATGACATGCACTGTCTTTTCTACTTTCCACCTGTCTTCTAAATCATCTATCTAGTCACCTCATCATCATCACAGACAGATCACTTAATGAGTGAATACAAAATATTGATTGAAAAAACCCTGTATTTTGCATCATAGCCTATTGTTCCCAGTAAGAGGTCACAATAGGGTGGTTCAATGGACAAAGGGAGAACACAAGGAAAATAAGAAGTTGCACTAAACAGCTCAGCAGGCAGTAGTCTTTGTGGTACAAACCAGTATTACTGTAGATGTTTGTTAAGTAGCATTAGTCTATGGATTTCCATACACTTTGGAGTGACTTTAACAGCCACTGTCACCACAAGAATCAAGTCTCCTCTCCTTGCTGTCTGTCACTGATTCCTGTCCTCACACTGCCTCCTACCATGGGCCAACCTAAGAATTTTCATCTGTATAATAAGCTGGGCTGGAGATCTGGGCTTCAAGAAAGCATTTTTGTCTGGGGGTTTTGGGTGTTTTTTTTTTTTTAATTTTTGTTTGGTGGGGGGGTTTTGGTGTTGTTTTTGTTGTTTTTTTTTTTTTTTTTTTGCGGGTGTGGGGTTTTTTGAGGGGATAAAGGGGTGTTTCTTTCAGAAATGCTCCTTGATCGGGGTAAACATGGAAATGTCCCAGTATATCTGTCAGAGTAATGAATGACATGGTGTGACAGTAGCAGTGAGCAGCCAAAGCACAGCAGAAGGTTGGGAGTGTTTCTGCAAGAATGCACGTGAAACAACATCCTGACCTAATTTACTAAGCAGTTAGCAAAACTGCTGCACCATGGAAATTATGGCAGTACATGAATGAACCTGTTTAGTTGAATAGAAATTAATTTTAATATTTTTGAAGATAAAAAAAGAAATTGCATTTGTCCCTCCATCTCTATGGGATCAACATTTTGTGTAACAAGTTTTGACTTGGAGAAATAAAATATCTTTTCTGTAACTTACTGTTTGAAAAACAGTTTCTCTTTAAGAATCTAAGAGTTTCCAACAGGAGACTATCAAAATCAAGTTGCTTGTATATAACAGAAGTTTGTTTGTATCCAGTTTTGGCATTGGTGCAAGTATCCATGCTCTATTTTAAGTGCTTTTATTTATAACCAGTGGGACACAGCACTAAAGCACGTGCTACACGACAGTGTACAAATCCACTGATCTGTAAGAGAAATGAGGTTTGCTTTTATTTGAACTTCTTTTTGCTTTGTTCCTAAGGAACTCTGAGAAAATACCACAGGCTATGGTGTTGATGTCTACTACTTCATTACTAATGTAATAATGTTCTGTTTATAGGGGCATGTTTGTCATAGACAACCAGCTGTGTTTGTGTTACAGCCATTATATTGATTGTGATCCTTCTAACTGAACGTTTTAGCTTCACTTTAAAAAACATGACCTGTTCGTTTTAGTGATTTAATATACATTTCGTTGAGAATAGTCTTAATGACAGTAATAATGATAAGAGAGTTGCGGAAATTTCAGTGGAGGATCCTTTGGTTCATCACTAGATGAACCTTTTCAAGGGGCGCATATCTAGGCAAACAAGTGGATCCTAAGTTGCCTAAGTTGGATCCTTCATCTCAGATGAAGTTAGGCCTTGAATTTTTAGATTGCGAACTGCAGTGGACTTGCTAACACAGAACCCCCAGTGATCCGTAATGGAAAGGAGAAGCTTACTTAAGGCAAGCAGTGACCCAGAAATTGTTTTCTGCAGTAGTCTTCCTTATAGTCATCTCATAGTGAGGTGAGTAATGAAAGCAAGAGGCTGTGAGCACAGCTGACTGCTTGCACAGCACCTATGCTGTACACTATTGATAGCTCTGTAAGACAGGACTTGAAATGGACAGCAGGCACTTCACCTGAAAACTGAGTTTGTGAAAGGGGAAATAGTTCCAGGACTAACAGAAGTAACCTCAAGAAGCATCACCAGCTACAGTGGCAAAGTTAGACCTTACACGGTAACTGAGGAGTGAACAAGGCACAGGACATTAAATTTTACAAGCATACAAGCTCAGACAGACCTGTACAAATTATTTATGCCCAACTCCAAAGCCATATAGATAGATATGTGCAGAACTGAAGAATTATTTACTTCATCTCAAAATGGCTAAGTGGGATACCTCTGTAAACACAAGGCACTGAAGATTGTGATGTAGTTTAGATGTTCTGTATAAAAGCTACAAATTAGTAAAGTTAATTTATGCTTAAGTCATACTTTGTATTTCATTTGCTTCTAATTTTCCTTTTATTTCTCCAGTCTTGTAGATAAAATGCTAGCTTTAATTTGAATTAAGACTTCTTGACCATTGTTTTACTGTTCTGAAACCAGTAAACTTTGGATGGTCTGTCACCAGAAGGGTAGAAGATGTAATAAAAGTTATGCAGTAGGAACTAAAAGGAACGTCCTGGAGAACATGTAAGGAATGTGGAACTATACCTTTTTTCTTGATATGCTGAGCATAGAAGGGGATAGTGGTGTTATCAAGTGCCAAGCTTAGTAAGGTGTTCCCTCTGGTGGGCACACACCAATATGCTTTGCCACATTCTACAAGATGCAGCCCAGAAAAAAAGGAATGCTTCCTATCTTTAAACAACCTCTGAGTAACACACTGATCAAATAAGATCTAAAAATAGGCAATTACACTCTAAATAAAATGTGTTTTAATGGGTGAATGCGTTCAGCATTTTTTTTCAGTTGAGGAAAAATGTTTGAACAGGTATTAGATAGAAAGGACCTAGTTTTGCAGACATATCTAGATAAAATTCTTAGCATGCTCAACTACTGGAAAATAGGAATTCAGTTTTTTCAGTAATGATGCTAAAATTAGGCTTTAAAGATATTTAAACCTTATTGTCAAATGTTTCCAGCAGTCAACATGAAATTATGCATGTGCTCAGGTACAACACTATCTTCAGACCTACAAGATTCAGTTCCATAATAGTCTTCTAAAGCTTAAAATTATAGTAATCCTCAAAGAAAAGGATGACAAAATAAAAAGATCTCTTTTGACATTTCATACTAAGCAGTCTCAACCCATTTCTTCATGTCATCTGCCTTGCTTAATCATCCTATACTGTTTAATCTGCTCTGTTTTCTTTGCCTTGTGAGTGTAATGCATCAAAGCTTCTGGGCGGTAAAGGATTCTCTTCTCTCTTTTTTATTTTTAGGAAAGAATTTAAATCTCATTTCTCTGTTTAACAGCTTCAAGCAATCAGAGTGCTCTTTTCTTTGTTGTTTCTGATAAATCTCCTTTAAGCAGACTCAGTTACAGTTTTCCAGGTTACCTTTCTTCCTTGGGTCTTTCTTCGCCAGACACTATTTTCCTACTCATTTCCCTGAGTATTTCTGTTTACTTGTCATTTCCATTTCAGTGATTGGCAGATACTTCATCAATAATAAGCCGCTGGGTTTATTACTAGTGTGTAAGAATAGGCTAAAAAATAGGGTGAATGAATGACAAAGAACATGAGCCTGGGAAGTGACGGTTTGCATTATTTTGTGTGCTTTCCTGCATCAAACATTAGATATCCACTAAACTACTTTCCAGGAGAGAAAGAAAAATCTTATGTTATTTCCTGAAGAAAATGTTTGTTAGACCATTACCCATTCAGATTTGCAAACTATGATTGATGAAATACTCTCTAAAACATAATTGCTTTCAACTGCTTCTGTACAAAAGCATTTGCACAACATAATCAATCAGCTTGAAGAAAACACTCCTCAGCAGCCTGTAAACAAAAGGTTTTGAGAGTCCAGGTCTCAGAAGAGCCTCCAGGGCAGTCACAGAAGACCAATGTGTTTCCACCAAAATTTCAAATAAAAGTCTCAAAGATGACACATTTCATACTTTGTGTTAGACATGCTTTTTTAGATAAAATCCCCACATGAGCAAAATATTTGAATTTTTCATCTGCTACAAAAATTAAATTATTAAGGGATATTAGTTATGGAGTTTTCTTACTTCTAACAGGGTCACTGTCACTGATTATTTGTAAATTTTATTGTAAATATACAGAGATGGTTTTGGCTTGTCATTTACAGCCACTTAAAGTTTACCACCAGCCTCTGAGGGTTATGGGGGAACTATGGATCCTTGTGCCAAAGGATGAAAAACTCAAGCTTTTCCAGATACTTGTTTCAAGACGTTCACTATCTTCACATGTAGAATTTCAATCTAATCTTCCTTTCTACAGGCTGACGTGTTCTGTCCCACAGCATGGAATCCTATAGAGATTCAGACCATATGTCTATCTAAGCTCCCATCCTCTCTCTGGTTGGACTAAATATATATTATTTTATTTTATATATGCTCCTATTTTTTACATCGATCAGTATGTAATTTTATAAAACACATGTTTTTCAAATTATATAAATTATATACAGTATGTTATTATGTTATCTACTACATATATTGGGTTTTTTTAACATAGGTGTATGATAAAGAACAGAACATCCAAATCCAAATAATTAGATCGTTTCAAGCTAATTTATTCTTGGGTGTTTGGTGCTGATGGTATTGTTTGGTATTACTTCTTATCTGATCTCCTAGCTAATTGCTAATTATTGGAAGTTTACCAGCAGCATATGAGAATTAAATTTGAAAATTATTGATTTAGTTTACATTCTTTTTTTTTTTTGTTTTCTTCTTTTTTTTTGGGGTAGAAACAGGTTCATGGCCTTATGGAAACTCTTGCACAGAGTTGTTTCAGAAGTTATTAGTAATGGTTTCAGCATTTTTTCAGCTGCTTACTTGAGGTTGAACAAGCAGGGGATAGTATTGTCACACTTAGTGTCTGGCAGATTTACAAAATTCTGGAACTTCACAAGATTGAGAAGTTTGTGATTAAACCAGTGTGCCAACATAATTCTATTTTCTCTGTTTAGTTTGCTTTGAAAGTATCTCTCTGACTTTTTTCCTCTAGGATTCTGCCACTAGTCTCAGTCCCCTTTTTTCCTTGCCTTGCTTCAAGTCTGTAGATTAGCAATGCTGCAAATGTACTTGAGTAAACATTTATTTTCTCTTCATGAGGACTGCAGGCTTTATGTCTGGTTTTACATTAATATACACAAGTAAGGGACTTCAGTGTAGTCTCTTACTGAAGCATGGTCCTGAAAGTAGAAGCAAAATTGCATTTTGTGAGTTTAAAATGTTCTAATTTCCTGAGAAATTGTATAGTCTTCTTCTAAAGGTAATGAACTTTTGAAGGGAAGCCAAACGTTAAGTTTAAGTGCATTATCAGAGACATGATCAGTTTAGAGTATAATAAACCCTTCTATGTGAGTAAAGGAAGGAGTAATCTGTTCTGTCACTGTCCAAGCTTCTTCATCTTCTAGTAACTATTGGAGACTTCCCTAAAAAGCTTTCTGCTTTGGATTACAGTGCTGTGGATGCTCCCAGCTTCCCACACATAAACTTTCCTAGCTCCATAACTCCCTATATCCTCAAAGGGAGTTCAGGGTCAAAATCAGAGCTTTCAGCACAGCTCTTTCAGTTCCTAAATCTGAGACTCACTGTCTGACACCTGATTAAGGAAAGTCAGCAAAAGCAGAAGACATCATTGACTCACAGAGGAATCTGTAGTGCCTAAATTATTTCTTGGATGTAAATGCACTAGACAGCTAGCTAAAGATGTACTGCATAAGAAAAGGTGGCTATTCATTTTACTGCAAACACTGATACAAGGGAGTATTGTATTTTAAGTTTAGGAAGTTGTACTCAAACAGGTTTTTGTTCTGTGGCAGATGTAACTGCATGGATGCAGTAGGAAATGAGATGAACTTTAGCTCAGCAAGATGAAGGTTGCGAGGGGATGTGATTACCATATGTTTGTGTGTTGCAGGTAACCGCTGTCAGGGGCAAGTGCTGCTTAGTTTGAGTAAAATAGATCTAAATAGGTGATTTTTAAATTTAGGCTGAAAACTAGATTAGTGTTTCTGAGTACTAGAACAGTCAAATTCAAGAGTAGTCTTTTAGTGTTATTAGTGACAGAAAATAAAATTTCAACGAGATAGCAGTTTCCTTGAAGACAGAGTCCAGTATTTTTAATGGGAATTTTTTATGGTGGTGTCCATACTTGTAAGGGACTTGACTTCATCATCCATTTTTGGTCTATATTCCTGCTAAATTGTATATGTTAAAGGAAGCCATCACCATAATCAGCTAGAATTCTTTTTTAAACAATGGAAAAATATAGGTACTCCATTTCAAAAGTAGGTAGGAGGAATGTCTCTATATACTGAGAAGATAAAAATCAGTAATTTATGCTTGAATTCTGCTGATCCTAGGTGGAAGTGAAATAAGTACCATCCTAAATAGTTCACAAAAAACCCCAAACAAAACAAAACAAAACAAACCAACACCCCACCCCCCACCCCCACCCCGTCCCAAATCCCTTGATATTCTTAGGGTGGAAAATATGATAGACTGTATGACCTCTGCTGCTCTCTCACATTTAATTTCTCATTTTGTAGAACTCCTTGCTGTAATATGAAATCAAAAATGATGACAGTATTCCACGCTTGGTCATACTTGCTCTTCAGTAGTAAGTAGTAATAAGTGTGGGGTTTCAGACTGTATCTGCCCAAAACTGCATTAATAGTCTGTTGCAATCAGCAGTTACAGTCTGGGAAGGATGAGGTTTCAAGTGACTTTAAGACTTACATGGCCAGCATCTGTGACAATAGATGCTAACATGGGCCTCTTTTGAATAAAAACTGGACCGGTAGGGCTTTAGTAATGGTGAAATGTGTAAGCACATGAGAACATAACAGGACTGAACATAACCTTTTGGACTGTCAAGTTTCTTTCTGTGCTCTTGGTGGCAATCAAGTGTCTTACACAATTTAACTTTCTTTATTACAATTAAACATATTTATGGTCTCATGCTGTAAGAACCAGTTTTCATTACGACCCTTAACTTTAATTAACTGTAATTGTTGCATATGGGCAATCCAGGAAATAGATTTCACACCTATATAATATAATGATGCAAGGAAAATGGATTATCCTGATATTCTAGAGGTTTACATTAGCCATGCATTACAGCATACGTGTCCAGCAAAAAATGTAAAAATCTTCTATTTCTTTCTGCAATAAATTCTAATACAGAAGATGAGCTACTATCTAAGGAGTACATGTACTTAATTCCCATTTAAGCAATTATTTTCTTTGAAATGCAGTCAAGGAAAGGGGAATTGCTACCAGAAAAAGAAGCTAATTTGAAATATTCTTCTCTAGCAATAATTACTCTTTTCATAAATCATACTGAATGTATTGTTAGAATAGACATATAATCTGTTTCAATTATTTAAAAGAGTGAAAGACAAAGTGTTTAGTGAACTGCAGTTTTTGGCTGTGTATTGGATCAGTTAATCACCATGGGCTGTTTATGCTGGTGGATCCAGTGACGAAGGACACAGGTGAGACTGAAGTACTCAAACTTTCTTTGCGTATGGTTTAAGCACTAAAGTTGGTTGAAGAGTGTGAGAGACTGGGGTAAATGATTACTGACTGAAAACAGCTGAAGTTGTGGGGCAATGACAGGTCAAGTGTGTAGGTGAGACAGAGCACTGCTCAACACCCCATCCCTGGAGCCTCTAGTCCAGCTCAGAATGGCTACTAACCACTGGCACACCAAAAGCCTCACCTGAGGGAAGGGCCCCAAGAGACCAGAGCAGATAAGAGCAATCGCACAGGTATACACGTGGTCATGTCCCTATTGTCTTGGATTTTATAGAAGCTGAGACCATGCTAGAAACAAGGCAGTAGCTATGTCCTTCTTCCTCTCTACCTTTTTTCTCCTAATTTCCTCTTCTCAAAATCTGGGTGACTTATGGGCTAGAGTTTGCTAAGTCAGTACTTTGTGAAATGCTTTATTTGATTGTTGCTTTAGAATTTTCCAAGTATCCTTATTTTCTAAAGTTTGCCAGTGAAAGTTTTTTGATTAACCTCCTGAGAATGTTGTCACATTCTCCCTTGTGCCTGCCTGAGGGAGTACCTAAACCCCTTTAAGAAACTCAGCGAGAGAGTTCTGAGCTTTACAAGTGGTGGGTGCACAGGAATTCCATTGGTCTTACATTTGCTTCTAGTATGCTTTCAGAATTTTTTTTTTTGCTGCTTTTCACATCCTTTCCTACTTTTTATTGCAGCAAACTTTAGCTTTCCCAACTCCATCTTTGCATGCATACTTATTGCCTCAGTGCAGTTCGGTTATTATGACTTGAGTAGATGTGAGGATTTAGGCTATTTATCTGAGGCTAATATAAGCATAACATAGCTAGTGTTATGTTGATGATGCTAACCATCCTGTAGGCGGTACTTAAGTACAAAGAAGTGGAGTTGCTACTCCACTTCCTGATCTCATTTCAATGTACTTTTACGGACTGTAGGAATTTGAGAGATTAACCTCATTAAGCTAAACTTAGTCTTAAATACAGATCCTGCGAACTATGGAAATGTAACACAGAAAACAGCTATATGATTTTTATTTTATATTTATCCTAATTTTTCTGTATATATGTGTTGAATCTTGTAAGTTTGCTATATTTTCAAAATTCAGAGTATTTCTGTGACATCACATTAGAGTTTTTCTATTAATGTTTTACCTACTAGTTCTTTTGCATTAGATAAACTTGTAATTTTTATCAATTAAGCTCTAAACCCAAACTGTTTAATTAAATTTGGTAGCAGTATACATGTACAAGACACATAACTTACACTATGCGTTGTTTGTTTTTTCTTTAGTGCTAATTAATTTCACTATGAAAATGAGGGATTTTTCCCAAGCATTGCACAATTTGGATAAGCAAAAGCAATGGTGAATGAAAATCGGTTGTGATCAGTTGATCAGCATCAACTTTTTTTTTTTTTTTAAATTTTATGATTGTTACATTGAGCCTCTTTTCTCTAGGAAGCAAAAAAACTCAAGAATATACAGCCAAGTTAAAACCTTTGACTGTAAGATTAACTTGGGGTAGTTAAGTCCTTTATTTTTTTGAGTACTGACTCTCTTATGGAAGTTAGGGAAGTTGTCTTCTTGTCTACCTGTGGTGTTGCTGTGGTCATCCCTTAGGAGTTGTTCAGTGCATAAATCTTAAAATCTATAAGGTTTTGATTTCCCCTTACATTCTTTTCTCTGTCATTCACCTCCTCTCTGCATCTTTGAGCTTTTAACTTCCTTCTCTTTCCTGACTTTCAACTTTCCCAGTTGATTTTCACCTCATAAGTACACTCTCATATTCTATGTCTAAAAAACTAGTCAGAATCACAGTGCAGTCCTTTAAGGTATAACTTTCAAAATTGTAAACTCTGGTGTCTGCTTTCTCTGCTGTGATCTCTACTTGATAGCATTTCATTCCTGTTCCAATTTAGCACACACATTTCCAGTCAAAAATTGTAAGTATAACAAGAGACTGGCTTCTGGGTAGTGAATTTCAAGCTTTGGCTCCAATATTGTCATGAATGCTAGTAAAATTTCCTTTTTTTTTTTTTTTTTTTTTTTTTTTAGTTTTTATGTTTTCTGTGAAACCTTTCCAAAGGCTATCTTTTCAACAAATATATACATATTTTTTAAAGTATCTGAAAATATGCATAGAAAAATTTCAACCAGCCATATAGCATATTCATCTGTAAGACATTAGCAAACATATCCATGCTCTCTCATATGCTTGGAACCCATGGTAACTCAGACAGCCTTTTCAGAGATCTTGAGGAGTAGGAGATGGGATCTAACATTGTTCCGTATCATGGAATGATAGATGTAGTCCAAACTAAAGCTGCGAACTTGCCTTTGTAGCACAGTATTAGGACTGTCTGCACATTGAACAGTGTTGCTGTTGTCAGTTGGGATATATGCCACATTCCATACCTGTTACTGTCTTGCAGAAAAATTGTTCTTTGTATATTTAAAACTTGGGCAATTTGAAGCATTTCCAGTGCTACAGGGGACTGTATCTCTGGAACTGAGAAGGTAAGAGGAAAAGGGGAAATGTATACTAAAGTTAAATATAGGCATTTAAATTCATATTCATTAGGAAGTATTTAATGAATAAAATATTGTTCATGGTTATTATTTTGTGAGAAATACTGAATTTAGTGAAGTGTGTTTGAGCATATGTATGCAAAGAATCATTAAGCTACTATTCAATAAAAAAAAGATGAAGTTGTGGTGAATATTATGTAGTTTAGCAGAGTAATTCTAAAAGAGAAAATTATTCACAATTGAATTTCTATTGAGAATTGGGATCTTAGTTTATTGAAATAATAACAGTCACAAATTAGATTTTCTTCGTGTTAAAGAGAATGTAACATTTTGTAGCATTCCTGAATAAACTTAAATTTGATATAGTTCACTTTATGTTTCAGTCATTAAAAAAATTTAATCGTGCAATTAATAATTAACTTTAAAAGGTTTGGAGTGGCTGAGGGTTTCGGTAGTAGCAGACTGGAGAACTTTTCAGAGCTAAAATGAATCAAGAATTGACAGGATTTGTTGGCAAGCCACTGAGGGAAGGAATAAATAGGCTATCAAGGTTATGAACTACAATAATGAAAAGGATGGTGAAGATGGGGAGTAAGAGATGTCATACAGTGTAGTTGTATGCTTTTATCATGTCCAGATTCAATATATGAGCATTCAATTATAGATGTCAGAAAAACATAAGCAGGGTGAAGGCGAGAAACCAGAGCCAAAGTGTAAGTTAGATGCTGAAGCAGAGATGAGGGTAAGAATAATAAGAGCAAGTGAAGTCAGCCTGCTGGCTTTTCTGAAGCTGAAGGGAATTTAGTTTCCATGTTTGTGTGCCCTGCTGTCCTGAGCAATCCCTCATTCCTCATCCTGTGACTGCTGACTCCTTTTGCACTGTGACTTGTTTTCATGATGAGCTATGAGGACAAAAGAAGGGAAGAAGTGTATTCTTAAATGATGTTTGATTAGGGCTTTTTCTTCTTGTTGAAATAAAATGTAGCTGGCTACTAATTTCAGGGCTTTGTAGTGACTGTGGTCAAAGTCAGGGTTTCTAGTCTTCCTGCTGCATTAAAAGTATTCAGAAGATATAGTATTAAAATATTTTAATTAATTATTATTTAAGGTAGACACGCCCTTCCATAAAACTGAACTGATAATTCTTCTATTTGCACACAGCCGAGGCAACGAGAACAGACTCGCGCTACGAAGACAGACCATTCTCCGGGAGAAGGGGAGGAGACAAGCCAGTCGAGGGCCAGCATATATGTTTAATGACCACTCAACAAGTCTTTCTCTTGAGGAGGAGCGCTTTCTGGATGCAGCAGAATATGGAAATATTCCAGTGGTTCGCAAAATGCTGGAAGAATGCCCCTCACTCAATGTGAACTGTGTGGACTACATGGGACAGAATGCTTTGCAGCTGGCAGTTGCCAATGAGCACCTGGAGATCACAGAACTTCTGCTGAAGAAGGAGAACCTGTCTCGGGTGGGTGATGCCTTGCTTTTGGCTATTAGCAAGGGTTACGTTCGGATAGTGGAAGCCATCCTAAACCATCCAGCATTTGCTGAAGGCAAGAGGCTTGCATTGAGTCCTAGCCAGTCAGAGCTCCAGCATGATGACTTCTATGCATATGATGAAGATGGCACACGGTTTTCTCATGATGTTACACCGATCATTCTGGCTGCTCACTGCCATGAGTATGAGATTGTGCACACTCTGCTGCGGAAAGGAGCTCGGATTGACAGGCCGCATGACTATTTCTGCAAGTGCAGTGAATGCAATCAGAAACAAAAGCATGACTCTTTCAGCCATTCTAGATCCAGAATCAATGCCTACAAAGGTCTGGCCAGCCCTGCTTATCTGTCTTTGTCCAGTGAAGACCCTGTAATGACTGCCTTAGAGCTCAGCAATGAGCTGGCTGTGCTTGCCAACATTGAAAAAGAGTTCAAGGTGAGTAGAGGAATACTGAATCTGACAGACACAGAATTGCAAAGTTCAATCAAAGGTTTTTCTCCCATTCCTTGAGCAGTAAGAAGTCATCATCATCTTCATAAATCATTAGGATAATTTGGGAAGAGATGCAATTGTTTAATGAATGGAAAATTTAAGTCTTTGGGATGTCTTATTGCTGTGTGCTGATTGTAATTCATGCTGCTTCTATAGAACATGCCAGTGAACTAATTTTCTACTTCCTATCAGGCAGGATAGGAAAGGGGGCCCTTCAAACCTATGCTGAAGGTGCCTTAGGGCAGAGGAAAGAGGAGACTGAAGTGGTACCTTTTGGTACCGTTTGGCAAGACAAGCTGCATGATTCTATTAAATGCTCATGCATTCTTGTTACTTGATCATAGTTGGACTGGAAGCTTTCTCATTCCTCAAATTATTTTGCATTTATTTACCAAAAGGACTCTAAATAAATGTCCTTCTTTTTTAATGTCCTGCTTCGCTCCCCCCCCTCCCCCCCCCGGTATCTCTAGTCATCTCTTCTTCTTTTTTACTTACTTGCACTAAATTATGTGTGAACTCTGAAGTTAAAGACCTTATTCAGTGTTATATAATTTTTTTAATATTTTAAAAATGCATATTTGGGAAAAAAATGTGAATAGTTGAGACTTGAAGTGGTTTTTTGTTAGTTTTTTTCCTTATGTAGATACAATTATGCACAACCTATAGAAATATTTTCTACATTCATTGTGTTAAGACAGTAAGAATGTAACCTTTTTTGTCTCAGTAAACATAAAGTCAGGCTTTGTGCAAACATTGCCATTGTTAATTATAACTTAGGTTAGCTGACATCACTTATACTGGGTTTGCCTTATAAGACCCTGTTGAAAGTAGATGGTCCTGTGACAGAGCAAGATATGTAGACTTCACTAGCAGGAGATCAAACCCCCTCCAAAGCAGTAATAGAATAATTTCCAACATTGTGTTAAGAAGAGTTTGAAGTAATCATAATCAATATTTAATGTTCATCTTAACAGTGAAGAAGTTCATAAGTCCGTGACCCTGCCTCTATGCAGCCAATCTGAGCTGAGATGCTGCAGTTCTGAATGAATTACTCCTGAGTTGTATTCATAGGTGTATCTTTATGGCATCAGTCTCTTTTAAGAAGCAGAAATATTTTCTGGAGAGGGAAAATAAGAAGAACTGCAAGGTGATCTTAAAAACAGCAGCTAAACATCAGAAATTGGAGCAGAGGAGGATTATTATTTTATATCAATAAGACAAAATGCTGGGAGGACCATTTCAACTTAATGTAGTCCTCACCATGGAGTCCCTGACAAAAATCCTTAGGACCTCATGGACTGCTTTCATGTACAGTTCAGAGAAGAGTATTTAAACCACATACTCATTTCTTTCACTTTAGCAGCTGCTGATGGGAACAAAGGGAGCTGATTAACTTAAAGAGGAGTAAATTTAGAACAAAACAGAAAACTATTTTTCATAAACCATAAATGCAGCCTGTTAAGTTTACAGCTATGTTAAAATAAATAGCATGTCTGATTTGTAGGAACTGTATAGTTCCCTTTATCACAGTTGGAGTGACACAAGATAAGATTATTATAAAGATAAAATCATCATCTGGAATAGTCAGCAAGAAGTGTCTTTCAAATGTGCTGCACCACCAGGCAGAAGATGGAGCACACAAGTGAGAACAGGGTGGCTGGATCACAGAGCAAGTTTCTGCAGCCTGCTCTGAAGTGCCATAAGGAGGTCCTTCTTCAGGGACTTCTATTTTTCTAGTTCCTCTTTTGCTTCAGTTGTTTTCTCTAAAATTAGAGCTTAACTCCTAGTGTGGTGTTGTATAAAGGATTTCAACAGTGGTTTTGAGGTATTGTTCCTCAGCAGAAACAGGAAACTAGATGAGAGACAGAGCAGCTCCACGTTGCTGGGCATTAATCATCCAGGCTCTGCTGGGAACACACATACTCTGAGTAGAGTGGAGGTGAATAGGAACAGTGAGGAGCAGGAGCACAAGGCAACATGGAAATTTAACTCTTCCTTAATTTAAGGTTTCATCAGGAGAGGGCAATTTAAGGGCCTTTTGGAATGTTTTACAGGTGCTAAGATCCCATGGTGGTTCTGGATAAATGTCGAAGACCATGGAGTACATTTATATATGAGCATTGATGAGAGTTAACATTTACACTATTGATAAGTGATTGACATTTGCAATATCTAGATAGGCTAGGGACTTCACTGCAAAATTCCTGGCTTAGGTTCAGTGAAGGCAGTACAAGTGTGTGCAAGTTACAGGAAATGGACACTGTCCACTTACTGAGTGTGGGCTAGCCTGTGCTCCTGCAAGCTCATATCCGTGGTTTCAGAAATTTATCTAAAAATTGTTACCCTTAATTTATTTCAGGATTTTGCTACAATTACCTGGATAGCGCTGCGCAAAAATGTGGATTTCATAAAAATGTGTTACACGTGTTAGTGTAGTCAAAACAAGTATATTTTTAGCACATAGGTTAGCTGGGCATGGCAAATCTTTAGCTCCACCTAGGGTTTGCCTGAGCCATTTGAAGTATTTCAAACCTTACCTAAATGGAAATTAAACTTTCTGGTAATACACTGTTGTAAAACTCAATTATTTTATAGTTCCAATGGAGTATTGTTGGAGGGGAGCTTTCAAATGGGTGCCTACAGCAACCAGTGGCACAGATAATTCCCAGGTCTTCCTCAGAGGCAATAGAAAGGGTCAGTGCTAAACTGTGATCCTGTCTGGTTTATTACTATCTTATAAATTGCTTCTCTCTCTTAGTGTTAGGGCACTGACCATGAAACTGTGATTTACACAGAACAGGAAATGCCATAATCAGCGGAAACCACTATTCTCTGGAATAAACTCCTTCCTTTCTACAAACCTACGTAGTGGTGTCATCTTGCATTACATGCCTTTTGCATTTTGTCATAGGCATTATTTTAAAAAGTGTTTTGGAGGAACATTATTAACAGCAAAACCAAAAAAGGTAGATTACTTCTGGTGGAAGACTAACTGGTCAAGCACAGTTTAGGAATATTTCTGTACCAAACAAACAGCTAATTCAGGCTTCCTGAGTAGTTCTAAGATCTTCAGGATTTTCTGAAGATCATTTAATTTACTTTTGTATGATAGAATCATATAGTGATTTGGGTTGGAAGGGACCTTAAAGATCATCCAGTTCCAACCTCCCTGCCAGGGATAGGGAGCCCCCTCCACTCTGGTCTCGAACATCTCCTGGGGTAATGAATCCTTTTTGAACAACCTGTTTCAGTGCCTCATGACCCTTAAAGAATTTTCCCCTAACGTGTAATCTAAACCTATGCTGCTTCAGTTTAAAGCCATTTTCCCTTGTCCTATCATTGCGTGCCCAAGTGAAAAGTTCCTCTTCAGGCCTCTTTATTGGAAGGTGCTATAAGGCCTTCCCAGACCCTTCTCTTTCCCAGGCCGAACAGACCCAATTCTCTTCATAGGAGAGGTGCTCCAGACCTCTGATCAACTTAGTGGCCCTTCTCTGGATTGACTTCAACAGGTCAACCTCCTTCTTCTGTTGGGAACCTCCTTCTTCTGGACACAGCACTGCAGGTGGGGTCTCACAAGAGCAGAGGGGAAAAATCACCTTCCTTGTCTTGCTGGCCAAGTTGCTTTTGATACGTTAATCTTTTTGATTTGCTCTCTAGGCTGCAAGCACACATTGCTGGCTCTCATTCATAAACACCCTTTCATCCATAAACACCCTTAGTCCTTCTCCCCAGGGTTATTCTTGATCCATTCTCTGCCCAGCCCATACCTGTGTTTGGAATTGCCCCGACCAAGGTGCAGGACATGTCGAAGTGTGCAGCTTTACAGATTTGATATCGTATAGAATTTTTCTATTTTTGGAGATTGTGCTCATGTTTTCTGTCATATCAATCATTTGCCCACCCTAGAGATAGTATCTCAATAATATCCATAAAGATGTATATGATATATGACAAATGGTATCCTGCAGAAATGTGGCCTGGAGTTTTGAGAGGCACAGCTGTGGCTCAGTGATGTTCAAAATGGATAAGATTAGTACAAAGTCCAGTGCAACTATAATGGCAAGGGACTGGTTTATTGTTTAATGGAATGGAAAATGTATTTTTAGGTTAGATGTAGATACGCTACTGTTGTTTGTAAATTAATCCCCCTACTAAGGTCATCTGAGTTTGCTTTTCTGATGAGAAACAAAATTCAGTTTGTCATCTCAAAGTCTGATTTTCTGTTTGGTTTTAGGGTTTCTTTCCAATCATACAACTCTCACTACAGAAATTGGATCCCAGACTTCATTATGGCTATTGTCAGCTTTCTTAAAAAAGATGTATCACCTATTAGACAAGGACTGAAGTCCTGAAGGAATAAGGGCCACCTTTATAAGGGAAATAATGTGTTTAGCTACATACTAAGATATCTAAATCCAATGTTGCATCCCACATTCACAAAGCACTTTGAAATTTTAAGTCCTTTAGATCCTAAAGTCTAATTCCGTTAGACCAGTTTAATTAGAGCCCCATCCGATAAACACAGCGGTATCCATGTTTCTGACCTTGGCTTCTACTGTTCTACTAAAAAAGGCCAGGATATGGTCTAGAGCACTGCTCCATCTCAGCTGCAGGGTTCAGTGTCAGCCTACATCTTGAGAGCATTTTGATCCTGGGCATAGTCTAGGAGGGACAGTGGGAGTCTGTGACTGGTCACAGGAGGCTGTGTGAAGAAGGCCCCTTTCTTCTTAGAGAAACAGTTGTGGTGATGCTCTCCTGGCTTGTTCCCCCAGTTCCTCATGCCCTATGAGGCTCATCCCAAACCATCACCTTCCTTTTGCAGGGTGAGACCAGCTAGTGCTGCCCTCTCATCCTCGGTGTGGCGGCATTTGGCAAAATTTGTTTCTTCCTAAACTGCTGAGGAGTCCTGAACCAGTGTTGTCACATGCATAAAATAAAGCAGACATGCTTTATTGAGAACTAAGGGCGGATTATTTTTAGAGCCTCCAACTATAGTTTGATTTCTAACTCCCTTCTCAAGTCTCCCAAGAGTGTTTTTTTTGTTTTTTTTTTTACTCTGTTTACAATTTGCAGTAAAGGAGAAGTTGTGGAATTATCCATGCCTTTGACCATTTAAAAAAATTGCCATGTTCCCTTGGCTCACATTAGTGGTAGGAGACATGTGAAACTCTAGGGGAGGGGAACTTTCTGTGCATGTGAGACAGAGAGACACTGAAGGGTGTATCAGTCATTTTTGCTGTCATTACACATTTAAGTAGACCAAGGAGACAAGGGGCAAAAGGTGGCCCATGCAGTAGTCTCTGCAACTTAACACACTTGGTTTCTTAGAAACAAAGTTCAGACCCTGACAAATCTTCCTGTAGCAGTTTAATACATTATGATCCCATCTGTCCTCCATAACCTTCCCTGAAAGGATAAATTCTTAAGGGAATAGTTCTAAAGACAGTAAGCTGTGAGCTGGAGAGGGACAGGCTCTGCCTTCAGCTGATTCTGCCTGTGCCACAGCTGTGGTGGAGGTTGTGATAGCAATGCTCAATTCTTCAAAGCTTGTTTGCCACAACCTGACTGCTGAGGACATTTCAGCTCAGCTATCACTGTGGTCACAGCTGTGGTAGTATTTCATGGGAGGGGAAGCTGTATTATTGCATTTGCAAATGAGAAAATAAAATGATGGAGCTTATTGATGAATTTACTGGGTGCTAATACATACTGTGGCACTGTGTACAAACCTAAATTCAGAAAGGATATTTCGGTAAAGCATGAATAGGGGATCTGGCTCTACATAAAAAGTTTCCATTTGGTATTCATCTTGGTAAATAGTAATACACTCAGAAAAGAGTAACATTATTCATTAGAAAAAATTATCATATATGATATTTTGAGACTACCCAAAGGCATTGGTCTCCCCTTGGAGTGATGGTCTTCTCACATACTGTTTTGAAACTCCATATCAGGTCTCACTCACTTGAGCTGAAAAATACTGATGAAACATGTGTATGAGTATGAATCAATGCTCATATCTCTGTGTGCAGATGAGCTGGCAAAACACCAAGTATCCAAACACATGGTAAGAGTTCCCCTTGCTCTGCCGAGAAAAGGGAAAAAAACCTGGAAAACTTAAAGCAAGTTTATATATTTATACAGAAAAGAGAAAATTAAAAGTAAACTGCAATGTAACACACACCTACACAAGTTCAATATAACAATCCTCTACCTCCCACCAAAAACAGATCCCATCACTCTGGATCCATAAAGCACCCCAAAAGAAACCCAGTATGAGAGGAGAAAAAAACCAATAATAAGATGTTTACTTCCCTGAACTAAAACAAAATGTGAAGTAGCGGCAGGGCATCAACAAGGCCCACCTCAGCAGGACAGCGGCAGCATGTCCTGTCTCTATGTCAGCCATGATGGGAACTGAGAGAACTCCTCCTATTCTACTGTATTTATAGTTGGGATGACATCAGAATATGGTATGGAATACCATTGGCCAGTAGAAGTCAGCTGTCAGCTGGCCTGACTCAGCTCGAGTCAGATGTTCTGAAAACTAAAGCCTAAATTTAGGCTTAGCTAAACCTATAACAATCTCCTACCAGAAAATATGCACATACTAATATATTATGATATTTTGTAATAGTATTATGAAGGCTAAATGATTTTGCTCCCATATTCATTGAAAATTATTATTTTTTTCCTTTGATGTTCAAGGGTCAGATATCAGTTTGGAACAGTTGATACCTAATCATACAAAAGTGTATAGTTACCTCTATCTTTTTCCTTTGTCTGTGAACCTAAAATGGCTAATATTCCTTTAATTTTGAAGAGGACGTTCATGTATTAAAATTTTTGAATACTGAATGTTAGCTTCTGCCACAAAAATGAAAGCCAAATAGAAGATGATATATTACTCTCAAAAAATGTCTTTCTGTAGTGCCAGAAAGTCAGGATTTTGGTTAATCTCTCTTGTTATTCTTCTGAAGAGAGGAGAAATAAATAATGCAATAATAAATTACATAGCATGACAGGATATGGTTAGTTTTAGTATTTGTCTTTTGTTGTCTTTGTAGATAAATGGCATTGAAGTGTCTTTCTCTTTTATGACAGATCTGAGCTATCTTGTTTATGTTACATTATTAAAAAAATAAATCACTAGAAGTTTTATGTAGATGTACAATACTGTCTGTAACTATTTGTCTGTGAATGTTTGCATTCATGTAAGCAAAGGGAAGTGTAAGACATGGATGCAATACTTTAATATATCCAAGTTACAAACTGTTATTGTGGTGTTGTGCTTAATAAAGCACAAAGATGCATGAAGAACACCCTCAGCAAATAATTTAGGCTATCTTGTAAACTCAATATAATGGTTTTTCTTCCAGGATGAAGCATTAGATGCGTTAGATGACAGTTACTGTGAAAGAAGTAACTAAAAAAAAGGGGGGCTAAACAGAGACTAAAACTGTGAGAAGGGGGAATGATACGAAGAGCAGACCAAAAGAGGGGGAAATGTGTCACTGTAATAAAAGCATTTGTAGAAAGTGACTTTGAACATGCAATAGAGACTACATGAGCAGTCTTATATGGTGTGAGATGGTTGGAGGACTTTTTTCATTCTTTGATTTAGGAAATATTCTACAGTAATATCATCTTTTTAAGACACTAATAATAAGAGATCACAAAAATAGCTGTTGATGCATACATGAGTAAATCTTTCATAAGAGAGATTTTTTAGCTTTAGGTATACAGTCTGTATCTATATCCAACTCTCTGTCTGTCTAGCTGTATTCATCTTTTATGACCCAAATGCAGCTGCATGAATTATTAATGAACTGTGAATTGCAATGGTCAAAACACCTTTTTCTGTTTTGACTTTTTTTCTTTTGGAAAACAGTGATGGAGAAGAACACATGGAAGTTAAAGCAAGAAGCAACTGAACCTGCAGTTGCAGTGTAACATTTTGGCTGGCATGGTGAAGTCTATTGTGAGATATTTGAGCTAAAGAGCAGTTGCAGTTAGAGGTGTGGTATCACCACACTAGCTGCAGTGCTGCTGACAGTGTTGCTTGAGAAAGACAATCAAATCTTGTGTTTCCAGGCTAGAATAAATGTTGGAAAAGGAGAAAGATAAAGTTTATGAGGATAATTCAAGGCCTTGGAAAATTCAGTATATTTATGCAATTCTCAAGAAGGCTGGACATTTGTTTAGATATGTTCTGTGTAGGATACTTACCTTGTCCAGTTGAAAAATCTACAGTGCACTTTTCTCCATTCTGAGCTAGATGTCTAGACTTCTGTGACAGTGAATAGAAAAATTTCCCCTGTGTTATTCATTTCAACTTGAACTGGCTATTAAAATGTGTCATATAACATTTCTGAATGCGTTTTTTCTTACTCGCATTGCCTCTAAAGCAAGTCTAGAGAAGAGTCAGGTGTAAAAATTGCTAATGTAGATATACAAGGTAGCCAAGATAAGACAAATTGCACTTTGAACATTTAGGGGGGAAAAAAAGATAACAAGATGCAAAGAATGATTCATGTTCACAGAGATGTGGCTGGGATGAGAACTACTTGTCTCATGGTGGATCTAAAACAGCAATTTTCTTTCTTCTATTTTCTAGAACGATTACAAGAAACTGTCTATGCAATGCAAAGATTTTGTAGTTGGACTCCTTGATTTGTGCAGAAATACAGAAGAAGTGGAAGCTATTTTGAATGGTGATGTAGAGATGAACCTCAATAATGGAGAACATGGTCGCCCCAGCCTTAGCCGCTTAAAACTTGCCATTAAGTATGAAGTTAAAAAAGTAAGCAATCGTGTTGATTAAACAGACCTGTCATGATAGTGGCACTAAATTGCACTATTAAATGTTTATGTTTTGGTAGCCTGCCACACTTAAGTGAACATTTGAACCCTTTTGCACAGTGTATTTTACATCCAAAAGAATCTTTGCTCCAAATAGCTCGCAATAGAAACAAGAAGATATTCAAGGTGGATACTGGTCACAGTTAGTGTGAGAGCAAATGGCTCTAAAACAGTATGTAGCTATATGCACATTTTTTATTTATTTATTTGATTTTATTTTTAATCTATCTTTTAAAGAAAAAAAAAAGGTGGAAGAAATTTGCCCTACTTCTGAAACCTGGAAAAATGTAAGATTTAATAAAAGCTGGAGAACAGCACATCAGTCCCGTGCACTACATAATAAATATGGTTACACATTTTTGTCAAGCTGTTGTGTCTTGCTCAGAAAGTTGAGAAAACTTAATGAAATTGTGTGTTTCACAGAAACTGTAGATGTGTCTGTGCAGAGGAATCAGAGAAACAGTCTAGGAATACCTCACTTCAAGAGAAAGCAGGCTTCAGGCAGTGTCAAATGCGGGAGTTACCATCCCTACTTTGTCTTGCTTTCATTTCTACTGTCAGTTTAATACACTGGTCTCCATCTGAAAAGCCTTCAGTGAAACCAGCTGAATCAGTAGCTGCACAAAGACCCTTGAATTACCCAGGAAACTTGTCTTGGATAATACAGGTTGTAAAATTCGAGGTGACATGCGGGAACCAGGGAGAAATTATTTGTGTGATGAAGCTTATACAACCAAAGATCAAGAAGATACAGATCAGGAGGATACTTCAAATGCATGTTACCATAAAGTAGAGCCTTTTTGACAAAAATTGAGTTCATATCTCTGAGGGACACTGAAAAAAGTAGGGTCTGAGGTGTTCATGAAGGGAAGAAAAGAGGAGAAAACCATTTTGGCCAAGCACCCACCAGCATATGAACACAAATCTGCAAAACACTTGGCAAATTACGGTAACTAAAGAGAGCTGAAGGAACTGTTGAAGAGAACATATCACATTGAGTTTGTCCTTCATAGTATTTGAGTCTTAATCCTTCCTTGAGTGGGAACTTTCTTGCAACATTTCTTTTATCTCAAATAAAGATGCTTCTTGCACTTTCAGTCAGTCATCCGTTAAGTACAGAGAAAAAGTCTACAAAAAACCCCAATTAGATTCAGTTAAATTTTTAATTCTGTTTACAGGTCTGGATATAAAAATGTACAGTGCACAAGAATCTACTATTTGTTAATATCTACCTTTGTAAGATACTTCTTATACTATGGAGAGGGTTATAGGGCAGTATTCTCAGTTTTGCAGAGTTTGTCCAAAAGATTTCAGAACCAAGTTATAAATAGTTCTTACCTGATTTCCTGGCAAATGTGGCAACTGTTTTCTTACACCAGCTGAGAAAAATTATATTTTCCATGTTAGCATGTGAAAATATGACATAATCTTTTTTTCACAACTGAAGATTATGTAGCATTCTTTGCAGAACAAAAAGACTTTTGGAATTTCTGAACCAGTAAAATTAAGATTATAAATGTCAGAAACATACAGAGTTTGTCCAGATAATTTTATGTTTAATCAACCTTAGATGAAATTAATAATTTGTGATGGAATAATAAATAATACATTTATCAATAAATAATACTTTTAAAAAATTATTTATTGTTGCTGATGACAATATACCTGTTTGCTGAGAGATTTGGCTTATCAAAATAGGTTTTTCTTATGTCTTTTGAATACAAGTTGAGCTCTAGCTATTCCAGTGTTCTTACATGCTTCATATAACAGTATTTTAATAAAAGTTATTCTTATAGCAATATCATTTTCATGCTCTTTTTCTTTATTATAGTTTGTAGCACATCCAAACTGCCAGCAACAACTTCTCTCAATTTGGTATGAGAATTTGTCGGGTTTACGGCAGCAGACCATGGCAGTGAAGTTTCTGGTTGTTCTTGCTGTTGCTATAGGACTGCCTTTCCTTTCAATGGCTTACTGGATTGCTCCTTGCAGTAAGGTCAGTCTGTGTAATCTTGTAATGACCTTTTATTAACTCCTGTATCATCTGTACATAGATTCCTGTCTGACAAAGGCATGCTTAAATAATAAAAGTTATTTTAAAGCCAAATTATAATGGAATGTCTGCAAAATTGCATGTTCAGAAAACTATAATTAAGACAGGTAAATGTGTTGTGTTAAATGCAGTGCGTATCAAATTAAGTTACAATGGTTGAGCAGGAGTTACCTTATAGAAATCCTGCTATGGAAACAAGGAGTCAAATTGTTTTCATTTACTTCTTGCCTCTGTAGGCAGATAAAAAGGATACTCTTTTTCCATTGTTTCAGAGCTAGACATGTTAAAGCTGTATGTTGATTCCAATTACCTCAAAGGCAATTTTATTTTTTATTATTAAAGTAAATAGATAAAAGTAATTGAAATATGAATGCCAGAAATTAAAACAGTCATCACTTTTCTGTATTTGCTTGTCAAGACAGTGCTGATATTCATTGTATTTTAAAGCAGTTGGACAATCTCCCTTGCACTGATTTGCAATGCACTGTCTGGATTCGGATGCTACCACTGTGTCTGGTTTGGATGACATATAGTATGAAAAGCCTTTCCAGTAAGGATGGGTTACAGTCTGTGACCTCACTGAACTTTGTGTTGAATCTCTGTTTCAGTTGGTCACTATCCATTTTGAATGATCACTGGTGGAAAATTTCCTTTGAAAGTATGTTAGAGGGGGAGAATGGTATTATTCATCATGTTGCAATATAGCATCCACACTTCTAGCAGGTCCAATCCTGTACACATACAATCATTTCAGGGGAAGAGAAAGGTTGAAAGAGTGGACTGAAGTCTTTGTGTTCTTTTATTGTTGTCTGAGAGGAGAAAAGTGGGCCTTTTTATTTAGCCATATTTTTTTTTATTTCTTTCAATCTGGACAAAAAAAATCAGTTACATTATTTTCACTTTTCTGCATAGTGACTGGGTTTTTAATGAATATTTTTTCTTAAAACACTCCTTGAGATTCAACACACTTCAGTAATTGATTTTCTACTATAACAGTGACTTAACTGTCATTTTCCTTTTTCAATGATTTATTGGGTCTTAAACTAAATTAGAACCAGTGTGCATTCTGAAAAATGTATTTTAGAGTAGCTTTTTAAAGTCAAGGTACAAGTAACATTCTTTAAGGTTTCACTTCTGTCACTATTTAATCAACTCATCATGTGATTTAGATGCTGAATGCTTTTTGCTTCAATGTATTCTGCAAATACAAAATCTAATCCACTTTTTTCACCAGTTGTCATTTCATATCTTATGCTTCACTGTTACTTCAGAAGCTGATTCTGGATTTTGAAGACAAAAATTTTCAGTGTTTAATCTCAAGTTAGGATGGCTCCAATATAGAATATAGTCTTTATCAAGAGTCAATCCTGTCTATGAACTGATGGAATTTTATGTCTTCTCCTCCTACCGAGATAAAGTACCCATTCTTTTTCCAGGTCTGGCACTATAAGGCACAGTGACAGAAGACAGAGAAAATGGTCACATTGTTGTGAAAATAACAGCTTATAGTGGAGTTCTTCTGATATGTTTCTTTATATTCTCATGCCATGATTCATGGAAAGACAAAATATCTTTATGATATTTATAGCACTGTAATGCTGAACCAGTTTCCTCTTAGGGAAAAAGTTGATTTGAGTTTGGACAACAGATACTGAACTGAAGGTTTCAGATGTGAGATTTCTTTAATGGAAATTTGTGGCCTGTCCTGTTGATTTGGAAGGAATTCACTACTGTCAGATAGCAAGAGGAATTAGGATTGCCTCTTATTTGAATTTCAGGCATTGATCCATTCGGAGACATTCCAAAGCTTTGTGAACTGTTCGCTCTGCATTTCTGTTTGTTAATTCAGTGTAACTACTGACATCATTAACACAAATTTATAGAATAATATTGTATTAGATGACATGAAAGAGTAAAAGCTTTTTTCATTTATCTGCAAGAATTTCTAATGTTTCTCCTGTTCAGCTCTAGTAAGTAACAGAGTTTAGATTTTTAGCTTTATGAATTCATAAGTAATTCAGTCAACCTCTGGCCAAGATGTGGGCTCTGAATTTGAAACTGAGTCATATTTTGCTGTTCCCTGTCACCTGAGGTTGGCATTTCTAAGGAAGTAACTTGAAAAGCCCCTGCATACTTTCTAGAAGCGTGTTCTGAGAGTTATACAAATTCCTGTTCTGCACTGTGGTAGAGAAAAAGAAATTAAACTTTGTGTCCAGGAGCTAAAAAATTGTTCTTCCTAAAAAAGTGTATGCATTATCTTATTTTTTTCTTATCAGGCCTTTTCTCCTTTTTGATAGCTGTGTTACCTGAAGTCCTATTTCATAATTTTTTTTTATCAATGCCATACTTCATAATGTTACAATGCTAATTGTTCCTACAGAGTTAAAAAGGGGAAATAAAATTAACTACTGACTCCAGAGCCCAGCAATTTCAGCTGACCTTATATACAGAAAAATACATGTCCGAATGTCCACTGCGTAATTCTGGAGTTGAAAGGTTACGGCCTTGGCTTTAGATGCTGCTTTTTTTCCACCCAGTTCATGTTTTCTGACCTATATGTTCTCCATAAAGAGATTCAGAATTTTAGAAGTGTAATTTCAAGATTGGATTGGATCGGTGTTTTATAGCAGTGTCATATTAACGCCCAGCAGTTTTGTAATCAGTTCAACCAAAATTCTGCTTTCAGGGAGATTCTGATATATACACACACAATACACATATATATATGTGTACACACACACACACATATATATGTGTGTATATATGTGCATATATAAGTGCATACATGTGTGTGTGTGTGTGTGTGTGTGTGTGTGTGTGTGTGTATTTTGTAAAAAAACCTTTTCTGCTCATTTTGAAGGGGTTGGGAGGCAGGGTGCTGAGAATTCATTCTCTTAAATGTTATATTTTTTGATCAAGGGATATATTAACATTGTCTCCTTCAGTATTTTTTCTTCTTTTCTGATTTTGTCTCTCTCTGGCAACTGTCTCCTAACCCATCTTTGTGAATACAAGAATAATGCATTTAAAAGAACACTGTCAAGGTACTTTATCATTTTCCAGATCTGCTTTATTGTTTGTTGTTTATGACTGTACCTTCCTAGCTTAAAATAAAATCTTTCCCATGATATTTACTTGTTCTCTTTGTAGTTCATGCAAAATAATTGGTTGTTGAAGTTCATCTCATGAGGCTGGCAGACTATTTAATTTAATAAAAGAGAAATTAATTTAATAGAGTGAGAAACATAATAAATGGCATGGGTTTGAAAAGTAATATAATAAATTTTATGCCTGCTAACCTTGACAGTGTTCCTTCAACAGTATCTCATATTTACATTTGTGTAGTTTTCCTAATGTGATCTGTATTTGAGACCTTACTATTGCATCCTTGGCTCTATCTGCTTATTCTATATTTCTGCAAAAGCTGACTGCAATATTCTGATTTTCTGTAGCAAAAATATGGATACCAGTAACATACCTCTCTGTTTCCACCTCCTTCTTCTGGACCACAGATTGTTATATGTTTTAGCCGAGATCTGTAACACTTGCTTTCAATTATTTCTGAGCAATATTGTTAGATAAAAATACAACCTTAGTCTAGTATTTTTCTGCAGCTGCCAACTAACTGGACAAGCTAAGACTTCTAACATTAATACACTCTCAAAAATAAAGTAAAGAATTTCTAAAAGTTCAACCTTGTGTGAGTTTATATGGAACTTTTAGATTTTTAAATTGTTGCACTAAATAATTTTAAAGTTTTTCTTAGTCATGACAAAGCTGAGAACATTTCCATTGTAGTAGTCAGAAGGAAATTAAGACTCTATAGAACTATAAACATAACCTTTTGAGGCCTCACAACTTTTTTTGAAAAAGAAAATAAGTTGTGAAAACTGTACAATAACTGTGCTAAACTGAGTACCACGTTAGTCAGGAAATTAAATTCTTTAGTCATAATTCATTAATGGTGATAATTTAATGCTTTTAGTAGGTGTCAAAATCCTATTTTCTTTCTTGCCTCATAAAAATGACTCACCTAAAAGAAATTCAACAACTATAATAGGTTTACTCTTGATTTCCTATAATAGACAGAGGTGCCCCCAAATAATTAAAGAATTATTATCACTGAGTTAAAAATACAGATATTTTAATTTCAGTTTCACTGAAACTGATAGATTATTCCCTAATAATAGCAAGTCAATAAAAACTTTTAAAGGCAATTGTCAACATAGCATCATAGTATATGAAATTTTCTAAATGTTTATTCCTTTGTATTATTGAAATATATGATTCTTTGTGTTATTGCCCTTTTTGTATATTTTTTACTTTGGAAGAAGTCAATGCAATATCCTTGTGTTTTGAATCTCTGTTGCAGCTGGGGAGGATAATGCGTGGACCGTTTATGAAGTTTGTAGCCCATGCAGCCTCTTTCACCATTTTTCTTGGTCTGCTTGTCATGAATGCAGCTGACAGGTTTGATGGCACCAAACTCCGACCTAATGAAACAACAGACAATGTAAAACAGCTATTTAGGATGAAAACTTCCTGTTTCTCGTGGATGGAGATGCTTATTATTTCCTGGGTAATAGGTAAAAAATTTTGCTTCAATTGGTTTTGCTGTGGTTTCAAGTGAACATGAACTCAATTAAATCCTTTGCTGTTAATATCATGTGTAAAAATTGCAACAAAGGGAGTTTATTCAGCTGTCTGCATTCCCACGTAGGCCTCGTTTTTTATTGGATATCAGCAGGGTTCACATGTGCTTCATTGATCACAAACATTCAGATTAAGGTCTTGGGTGAAATCTACATCATCTGAATATGAATTAATTCAGTTTTATCAATACTAAAGCAAAGTGTCTACCAGTTTTCTGGGGGTTTTGAGTCACGCCATGCCAACTCCCGAGGGGAAAGATCTCCACATGATGGGACAAGGATTTTTGTGTCCAATTGTCTCTTTCTGCTAAGATTCTCTTTTTTTTGCAAGTATGCCTGCAGAGCTAATAGTGTTCAGCTGAATGTATTGTTGACAAAAGAGAAGAATATAGACCACTAAACATTTGGCAGTATAGGGATGAAATGAGTGCTATAATTAATACTCTGAGCTGACCCATTGAATTCAGTGATGCAGTACTGTTCAGCATCACAACTTGAGTGCAGGCCCTCCAAAATATTTTGGCTGTCAGATTCTTGCTTACAAATATAATAACTTTTATTTCTGTGAGGATTAGATGCCCAGATATTTTAAGGATATGGAGTCTGGATACGTGAGAGTTTAATTCAAGCTAAGTAAGATCACTTTCCATTCAAGAGCTTATACATTTAAAATATTTTGCTTTTATGATCTCTCTGTGATTGAAATTTGTACACTAACTGATTCTTACAGCTTTAAAAGATATTATCAGTCTTTATTTATTTGATTGTTTATAAATTAATGTAAATGTGTGTTATAGGAATAATATAGCACTTAGATTTCCAAAGTCTTTAAATATCAATATTTTCATCTGAAGTAAATAATAATTTCTCAATTTGAAGTTTTAGTTTTCTAATTTAATCTACTTTTCTTTATTTCATTGTTGTGCATAAGATAGTTTATGATAAATTTATTCAGTGCATACAGATGTAGCATTGAGTTTAGTTACTGTAATCAACATTATTATTATCCTTATCTGGAAATGATGAAAAGTTCCTTCAGAAAATTTGATAAGTGCAAAAATTAGTGGCATTATTCCATTCAGCTTTTTATTAACTCTCTTTAAAATACTAAAAATGTAGTTTATGATTATATAATTTTATCTTGAAAAGAAGAAAAGGTTTGCTCAATACAAAAAGATGTAATAAAATAATTATGTTTTATTACTAAGGGAGAATAATTAGGAATCAGACATCTTTGTCCTATTGAAGTAGCATTAGATCTGAGTCTTCCTTTCAGGCTCATTTATTACATATATTTTCAATTTCAGTAAGAGAGACTGTACTCAGGATTACTTTGCAAATAAGAAAATATTAGTTCCTCTATTAACTCTGCCACAGCTTATATGATCATGCCAGAGCATTTCTGTTCTTTCCATCTCTTCCTGTGTCTGTAACAGATGGTAATACTTACATCCCATTTTTCTCTTTGAAAGCTTTTGTAGTGGCACAGGAAGAAGAAGTCTGAAAGATTTTTATTATTCACGTGAGAAAGAAGTCTTGGAATGTGTATGAATTTGCAGATTCAAGGAATTTTTTTGTGTGTGTGTTTGAACTCCCACGGATCAAAATTGTTTTGATTTTGACTGCAACTAAGAGCATGCCCTATATATGAAAAAAAATTGTAAGATAAAACAAGTATGAAGATGAAAGAATGCACTGTTTTTTCTCTTCTGTCTTATACAGGCATGATATGGTCTGAATGTAAAGAAATTTGGTCTCAAGGTCCAAAGGAATACCTTTTTGAGTTATGGAATATGCTTGATTTTGGTATGTTAGCAATTTTTGCAGCATCATTCATAGCAAGGTTTATGGCATTTTGGCATGCATCCAGAGCCCAGAACTTCGTTGATGCACATATGAAAGATCTGACAAGTCCAACACTGGAACCCGATATAAAATACTACACCTTGGGTGAGTTGATTGCACATGATCTAGATTTACCTCTGGGGCCAAGATGAACTGATTTTCCATTAATAAGTCTCCAATACTATAGTTCCACAGTGTACTACTTAAGAAATTCCCACTCCTTCTCTTTCTTACCCCTGTGGTAAACTGAACATGAGCCAGCAGTGCCCCAGCAGTCAGGAGGGCAAACTGTGTCTTGAGGGGCATCAGGCAGAGCATCACCAGCAAGTTGAAGGAGGGGATTGTCCTGCTCTTCTCTGTGCTGGTGCAGCCACACGTGGAGTCCTGTGTGGTTTTGGGCACCACATTATAAAAAAGACATTAAACTATTACAAGGGAGAGCCATGAGGGCCATGTGTCCAAAGAAGGGCCATGAGGATGATGAAGGGCCTGGAGAGAAAGCCATGTAAGGAATGGCAGAGGGCACTTGGTTTGTTCAGTCTGGATAAGAGGAGACTGAGGGGAGATCTCATTGTGGTCAACATCCTCACAAGGGGAAGTGGATGGGCAAGCACCAATCTCTTCACTCTTGTGACCAATGACAGGACCCGAGGAAATAGCATGAAGTTGAGTCAGGGGACGTTTAGGTTAGATATCAGGAAAAGATTTTTACCCAGAGGATGATTGAGCACTGGGACATGCTCCCCAGGACAGTGATCACAGCACCAAACCTGTCTGGGTTCAAGAAGCACTTGGGCAAAACGCTCAGGCCTAGGGTATGATTCTTGGGATGTCCTGCACAGGGCCAGGAGTTGGACTCAATGGTCCTTGAGGCATATTCTGTGATTCTGTGATTCTGCTGTTTGGTAACAGTTCCATTGGCTATTCTTACACATCTTTTGGGGGACTGTTCTAGACAGCAGCCACTGAAATTATCTAAGATCAAAATAACCTTACTGTCACCCCACCCCTTTTCTAGATTATTTTAATCTGTCTGATTACACAATACTGCCCTGCAAACCAGTCTGTGTTGCAACTGTGAATGGAATGTACTCTTATGCAGGGGCAAAACAGCAATGAGATGAAGGACTTAATCATGCTTTCCCAACATAACCAATATATCTTTTATATATTATTTGCTCAGAGATGCTGTTATATTACTTTTATATTTTTCAGTCCAATGTCTTTACCAATAAGAGATGGAAATGTTAATATCTTGATTGGCATATATGAGAAGTGACTAGAAGCTATTTTGCCCAAATGGAAAAAAAATTAAGCTCTGTTGACTTGTGTTCGTTTTCAACACCACCACATCTCTCTTCCTGTTATTAGATATTTTTCTCTAGATACTGAATAATATCAGTTTCAGTCTCTATTCTGTGCCTCAGATACTATTTCTGATAAGGTTGCACTTCTGCATTATCCAGGCTATAGAAAAGCAGAGCAATTAATATATATATTTTGAAACACATTGAATTACAGTCTTATAGATTTTACTGGAAAGTTACAGATTTCATGTAAGTCCTAAAACCAGCTAGTTAAATATTAATTCAGTTTTCAGAAACACACACTGGAAGAATTTGCAGAGACTGTTTATGTTCACAGTTTCTGGGTATGACAAACACAAGTCTTGTAATTCATTTATACTATGCAATATACATTTATCAAGGCAGTTTTCAGTAATATCAGATATGAGTTGTGACTTTATGCACTGAAACACAGTTAAGCCATTTTTTGGTGTATGAATTTACACTGAAGTCTGCTTTGAGAGCATCTTTGTATGGCAGTGCCAGCATGGGTAATGTTAATAGTGCATATTTAATGCCACAGGGTTTTTTTATAGTGTAGCAAACATTACTTGGTGGACATCAGGTTGAACATGAGCCAGCAATGGGCCCTTGTGGTAAAGAAGGTCAGTGGTATCCTGGGCTGCATTAGGCAGAGCATGGACTGTGGGTGGAGATAGATTATTCTGTGCCTCTACTCAGCACTGGTGAGGCCATGGCTGGAGTGCTGTATCCAGTTCTGGGCTTCCCAGTACACGAGAGACATGAACATACTGGAGAGAAGGGCCTTTACAGTAAGCACAGATAACAATGCTCTCCTAGGGCATAGGTAACACTTCTCACGTTAACCTCTTCTTTTTGCCTGAAGCACACTAGTGAATGAATTTCAGCCTGCAACATCATGAGGGAATGCCTAGACTTCCATCAAGGAAGTATTCTGAAGGGTATTGCTTTGGACTTCTGACACTTTTCTGTAAATATTTATTTAAGCACAACTTTGAACTTAAATGGTCTTCTCTGCAGTTGAATGTGTTTCCTACCAAACACCAGTGTCACATTCCCTAATAAAGGACATTGAAGTAATCCCCACAAGTAGATTAGCTTCAACAGAGGAGACTGATAAAAACGATGATAGAAAAGGTGATGGAAATGAGTGTTTAGTGTTTGCTGGGAAAGGGCTGTTACAATCGCACTACAAGTCAAAAGATAGAGTAAATAAAAAAACCCCCAGAAATATTAATGTTCACACAGTTTTAGAGTTGTGAATGCCATTTAATTGATCCAGATCCCCACATCAAAACAATTCATTTTGTCACAGCTTAAACAACTTACATTTCTAATCTAATTTATTCACTTTTCCTCACCTGACACTAAATTTTACTTAAATTTTATGGTAGGTCAGGATTCAACTCCCAGATTACCTTAGTGATCTTATGGTACATGTTTATGACCAGTGGAGATCTAATCAATACAGTCAATAGAACTGTAGAGAAGTTTTAGAGTTAGTTACCTGGCTCAGTTGAGTTGGCTAAACATAGGTGGCTAGTGCTGTTTGAGTTGCCCAGGGTTTCTTCCCTCACCGCGGAATCACAGAATCAGAGAATATCCTGAGTTGGAAGGAACTCACAGGGGTCACTGAGTCCCAACTATTAGCCCTGCACAGGACTTGCCCAAGAGTCACACCATGTGCCTGAGATGCTGTTCCAATTGCTGTTCCAAAAAGATCCTCCACAGATGTGTAGAGTTATCTTGAAATAATGACAATTCTCGTCTTTTGTTTCTAGCCAGAATAAACTGGGATCCATCTGATCCGCAGATCATATCTGAAGGGCTGTATGCAATTGCAGTTGTATTAAGTTTCTCAAGAATAGCCTACATCTTACCAGCTAATGAAAGCTTTGGACCACTGCAGATATCCCTTGGCAGAACCGTGAAAGACATCTTCAAGTTTATGGTGATTTTTATCATGGTGTTTGTAGCTTTCATGATCGGCATGTTTAATCTCTATTCCTACTATCTGGGGGCAAAACAAAATGAAGCTTTCACAACGTAAGTACAACTGATTAAAATGTAACTTTTTTTTTCTTAACAATGATGCAATAAAATACAAAATGTGCTTTGCTTTGCTACTACATTTTTTGGACATGGAGAACTGAGATCTCTTTATCAAAGCAAGGGAAAGTATGTCTTCAAATAGATGGAGATAGATAGGAAAAAAGTACCCCTGAGGTATGTACTGATGTTTATTTCTAAACTGACTAAGAGAAAATATCTGTATTTAAGTGAACTAACCTGAAAAAAAATCAGTATCCCCACATCATGGTTTTACACTAGCATTGTGGAATAGTAAAAACTCACCTGGAGGATTATGGTCTGTGAGACTCATTTTTAAAAAAATCATGATTTGCTATCACATATCCTGTCTTCTTCACAGTTTCAGAATGCTTGTCATAATAGTGAAATATTTCATACAAAGTAAACTCATGGTGAAATTTAAATAATTTACAGGTTAATTGTTTTTTATTTACATTCACATTACCAGCAGGCTGTAGCATGTAGATTAAAGTAGTTAACAAGTGAATCACTGCAATATTTTTTCAAGGATGGGTATGTAATTTCTAAACTGATTCATATGATTTTATTGTCAGTCCTAAGTATTAGGAATCTTGTATTATAAAACTGCCTGTAGCATGAAATTAGGCAGTCTACTTGTTATGGTAAAGTTCTACATTATGATAATGGAAAAATTTGCACTGTATAAAAGTGGTAACTGGCAATTTACACAATAAGAATATACAGCTTTTCTTCAATAATATATACATGTGTTCAATTTCTTCTTTTAGTGTTGAAGAAAGTTTCAAAACATTATTCTGGGCTATATTTGGACTTTCAGAAGTTAAATCAGTTGTCATCAATTATAAACACAAATTTATTGAAAACATTGGTTATGTTCTTTATGGAGTCTATAATGTTACCATGGTCATCGTCTTACTAAACATGCTTATTGCAATGATCAACAGTTCATTCCAGGAAATTGAGGTAAAAAATCCTTTAATGATGTAATATCACCACATTTACTGTTACAACTAATTGTCTAAATCTCCTGAAAAATTTGCTTGTTGACACCTCATTTAAGAAAAGTAACACATAGGCTTTTGGAATACATTAGGAGAAAATTAAACTGTACATTTTTATTATAAAATACCTGGAAGATACCTGACTGCATGTGCTTGCAATAATAAGATTTAGACTGGAATACAAAACTGCTGCTGAATTGTATTATATTCCTGAAGAGAATGGGCTAAATGGTGTGATTTTTTTGAATCTTTCATTTGCCTCATTTATAATTATTTGAGAAGTGCCCCTCTTGCTGCAAGTATGTTCTCATTCCTATGCCTTGGCCTTGCAAGCAAGTCTCTAACATGCTGTGTTCTTCTTTAATTAAACACCTGTTGCTCGAGACCTCCACAGTGAACAAAACTTTACTTGACAATGTAATCAGTAGGGCTCCTGAAAATCAGCATGAACTTTTTCATGGCATGGAAAACAGAGGCCTAACTCATTATCACTGTTTTTAAAAAAAGGAAGCAGATGTCCAGGAGCTAGGCCAGCCCAGGCTTTCTCAGGTGATGTCCTTGCCACAAAGCTGCAGGCTAAGGTTTGACACCACTGTGGTCCACTGTTCTAGGCTCTGGTTTGGGACCATAGCATTGTTTGGCTTGAGCAAGAATAGCACATTCTCTGGAGAGGTTCACAGTCTTCTGACTAAGGAGGCCACAGAGCAAAGCTTTCTGGTTTAGTACATTAAAAAGCAGACTATTATCCAAAAATACGGTGACTGGTTACAAACAGCTTCTGAAAACTGGCACAGCAATATTGAATCATGTCCTTGAACATGACATCAGTCCTTTCTGCAGAAAACCCTCTTGAACTTTACAGGGCAGAATAAAGTGAGTATTTTGGTGTTAAACACAAACCATGGTGCTGATAGCATATCTAGTTTAATCACATATTCTAGCAAGTGGAAGGAATTAGGTAAGACTATTCACATAATCTTTTTTGACTTCATGTTTAAAGTGATAGATTCTATTGACTATTAACAGAGTGTGTCATTGGGCTCCTGTATTGCAGCTATTAGCTCTGACTCTGGAGTAAGCAATGTTGAAGTTAAATCCATTCTGTTATTTTCTAATTGCATTACTTTAAATCGATTATTAAAAGCAATCCCATTCATTGAAATTTGGTTTTCATGGATCATAAGCAAGTTCTTGATCTGTTTGAGATTAACTGTAGGCAATTACATGCAAAACACACACATAACGTTTAGCTAGAGCATCTTTAATAGTTGAAGTGGTATTAACAGTGTATTAACTGATGTGTTTCCATTTTACAGGATGATGCTGATGTAGAATGGAAATTTGCAAGGGCTAAACTTTGGTTTTCTTACTTTGAAGAAGGAAGAACTCTTCCAGTACCCTTCAACTTAGTGCCAAGCCCCAAATCGTTGCTGTATCTCCTAATCAGAATCAAAAAATGTATTTCTAAACCATTTCTGTGCCAAAAGAAAAGCTTTCAGGAAGATGCAGAGATGAACACGGTAACTTTATCATGTGGATACTGATTGCTAATTGTAATTCTAACTTCATTTTTATTGTTGCCCTGTTTTACTCCTGAATTTCCCAGATACTTCATTATACTGATGTCAGTCACTAACGTGGGTACACGAATGTTCTAGAATACAAAGTTAAAACCCTAGCTAAAGTCAGGTCAGATGACATCTCCAGCTCTCCTGTAATCTGCAATTAATTTTGCCTCAGAATGTCGTCTAGATAATCAGACAGATTTTACTTTTCCTAAATTTACACCACCTATTTCCTGTCGCCATCTGTTCTTTTATGTGCTCCAAGAGGATTCATTATTCATTGTTTGTTTTGCAAGTTACTGAAGGGAGGTTGAGCAGCCCACGTTTGCACACATCATAATTTTGTCCTTTGTGAAAGATGGGTTTGATATCCATCTTTCTCCAGCCTTTTGGGACCTCTCTCAGTATCCATGGTCTTTCAGAGATGATAGCATGTTTTCAAGGGGTTCATCTACTCTCTCAGCACCTGTGGATGCAGCCCATTGGGTCCAAGGGATTTGCCTGGGTCAAGTTCTCTTAAGTAAGCCCTGTCCCCTTGAATCCCTTCACTAAGCACAGGCATATGAGAGCCTGTTGAAGCCTGAGGCAAAGAAGACATCAAGTCTCTCAGTCTTACCATCGTCCACTGTCACTTAAATCCGCTTTCCCACAGAGCAACAGGCCCACATTTTCCTTGTTCTGCCTTACATTGCTATTGTAGCAGTAGAAGTTCTTACTGCCCTTCCAAGTGTCAGCTTAAGGCTAGCTTTGTCTTTCCCAACATGACCCTGTCATTTCTGGACAGTTTCTGGAGTTGCCCTTGATAGTCTGTCTCTGCTTCCACTGATGCAGCCTATTTTTATTGTAAAGCATTTTTTTATCTATTTTATTTATACAAGTGCAGTAAAAAGCACTTGAGTTGATTCATTTGACTTGCTTAAGGAGTTTGCAGTTAGTGTGTTTTTCCTCCACTGTCTTGGCATAAATCAAATTAATTGCTTTAGGAAAACATGGAATCTTAGGTGGTATTGGAAATTTAAAAACTAGCACTATTGTAACGTGTTAGAGAAGAAAAGCCATGCATGACAGCTGATCAGATGTAGCAAGTAGAAAAGTGAGCATATGGTGTCATACACACAATGAAAAAGAATGTTAAAATTTGTCATGGGAGCAGAAGCAGAATTGTCTTCTACGGAAATTTAAATGTGGAAGGATCTTTGTTGAAATGGGTGGTGGTCTGAGCAGGAGCCTGTTCAAGATTGGGAGTTCTTGAGTCTGTAGTCAAGAGTTATTAGTCATTAGACTGGGGGCAAGTAAAAAATTTACATACATCAGTCACCTCTCTGTTACCAATGTAACAAACACATCTTCCATCACAATTATCAGTTGAAGAGTAAAAGAGAAAAACTGGTTGCAATCCTAGAAGGAAAAAATGCAGTTTTAGAGGAAAATACTGTCCCTCTGACAAGCCTCTGCCTCTGGAGCCTCTGCCTCTGGTTAAGTTTATAATAGTTTATGAAAACAAGCACAGGTATTACAAACACCAAAGTCCAGATTGTTATTAACCTCAAATGTCCCATGTGTGCTGTTGGTTATTTTTAGCTTTTCACAGATCTCACTTCATTTTATTTGGGAAATCTAATCCTAATGTATATAAGACTCAACAGAGGCAATACTGCATTTGCTCAGGTTTTTAATGACTGACTGTTGCAAAACTTGATTTTAAAACCTCTGTGAGTGATAAATTTATCACTGAAAAATCATGCATTTAAGGAGATGCATATAAACCTGAGTGATGGTGAGAAACAACAAATGGTTCTTTCCTAATTCACTAAATTTGTTACTTTGAAAAGCATGTAAGTTAGAAGCTTATTTTAATGACTTTTTAACATGAAATTTATGTTCTATAAAACAAGTCCTCTTAAAAATCCCATTTGTACACCCTAAGGGAAGAAGCTGTACTTTTATCATTCCTTTCAAACCTAGGAATTCAGATTGCTAGAAAGGTGCAAAGTGTAATAATCACCAGTTCCAAATAAAACAGTAACAGGTGTACCGGCTTTTACACCAGTCCCTCTGAAAGAGAGCTGTAAGGATGTAAACATCATTTATCAAATTTTTTCCTAGTCCTGAATTAATTTTTAGTCTTCAAATATTAATGCTTTACACTCACTGCAGATTGTAGTGTAACTAATCCTGTATGAAATGTGCTTACTTCCCAGCCAAAGCAGCTATAAACCTGCAAATCAAATTTGAAAAAAAAAAAGATTTTACATTGAAAAACATAAAGCATCTTAATTGCATTTATTCATTCCTCAGCTTTTGCAGCAGGGTGATTGATACTGCCAGATGATTACACTTTTACTTACTTTTTGAACCACCACATGCTGTGGAGCCGACTTTATCTGAATCTATGAGATGCTGCCATCCTGCACACTTCTAAGAATGATTTGGTGTTACTTTTTCACCCACTGTTGAAGATTCATTATTGTTGAGGCCATTTATGGCATCTTCTCAAGGGCATTCTCAGGCTTTTGGGGTTTTGACTTTGGACTCACTCGGTGCTGAGCAGGTTGGTGCTCCTGTGACTGCTGAGCTAGGCCTACTTGTGCAAGGAGCTACTATAAATGCACTGAGTTGTGTAAAGATAATAAAAGATTTGGTAAGACCAGACCCAACACCCAAGACTAGATGGCTGTGTTTGTGAAGGATAGCTTATATGGGCATTAAGGCCAATTCAGGAATGGCTTGCCCCTAATCAATAGTTTTCCTCAAAGAGTGTTGATGCAAGCTCTTGTCTTCAGACCATTCCAGTTGCCAGACTGTGCCTAGGAAGATAGAAAATTATTCTGGTGCAACTCCTACGTTGGAGGACTGTAAAAGTTGACTGATACAAGACATTGCATTGCAGTGCCAAATTAATGCTAACACACACGAGTTTAATGATTCAGACCCAGCCTGTGGGTCTTTCTGCTGAACAGCCTGCATCTTCTCAGTGCAAAAGCACCAGCAGCTTCAGGGTGAGTGTAAAGACAAGAATTAGAATGGAAAGAGGGAAAATTCGGCTGCTAGAGCCAGCTCTGCCCTGATTATTGTTGACAGAAAACAAAACCAGACACTGTCAGTGCTGAACAGCAAGTTATTTACACAGCTGTGTTCGAAGTGTAGCACACCAGAAATTAATTTCTTGAGACATATCTACATGTAACACTAAGGGCTAAGATGTTTTCTTTCAGGCTGTTGATTAAAACTTGCAGATTTCTTGTTTCAGACTAGAACTGGATTTTTAAACATGAAGTTGATGAGAAATCAAACCAAAAGATGGGAGAAATAAATTAAGAGAAAGGAGAGTTTTTAAAGAAATCTACTTTGATTTTTATTCTAAATTTAAAAATTGCCTTAAGATTGGGAAAGTCTTCTGTTTAAGAGTCACAGAACTTGTTCATCTTCCTGAGTTAAAACCAATAGTGGTAGATGATGTATTCAAATCTTGTTCTTAAAACATGGCCCTTCAGAAAAGAAATAAAGGACAACTATTTATTGAAATGGCTTTAAACCCTCACTGAAAAATACGTTAGCTTTTACTTTCCTTGTATAAAACAGTGTTTCTGAAATATTCACAAGTGACCTCTGGTTACAGGAGCACAAACAGAGTGATTTTCTGGGACCCTCCCTTCTAGCCCAAGCATGTACAGTTTTTTGGCATTCCAAATCATCATCTGCTTCTGAAACTGGGATTTAAGACATTAACAAAGTTCCAGACAAAACAGCTATGATAATTACATTGCTATTCTGATTGCACTGAATTTTAAGTAATACTAGAGAATGGTGATATGAGAAGCAAGTTTAAAAATGAAGGTGTTTTCTAAGAGTAACAATCCATGTGTACTGCATGTCATCTTTCACACAGCACTTTTGGAGGAGAGTTATTTTTGTTGGGGTTTAAATAATTGCTTTGTTTAATTTACATTATTGTGACTCTGGCTACTCATGTTCAATAAATGTTAACTTAAAAATATGAATTCTAGTTCAGCCATCAATGTGACAGACTGAGAGTATTCTACTAGTAATTCTGAGGAAAGAAAAAAGCCATAGGCATGAAAATTACAGAGTTTAAAGAGAGTTTAAAAATGTTATTTGACATTATAATGAAATCTTGGCAATCTCTGCCCCCAAGTGGTCATTCAGCAACGTGCTATAGATGTTCTGTCCTGTTTGTGTTACACATAAGCAGATCAATGAAGTTACACTCTTCTGATTAATTTGCCAACTTTCAAGGTGCCTTCTGAAGTACACTATTCTGTCCAAAAAAGTGCTGAAGGGTAAAAGTTAAGATAAAGATGTTATGATGTGCCTGGTTTTACCAGTTTGCAAAGTCCCATCTAACTCAAGTCAAAATCAAATTGTAGTTAAGCATTTGATTAACTTTTGAAGTGAAGCAACGTAACATAAATTTGAAACTGGTGACCAGCATGACAGATTACTGTTAAAATATACAATAAAATACATAGTAAATACTAAAAAAATTGCATAAGTAAAATAAATAAAATAACAGGAGAGTGAATGTTACCATATCTGTAAAGCCAGACATGCAGAAGGGCTGGGACAGCAGCCCTACAATGGGAGCCCAAGCTCATGCAGCTTTACCCAGGGCAAATTCCCTCTTCTACTGCAGAGGACGTGTGCTCTTTCTCCTATTCTACTATATTATTTCCAAAAATGGGGCATGAGTAATCAAAGAGCTGAAATAGCAGGAAGGTTGTTTTTCTCTCTTAACCTAGTAGTAAAGATGAGGCCCAAGAGGGTATTAATAGTTCTAAAATCCTGAAAGACATAGTGATTACACAGTTGTAAACTCAATAGCCATTACTTTTTATAATTAATCAGTACCTAGTTTAAGTTTCAACATTTAGACAAACATATGTTTTCCAATATATATACAAAACATTTAAAGCAGCTTTATTAAAGCAAGAAAAAACAACGATAATTTGTCCTTTTTATACATCTTTAATTTAATTTTTATCCAAATTTAGATTAATATGTAAAGATAAATATTAATATTTTATTCATATTTCTATGTGTCTCCAGTCATTATTTTTACTTAGTCAAATAAAGATAGTCTGAATAGAGAGATAATGTTTTTTAAAAGGATTTGCATATCATTTATGACTCTTTATAAAGAAAAAAAATGAAGTTCATTACAAACTTTATATTTATTGAAAATGAATGGATTTTACCAATAGATGTAAACTTTTCTTCAGGAAAAATACCAAAATACAAACCTGATCTAGTGGAAGGTGTCCCTAGGTGTCATGACAGGGGGGTTGGACTACATCTTCTTTGAATGTCCATTCCAAGACAAACCATTCTTTGATCCTATTAAATGCTAAATAATATCTAAAAGTATTTAAATTAATCCCAGTGTACACCTGCACAACATCTAACCCTCCCTTGCTTTCCTCCCCAATGAATTATATCCCACATAGTACTTAACAGGCTTCAAAATGCCCCACTTTTCTTATCTGTAGGTGCTCTGTGTGGTTAGACACAACATAGAGAATTCCACTGGAAGTACAACACGATCCTTCAGGATCTGAGACACTACAGTGATTGTCTCGTCCTTTAAAACAATAAAAATTTTATTGGACCATGTGAAATTTCAGAGAACTGACTTTCTCAGTCCCTCTTATTCATCACTGAGATTAACCATGATTTACATTTCACATCCTTTGCATTTCTTGCCCTACTACTTGTTGAACTGGCCCCATTATTAATCTGAAGTAATATTATTTGTTTGGACAGTTGCTGTTCACTCTTACTGAAGCTCAGTCATTCAACTTGAGTCTCATGGCACTGTTTAGTGATTCTTTCATCCTTTCCAAAGATGTAAATGAAGCCTACAATTTGCATCCTTGGTGTTTCACTGGGGAATGATGCCCTTTCAGCATCTGTAGTAAAGAAGAGGCAGCTCAAAAATGTCAGCTTACAATCTTGTTTTCCCTGGTGTGGACTGTATAACAAATTACACTCAGCCAGTGAGGGGAGAAGCAAACTCCTTGTGTATTTTGTGGTAATGAAGGTCACGTTAGTTACCGGCAAGTGCTATAAGAAAAAAAAAGGAATAATGCTGCTACCCTTCTTTCCTTGGCTTCTCCCACATCTGCCCTGATCTTCCCTCACTGGTTGCCTACAAAGCTGTGCCACACCAGTACTGCCTTTCTCCTGATGTGGATTCCCCCTCCTTTGCACCAGAGAAGCAGGAGAAAGCCTACAGTGATGCGGCCTCTCTGTTAGGGTCGCTTGGGCATGTTAGGAGCAGGTGAGAGGCAGAGTGAAGGGAGAAAATGTACCAATTCTCACTTTGCTACCTCACAGTCTGAAAGTGTTTATTTCAGCTCTTGTGTTGAAATTCTGTACATGTATGAAGACTTTACCACAATAATTTAGCGCTTCCCAAATTGAGTTTAACAGTTAATATTCTGTCACATGATGTATGTATGCATGATATATACATGATATATACTTATTGTTCTTTTATTTATTTTGAATTAAGTATAATCTTTCTATTTCAGCTTGGTCAAAGGAAGCAATCAAGTATAAGAAGCTCAGATGAAATTCACTTAAACAGTTTAAACAATCCTCCAAGACAATACCAGGTAAAAAGCAGTTTAATTTTAAATGAAATCAAGACGTTTTAGAACTGGCAGACTGATGTCATGAGGACAGTGTTGAATTTATGCTAAACAAGAACCAGAAATAAATCCACAGGCCTTGTATATATTAGAAATAAATGCAATGATTTAGCTAATTGCAGTACAGTGAGGATTTTTTCTCTCCTCTTTGTTTCTTAAATACTACCCTTATAATGCAATGTTTTAAAGTGCTTGAGAAATGTTTTTAATTTAGAGATAGGATGAGTCCTCAACTGCACAATGTGAATTGAGAAAACAAAATAAGAGCCCCTAATCTTTGCATTACATTCGCTGAAGCAGCTCAGCTTATTGTACCACACCTCTGTATACAAATGCCTCAAGCACTGCAAATAGCTCTCAGCCTTTATGCTATCAATTCAATCTGGTTTTTCTTTGCCTCTTAAACAACTGCAGTGAGCCTTTGTGTCATTAAGTATAAAGAGACCCAGCACAGTCCACCTAAGGGTCAGCTATTCTGATCCAGAGTCTACTACTTTCCTTCCTGTAATACTACAAAACAAGTGGAAAGGAAGAAGCAAGAGCTGCCTGGGCAATAGAGCAAGACAATGTAAATGAAAAAGGGTATAGAAAAAGAGAAAACAAGTATCCTTTTTTTACCATAACACAGAAAAAAAGCTTTTCTCCCTGGGCAGGCTAGCTCTGCTCCATTCTTACATTATGGAGTGTCTGCACAATTCTGTTTCAAAAAATCCTTGACTTTTTTACAGCCAAATTCATTATGATGCAGTGATAGATAATAAGATTAAATTTTTACTCCATAAAGATGTGTGGCTTTGTATTTGAAAAATTTCTTGGATTATTAGAATAAACAGTACAGCTACTGACCTTGCAAGTATAACTGTGGTGACAGTTTGGAAACAGTAATCTGGGATGACTCACCTCACAACCAGCTCTGGTCAGGTCAGTACTGTGGAGACAAAAGCAGACACATAAATCTATCTATGTTTTATATCTTACAGTGAAAAACAGAAAGTTACTGTCATGGACTACACCATATGAAAGTATTAAACCCAAAGACAGAAATATATATCCTGAAATGTGTTTGGATACCTAGTTCTTTTTCAAGTCATTTGGGAGAATCAGGGGCAGAATTAATTTTTCCTGGAGGGGTAAAATTTACTATTAATTTACTGGCTTAGGTTCTGCTTATTGTTAGCAGAGAGGTTAGTCATTCTAATGATGTGATCTATTTGATCAACTTTAGTTGTCAGAGATGAACTATGCACTCAGGTTTGCCCTTTTTATCCATAGAGGGAATTAAAGGTGAAAGATATGTATATTTGCATTAGAAAGTATCCGTATTTGGTTAGATGAGTCCCAGTGGAGATATTTAAATGAATCTTAGAATTGTGGGTCCCATTTTCTCTTAAGTGCCCCCAGTTTATGTAGTGAGCATAACATTCTGTGGTAAGGAATATCCATTTGGCCGATTCAAGCAAGCTGTCCTGGCCATGCTCGTTCCCAGCTTCTTATGCACTTCCTCACTGGCAGAGCACGAGACACTGAAAAGCTCTTTACTCAGTGTAAGCACTGTTCGGTAACAACTGAAACACCAGTGAGTTATCAACATTACTCTTACACTAAACCCAAAACTCACATGTACCAGCTACTAAGAAGAAAATGAACTCTGTCTCAGACAAAAGTAGGACAAGAGTTTATATTTTGAAATATCATAACAATACATTTTAACAGAAAACCTTTTTCTTTCCTTCTTCTCTATAGAAAATAATGAAGCGTCTCATTAAAAGATATGTATTGAAAGCTCAGATAGATAAGGAAAGTGATGAAGTCAATGAAGGTGAGTATGTTGATGAAATGTAATCAGAGAATGAATACAAACTAAAGTGGTTATGTATACCTATGGCAAAAATGTTTCCAAAATACTTAATCCACCTGACAAGTTAGATGTAAAGTTATAATAAAATTAAAGAAAAAGATGAGATTTCTCTCTCTTCACTTCCATGAGAAGCTATCAGTGATCTGACAAGTTGTCAAAAGTGTTGCTACTTCTAGCAGTAATAGAATCATAGAATGATTTGGGTTGAAAGAGGACTTTTAAGGATCATCTAGTTTTACCCCCCTTGCCCTGGCCAAGAACAGCCTCCAGTAGACCAGGTCACTCAAAGCCCCATCCAACCTGACCTTGAGCACTTACAGGGGTGGGACATCCACAGTTTCTTTGGCAATCTGTACCAGAGAATCACCACCCCCATAGGAAAGAATTTCCTCATAATATCCAATCTAAACCTATATTCTTTCATTCTGAAGCCTTTCCTCCTCATGCTATCACTGCATGCACTTGTAAAACATCCTTCTCCAGCTTTCTTGTAGAACCCCTTTCAGTATTGGATGGCTGCTATGATGCTCAGGCATTTTTCACAATGAGGCTGCATTTAATGCAGCAGCTGATTTGAGGCATTCCTGTATGAATTCTTCATTTGTGTCTGTGTGTTCTTATTGTGGATTCATATATGGGGATGAAAAAGCTTCAGCTTTTTCTCTGTGTGATCATTAGCTGGAAACAGCTAGTAAATGCACTTCACAGGGATGTTCTTGCCTGTTTGCATCCCTCCGATGCTAGAAAGATGCTTAGTGCAACAGGAAAAGGAGAGGAGTGCTCTCTTTTGGGCAGTGAGAGACCATGTTGCTGGGCAAGAGGACTCAGGCAACCCCAGAATCTGCAGAAAAGGGCCTGGGGGTGCTGGTCAGCAGCAGCTGAGCATGAGCCAGCAGTGTGCCTAGGTGGCCAAGAAGGCCAATGGCATCTTGGGCTGTATCAGCAGTGGTGTGGCCAGCAGGACCAGTGCTGTGATTGACCCCCTGTACATGGCACTGGTGAGGCCACACCTCGAATCCTGTGTTCAGTTTTGAGCCCCTCACTACCATAAAGGCATTGAGGTTCTGGAGTGTGTCCAGAGAAGGGCAATGGAGCTGGAGAGGAGTCTGGAGCACAAGTATTGTGAGGAGTGTCTGAGGGAGCTGAGAGTTGTTTAGTCTGGAGAAAAGGAGGCTTAAGTAAACCTTATCACTCTGTGCAGCTACCTGAAAGGAGGTTGGAGTGAGGTGTTAGTTGGTCTCTTTTCCCAGGTAACAAGTTACAGGACAAGAGAAAGTGGCCTCAGGGAGAGAATGAGATTGGACATTAGGAAAAGTTTCTTTAAAGAAAGAGTTGTAAAATATTCAAACAGGCTGTTCAGGGAAGTGGTTGAGTAGCCATCCCTGGAGTTATTTAAAAGACATGTAGACATAGTGCTTAGGGACATGGTTTTTGTGGTGGGCTTGACAGTCTGGGGTTAACGATTGAACTCAGTGATCTTTAGACATCTTTTCCAACCTAAATGATTTGGCGATTCTCTGATTCCGTGATCTCTCTTGCAGTAGAAGAGCAGCTTCATAGAATAGTTAATGGGAGACTTTTTGAACTGATGTGGCCTCTCACACTTTTGCCTTCAGATTTGATTGATTCCTGAACTCCATCTTCATATTCCTGTCCCTAAGCCATCATTCACTAACAGGCAGCAAAAATATCTGCTTTTTCTATTTAAACAAAGAAATACAGAGAAAACCAGTGCTAATGGTGAGATGTTTGGATATGCTGGTTTTTTCTTTTTTTTTTTCTTTCTTAATAGTGTGACCTTTTAACATCTGTTACAGGTGAACTGAAGGAAATTAAACAGGATATTTCAAGTCTCCGGTATGAGCTCCTTGAGGAAAAATCTCAAAATTCTGAAGATCTGGCAGAACTTATAAGGAAACTTGGGGAGAAACTGTCAATTGACTCTAAGGAAGAAGAAAGCAAGAGATAACCAAAATGTTTAAGACATGCAACAGAATGTTAACAATTCATTTAAAGCCATATTTCTGTTTTTCTCAATTCTAACTCACATTTATACAAAAGATTCAGAAAATAAATCATTCCAATTCTTCATTGAAAAAACACAGTGGCAAATTCTCTGGATCTACAGTAGGGAGGGGATGCCATTTCAGTAAAGATATTAATTCTTTGCCTGATGAAGAAGAGTTAATTTGAGGTAATATAAATGCTGAATTTACCTCTTTTAGAATTCCAGTGGAATCTTGATAAGCCCAGTCATGAAAGATTAAAACTGTAGAGCTGAAATGTTCCTACATTAATTGTTTATTTTTTTGAAATTTACTTTTTTAGACATTTTTACATATATTTTAGTGAAGTAAAAAAGAAAAACTCCAGTCTTTTGCATATATATATATATATATATATATGTATATATATATATATATATATGTATATGTATTTATACACACACATATATACATATATATGTATGTATATATATCAAAAGCTATTTAATTTTCCCGGAATTCCCAACTAAGGGGAAAAAAAGATAACTGTCCTTCTTGAAAATGGGAAGGAAATTAAAATAATTTAGGAACATTTCTATGTGAGGTAGATAACAGGACAGGACACAAACAGCAAAGTGTTATACTTTTTCCTGCCAATCCCTGTCACCACTGGACTGTCATGAAAGATACCTATGTTCCAATGGGAGTTAGTGCATTAAGAAAGATATGTTTCTCACCAAGTTTATTGAAATGCTATTGCTGAGGCAAGAAGAAAGACTTCTTTAATCCATAATAATTAATCCTTGATGTTCTAATCTGTTTCAGAATTCCCAGGTTTTCCAGCTTTTATGTCTTGAACTTCCCAAACTGCAGGGTAGGAGTTTGAATGTAACATTTTTATTTAAGATGAAAGATACTAAAATGTTAGGTGCAAATCCCCTCACTGAATTCTGGGAATGTCATGCATGGGGCACCATGTTTCCCCAGAGTTTAACATGTTTAAATTACTACATTTTCTTCAGATCTATTCATAGCAAACAAAAACATCTTGCTCCAAAAATTAATGAAATCTTATCTTCTATGTACTTGCTTCCCTCATCCTTTTTTCATCCCTCATCCTTTTTTCCACTGGAGAAAGCTCAGCTCTTGTGCTGTGTTCTTTAGGACTCCTTCAATGAAGAACCTCCATGGCATCAGCAGAAGCCTCTGATGCTTTCACCCTGCCCACTGCAATACTTCTGTTAAACTGGAGATGAGGTAGCCCATGCTATGTCTGGCTGCTTGTTGTGTGACTAATAAGTCCATGCAGGACAGTCAGCTAGTTTCTGTCTCTCCAGATAGATATGGCATAAATCCAGATAATTTTTCTCTCATTTGATACAGTAATTTGGACTTCTCTCTTCTGACAGTCACTGATTCTGTGACTTTTACGAACATACATAACATTGGACATCTCTCTTTGAGCTTGGTTGAGATTAGTGAAAGGGCTGTGAAAAATTGTAACAGGGACATCAAGGTGCACAACACACTTGTAAAAGACTTGTTTGTTTAAAAAAAAAAACTATGAAAATATCAGTAATTGCTTTCAAATAAGCTTTGTGAGATTTATTTATTGTGGAATGTATCGGAATGTTTCTGCCTCTCCCTTTTAGGCTGGAGGTTATTTTTAATGAGTTTAGATTAGTTTCCAGCTGAATTTACTGACAGTCCTTTTTAAAAAATTGTTGGTGAAATGACTGTGTATTTTCAGGGGAAAAAACCCCATGTATTAGAATGGGTTTAGAAATCACACAAAGACATGTGGAGGCGAGGGCTGAAGTCAGCCTGACCTGAGGGTGTTTGCCGTGGTTTGGGGAACTGCTTGGCATGCTAGTTTAGCTGACAGTGGAGCATGTGGGACAATCTGTGTCCCATGGGCCTCAGGCATAATGAACTCAGGGTTTATAGACTTCTAAGGCTTCTTCCTTTGAGGGAGAAGAAAGAAAGCAAAGTTTTCAAAGATAGTAGAGCATGGGCAGTTGGTGTAACCTCAGGCTGGAAGGCAGCATGGCAGTAACTTCACTGCTGTTTGGCTCCTGGATGGTTCATGGCCATCTTCTTTGGCTAGGACAGGCCACTGATTCTGAGGTCCCACTTGAGTATTTCAGGCCTAGTTTTCCAAAGCAGTGAGCAGTTAGTTCAGCTCCACTGAATGACTGTGTTAGAGGCCATGCTGCTCAAAGCACATCTTCACCTGTTGACAAGCTCTTTGGAATCTCTTGGTCAGAATTTGAGGTAACAGGGACAGTCAACATTTGCTTTTGTTAATCAGAAGTCTTTATTTTTGGTCATTGTAATATGCAATTGGGATCTGCTGTACTGCTAGGTGATGGTAAACCTTCACCCTCCATACACCCACTGAGACAAATACATACACGCAGTTTAAGATCAAGGCACTTTTAAAGTGAAGATTTTTATTACAGAGGTAAAATGTACACTGTGAATTTGTTTAAGCCCAAAATTTGTCTTACCTTAAAAGAATAAGATCATAATGTATATATTGTATTTCATGAAGAAAATACATATGGATTTTTTAATTCAATGAAGATATTTTATATGTAGTTATTACTCATGGAACAATTTGCTAAATATATTTGAAGAGGTCTATTGCCAAATGTAGTGTGACAAGCAATGTAGTATTTAAAATGAGCACAATACTAAATATATTATTCTGATTAAAAAAAATTTAAATGTATCAGACTCAAAATATCTTTGTGATGTATTATATGAGCACATTGTTATTTCACTTGGAACCTTTGGCTGCTCTTGCTTGGAAGACTAGCATGGTAAAATACTTTGATTTACTTTCAACACTAATATGAAAAAAAGAAGTTTCAAAGGAGGAATAAGGGTCTTTTCATACTTGATTAGATTCAAGGCCAAGTATTTCATCTGCTGTGATTTACGGTGACTGATGCTAGATGTTTCAGAACATCTGCAGTACGTAACAGATAATTTTCATCTTACATAATTCTTCTTTTTGTTTCTAATAAAACAAGATTGACATAACTATGATGAGAAAGTATGCCCACATTTTTTTGCAAATTATTAGGATAACAAGATAGTCTTGCTACCTACTCACTGTTTCTTTAAATCTTGTACATTTTCTGAACTCAGCAATTCAGTCTCTGTAGCAGCAGCTTTCACATCTAAACCAGACCTGCTATGAAGTATTGCCTTTATATATTTTTCCCCTGAGTATTTTTTAAGCTTGAATTATGAGATATGTTGAGTAAAATCTGTCTCTTAGGCGTTCTGCTTTCTGTTCATCCAAATGTATTTCACTAAAAGATACAAAAGACCTTAAGGATTTCTGAAGAGAAGAAAATGATGTAAGAAAAATCCACAAACCAACAAAGCTTCGTCCAAAGTTTTCTCACACTTCTCTGGATGAAACACAATATGTCTAAATATTGGGAAAAAGCTTTATACATTATGAAGGACTGCCAATTTTATTAGACAGCAATACTGCAATGCAAGCTTCAGGTACTCAAGATTTATAGTGACAGGTCCTGAGTAAGAGCTACAGGATTTCACATTAAAATACAGATATTCCAGATGAAAATCCACTATATTTCACTCTATTTTAGAGCACTTTCAGGCCAAGCTAATGAATTCTACTGCTTTTAGAAGTGGGATCTACAGGTTCATCTGATTTTAGATACCAGCCATGAAGACTTTTGCATCTGAGCTTGTCTAGACTTTCTTTGTATTCAGTTGATAAAAGTGGTGAAAGGCATGATTTTGTGTCATCTTAAGGTAGGCAAATATCCCTGGTGAGTCATATTGTAAAAGTGACATTTTTCTCGTTACTCTGAAGAAGCCACTGTGACTGTTAATGATGTTTATATGGAAGTGTGAGAAGTTCCAGCTTGACAGAAATGAGCACTGCAGCGCACTCAGGGCCATGAACCATCACAAATGCTCATGTGCTTGTAAGTCCTTTAACTGATGAGGGCGTTCATTGGGAGGGGCAGGATCTAACTTGCCTTCAGGAGAATCTAGCTTGTTCCCCAGGGATGATTGGTGAGTAGGCTTCTTCACTCTGCAGCCATATTTCATTTTTCCTTTATTAGTGTTACTGTGGGTAGACATAAATGAAAATACCCGTTAACCAAATCTATAGCAAACATGAGAAAAACACTCTTACAGTGCACATGGCAATGAAATTCTTGTTGACAAACCAGGACCTTTATGACAAACAGAAGTTTGCATCTCATGTTTTAGACATAGAGGTGAGCATATATTTTCATCTTTGAGGTTTACAGTATACAACTTGATCTTGGCAGTACTTCAGCTATAGCAGCTATACCAAGTAATTTACTAAAAACATGTTCTCATGACTGCTGTCCCAAAACGCAGTTCAGTCCAACAAAATCTTGCATTTGTTTTTTTAGATATTTCCCTCAAGCTTGAAATTTGTCGCTGAACATTGTAATTAATACATTGCAAACCACATAATGTGCAAATGTACTCATTTGCAGAACTGTAGAAATCATCCTTATAGTGTAAATTGCTAATTTTTTATGTAAATATTTAACGCTTTTCTAAATTTGTTAGAAAATGCCCAGTGTGAATAATATTTCTAAGCACTTATGTTCCTGCTTAAATTTTAATTTGGCCTGTGGAAAACACAACTCACAAAGTTTGTGTTTGGAAAACTGCTTGTACTTCAGGAGCTCATATTGAAAGAGAAGGTAAGCAAGGTTGAGGAGTGTACATTAAATTCCATGCACTGTTCTTCCGTGGTGTATATTACTTTGAGTGCTTCAAAATGTTTCGTTATGTTATTTTCATTGTTACAAAAGCCAAGCCTCCTGTTCCTCTTTTTGTTCTTTTTACCATCTTTAACATGACAGTGCAGTAGTGATCACAAAGTACAAACTGTCAGGGCTTTCTCTGTCCAAGCAACTGTATTTCAGTAACATCTGGTTTTAGCTTTTCAATACTCTGTGTGATTCAGCTCCTTCAGGTTTATTCTTTGCTCCTTTTGGTGATGGACATCCAATCAAAGTAATTTAAGAAGGTCAGATCATATAGTATGCATAGTAAAGAGCAGCAGATACATAATTATCAATATTAACACCAATATTTTTATGCACTTTTATATATGAACACTTTTATACCACTTTGGTATTTCATTGTGCTTTATAAACAACGAGTATATTCTAGTAGGTTTGCACAGTCTGTCAAAAAAGGCATAAATAAAATGACAATCAGTCCAAAATTCTTTTCTTTGCAGGCAAAACCTACTTGCTCTCAAATACAGAAGAATTATTTTCCCATGACCTTTGTCAAACCAGTTCAACTCTCTGTTCCTCAGCTTTTTCATTTATGCCAGGGGAGAATGATACTAACTGGTGTCAAGATGCTCAAATAAGTAGTTTGAGGAATTTCTGAAAGAGAAACTTAAATTCTTTCTCAAAGGGAGTATTTCCTTCCTTTCACTGAAGATTTTTTGTAGCTTTACCAGAACTCTGATGGTTTAAAAAACTTCAATAGAGAAAAAACCCACAGGATTTAATGAGTTTAATGTCTTCACAGCAAAAGGCACTGCTACAGGATGAGTTAAGGTCCTGTCTGTAGCCCAATTATTTAATCCCCATCTTCTCATGGTAAACTGAGGCTCTGTGACTCACTTTTGAATAGAGAAATATCCCTGACACAGGGAATTATTTAAGAAACATACAACATGAGCAAGTCTTTCAAGTGAACAGAAAATACAGTGCAATATCACGTTGTTATCCACTCGTGTTGATAGCAAAAGATTCAAGACTCCTTTATGTGGCACGTGCTAGAGCATGTGTTCTCTTCTGACATAGTAATTCTGTTTTGCAAAAGACAATATTTCTCCTAGAAGTGACTTTGTGCTTGAATTTGTCATCATCATTGAAGAATTCTGTGAGTTTCTTCTCTCTGAAATGGACCTTATACTTCCTTTTCACTTTATTTGAGGAAACTAAACCGCCTGATACATCAGTATTGGTGGCTACTTCCCTTCAGCAGAGGCTTCTCTCTTGACCCTACAGGAGGCCACTGATCATAACACTTTCAAGAGTGTTAAAGACAAGCCAAGCCAGGATAATAAATAATAATACTAACAACAACAACAACAACAACAACAACAACTAATAATAATAATAAAAATAATAATAATTTATTATTATTATTATTATTATTATTATTATTATTATTATTATTATTATTATTATTATTTTATTATTATTTTATTATTATTATCAAAGAGCCTATGGTTCTTTTAATGTTCCAAGTTAGCCTGTATCCACTCATGAATGTTCAAAGTATCTGGAGATTTTTCTGATTTAGATAAACACAGCATATATAACACAGCAAACTATCTAGGTTCCCCTTCAATTCTCTGAAAACACACAGAAAATTCTAGGGCACAATTGTAGATATCTATAACATGTCAGTAAAGTATGCTTTCAAAATGCCTCTTTCTCTCCACTACTCAGGTAGGTTCCATATAGTCAAAAACTCCCGGTTGTGAATGTTTGTGTGAATATAAATGCAGGTCACCAGCACATTCTACCTCAGGGCCTTTGCTCAACTCATGCTCTTATGATGTTTCAGAAGTAAATATTTTCTGTAAGTGGAAATGCAGCCTTGACCCAATCTATTGTAGTTCAAAATCTTGAGAAAATCACCTTCTGGGTGACCTACAAGGTCTGCATGAAGTATTGAGCTAACAAGAACTACTGGAAGTGGCATGTAAAAATATGATGAGTGCTCTTCTCTGCACATGTTTTCATGGCTTCAATGTACTTTAGTAAGACTCAGATTTTAGATAATTTGTGAATATTACAAATTAATCCCCATTACTCTTGTCATTAGACTATAAAATCCAGGAGTTCCAGTTATCTAGTAGGTGATTGCTCCACCTCAAATGATACAATTGTTGCATTAGGCGAGCACTAAGCAGGTAAATTTTCTAATCACCATCCAAAACTTAATATAAAGAAGATTGTGTTGGAGATAGGATGTGTATCGATGATCCCAGTGAGGTATCCTCACCTCGCTGCTCCAATGCCTTCTCTCAGGATGATAGCATGTCATGGTCCTTAGGGGCTTTCTTAGGAGCTCAAGAGGATAGCATATTGTTATAATTGAAAAAAATGAGCAATTTTTTTAACAAATGCTGTTCTTGTCAGGCTTACTTGTAATCGCTTCAAATGCATGTATTTATTTTGGTTTATTTTATGCAGAGAAGAGTATTCAAGATGCAGAACTGCAGTCACTGTCCTGAAGTAGCTCTAGAACAAATCTTTCCAGTTCTTCCCTTCATACACACACACCAAAAAAACCTCAAACAAAAAACCCAAACAAACAAACCAAACAAAAACAAAACCCACAACCCAACAAAAACAACAACAACAAAAAAAAAAAACAACAAAAAAAATCTTGAAAAATTTTGAAACTGTCTTGGCCATGGCAAAGTGGACGTAAACATGCCTTCTACACTTCTTTTGAAAAGGAAATTGTTAAGGTGACCGATATATTTTCAGGTTTATTGGTTTACATTCTTGGTTTAGGCAGGAATTCAGCTTTAACTAAAACAATTGTATTTCAAGTCATCATTTTCAATGTCTATAACTTTTATGATGGTGGTGTGGCATAGTCAACAGCTGCTAGCCAAGAGTTTGTCATTCTGGGCTCCTTCCACATAAAATGAATACCATCAGTTGATGCAGTGATACGTAAAGCCCTCTGTGTACCTGCAGACTACAGGATGCATGCCAGGAAGTGACAGATGGTGGTCGATATCCATCTTATTTAACAGACTGTAGCAAAGAAGCCTGGAATTTCTGGCAGGGAAATTATGTTCGGATTCACAGGGTACATTGTAGCAGAGATGCCACTCCAGACTTTGCAGACCCTAGATGAAATTAATCAATTCAAGTGATTTAGAGTGAATTTTCCTTCCTGTATTCCCAGACAATTTTAATTAACTTTATAACAGGATTGAAAAATATTTGCATGTACACTGTTGTGTGTGATACAAACTAGTAATTGTTTGTCTAAAGTAAACTCAGTCTAATAGCAAAGCTGAAAACAACCTAGAGAAATTAGTTTTCAAATGCAACCTCAGGTGTTTCTCAGTTGAGGGGCCTTGATAGGGAAGAGGGAACTAGAGGCAACTGTTACAATGGGGGTTTATTTACAGTGAAGTCCCTACAGGGCTGTGAGTAGGCCCCCAGAGCCCAGCAAGAAACAGCTTGAAATCTCTAGTGACAAAGTTCAGTAACAATTCTAAACTTCTGGTACCAGAAATTGCAAAACAAACCTAAGAATAGTTCCAATACAATCAAAGTATTAGTGACTGTCTGAAATTCAGCTTCTATCAACTCCTGAGGTTTATGGTCTACCTGACATCTTAGGAGAGTTAAATGCATAATTCCTATGACAAAAACAGTTCAATAATGGATGTCCATCTGTGGAAAACAGGGGAAAAAAACCAGTTAACAACTTGTCATCAGTTTGGATGACTTGTGACATCATTTTTTCTTGTAATGCTATACTACTGCCATATAAATACAATTACTGTCTGGATCAAAGAGAAGATTGATGTAGCCCAGAAGCATATCACATTTTCTCCAGTTTACAAGAAATACATTCCCTCTTGTGTGCTAACACTGTCTACATGAGTCCCATTAAATTCTACCTTCTCCTCAGTCCACCCCATAAATTTCTTAACTGGGTATGTAAATACATGAAGTATCATTCTCTTTCCAATAAAACAAGCATTTTAACAATTTTGTTTCTCAACTGTATTTCCACATTCCTTCTCCTCTTTTCCAAGTAACAGTGAGCTTTAAAACAATAATATCCCAAGCAGTGCCTTGGCCCTGCCAACCTAAATTCATTTTACTGTGGCCAGAGGTTTGAATTAACAAGTACAGCTAGGAAATAAATGTATTGATTGAGTAATGATTATAATATAAACCACTTATCTATGTCCAGTACATTTATCAGTGTCGTGGCTAATTGAATTTAGTGCATTAGTTTTTCAGAAATCTTGATACAAAATAAGGAGGAAACACAAAAAACCTCCACATGTATGAGCAAACTAAATTCTGGAAGTCAGAACCACTGTCCTAATTCTTATTTCTTGCTTAAAGTATAAACGTATTTGAGTATTGCAAATGGGCACATAGAAGCCCAGTTTCTGCTGGAAGAAGTCATCTTTAGCACTACAAGTGGCTGGAAACGACTTTAATACAGATAAATCCCCTTCAGCAAGATGCACTCCTATCAAATTAAAAGCTTACAGCCCTGTTCATATTTTACCTGCACCCTCAGGCTGTAGCAGCAGGTCAATGCAATGGATGTTCTGATTGGACATTGCTATAAATAAAATACATCAGTCCCTGGTCATCTGATGGCTCTCTCTATCACTGCAGTCATGAGCTCCATTTTCCTGAGAATGTGCATGTAGCCTGTCTGGCAAGCATGAACACCAGCCTTAATCCAAGCCTAAAACCTGCCTCCAATTAGATTGTTTGGATGAAGGTGTTGAGAAAAAGTCAGGTATGGAGTCTGAGCCCAAGTGTACATCCAAAGTTCAAGATTAATCCTAGCTAAAGTATGTATGAATCTGACATAGCAATATGATGTTCACCTGGCCTGAGGTCACTGTTGCAATGCCCGCAGTGCCATCCCATCATTTGATTCCATATGGCTTACTCAGGACAAATAGATGGGTCTATAGTCCTATAAATCAGATACAACCAGGCCTTATCAGTTATGCAGATGCAAGAACTGCAGCCATCTAAGGGCAACAGGGATGCACAGAGCCTATCGTTGCACATGCTTTGGATTATACAGCCCTGTGGGATATAGCAGTGTGACTAGAGCTAGTGCCTCCAAGGCACAAGAAGACTGATTGACCAAGCCACAGAAAATCACAAGCACAGAAGCCACTTCCAATGAATGTTCTAAACAATTTGTGTTGAACTGCTTATATTCATTTGCAGTATATTTTTCTGTGTATGACTGCTTAAACAAAAAGCACCTTATGGCTCTTTTGGAGCTGCATAATGGAAAAGCACACCTGTCGTTTGAGGTTCAAGCAAACCAAAGTAAAAATTAAACCAAAACTCTACTTGAATTTGTAACAATGTGGCAAGACTTTAAGGACCAAAGTGAGATATAATTCAGTGAATTCAAGACCTGCAATTTTCAAGGCACTTGCAAGAGCGCAATCGACCACGCTGGGGCAGTAATGCCCTGGGTTTGCTTAAAAAGCAGCTGATGGACTGGCTGTGCACAGTCCTGCCAAACCTGCCATCTCATCTCGCTGAGCAGTGCTGACAAAACACGCTCACACTGACACAAACACACTCTCTTTTTTTAATACATTTACATCTATGTACTTGTAAATGTACATACATTACATACATACTCATGTGTATGTTTGTATATGCTATGTATATGTATATATTATACATTCACACAAACACGTATGTGTTATACATATGCACATATTGTTAGACACACAGACACCAAACTTGATTTTTACAGTACATTGGATATTCCCTTGTAATGTTTCCTCTAAAGCAGACTATCAAGTGAAACTATGACTGCAGTAAACCCACTCAAAGGCTGTGGAAATCTTCTCAGACACAGTTACGCACCTCAGTCATGCAAGGAGAAGGGGCAATGAACAAAAGGTGCAAGAGAGTAAATTAGGGTTAGATATTGGGAAAAGTATTTTCCCATGGGACATGGTCAGACAGGCTGCTCACAGAAGTTGTGTAGTCTTAACCTTTTCAGATTTGAAAAAATTGACTGGACAAAGCCTTGAGCCACCTTAACAGAGTTTAGATCTACTTTGACCAAGAGACTGGTCTATGTGATCTATAATGCTTTCTTCAAAACTAAAGTATTCTATAATTCTCTGATTATTATGCATATCTCTAAATGCATTTACAAGTTCCAGTAATTGGATGGATGAAAGAAATCTGAGATTTCATGATTTCACTTTTCCCTTGGTGAGTTTGGGAAATTTATCAAGTTTTATATATGTCTTCCTTATCTGTGATTAATCGCTTCCATCTCATGTAAACACAGCAGTTTTACAGTATTTATTTATTTTATTTCCCCAGCCAAGGAAAATAACCAAGGCACAAGCAGCCAAATAAAACCCTAAAGAGACAAATCAATATAGGCAAACAAACAGAGGCCCATCCCTATTTGGGAAGGCTGGAGACTGCAGAATGTAACATTTATGTGTACTAGAAAAAAATGTTATTCTAATCTGATGCAGCAGTGTTAGAAAGCTGCCTAGAACATTGTCTTAATTCTTTAGAAAGATATCGTATCAATTCTTTTCAGTATCTTGAAAATGAAGTTCTGTGAAAAAAGTCACAGCTTGGATATGAGTCCATATGAATGTTATAAATCCCTGAACATGGAAACTTTTAAGTCTTAAAGTACACCTGCTGCCACTCCTCAGGCCAACACTCCAAGCATGAAATGGGTTGTGCTCAATCTACTTTACCTATTTTCACAACTCCAAATTGGTTTTTTTCTCATTTCTATGTTTCACCATTTTTTTCCAATGAACTCTTGATCATCAACGTTTGATGTTAATTTTGAAATAGCTGGGTGGAGGTGGGAGTTTGACAGCTTGTTTGGGATGGCAAAAACCAAGGGAGAGAGAAGCAGAGAACCTGCTTTGGATTTACAGCAGAAGATAAAGTGAGTTGGATTTTTTATATTTTAAAGGCCACAGGTCAACTTTATTAGGCTATGGTTGAATATAAGATATATATTGATTCCTTCTTCCTTTTATTCCAAGAGTTGTACTAGATTTGTTATTTTTTGTAAAATGAAATATGCTTTACTATGATATCTGTTTTCATTCATTATTTCTTCATTAATGCAAATATTTCCTGATTCCAACAGCCAGCTGGTGTTGTAGCTTTGCCCAGGCCTTGTGCTATATGTTTCCTACTCATAAAAGATGGAGTCAGAGATTCCTGAGTGATACCCCTGAGTAAACAACCTCTTTGGGCATATATAGGATTTAAAAATAGAACAGGGAATTTGACCCAGCAGCCCTGGAGCTCAGAGACCAGACAAAGCCCTGGCCTCTGTCCCATGCAAGCAATAAATCTGTGCTAACCCAACAGGACAAGGCATGTGGATCAGGGCCAGTGCACCTTCCAGCTCTGCACTTATGCCATGGCTGGTGCTCCTTGCCCCAGTTCTTGGCTGCTCTGGCTTTACAGAGCAGTCATTGAGAATATAATTCTCAGCTCCACATTTTTGGCTCTCCCATGCTAGACCTGTTTACTGGCTCCCAAACAGTTCTCATTTCAGCATAACTGTCTTCGTTTTACTCATAGAAAACAAAGCATTCCAGCCACCTGTCCCACCATCTTGAAGCATCACAGAAATCCTCAGTGGTGCCACACCTTCAACATGCTGCGTGGTTTTGGCCTGGATGTATTTTCTTGGGTCATGCTGCAATAACAGACACTAAAAACTGTAGTGCTATCAGGCTGTGTTTTTATATTTCTTATTCTTGCTGTTCCACATCTGCTAATTGCCTGCTTGTTGCCTTATTTATATATACAAAATCTCATTTTAATGTTCTCTGTCCTTGTGACTTTTGTTTATTGGTTTTATGTCTAGTTTCTTTGTTTGGGTCTGACATGTCTACAATCCTGGCAGGGTCATAAGGATTGAATTACTGCAGTGTCTGGGTTTTATTCTGTAGAAAAATGATTAGGTGACACAGCCTTGTGTCTATTCACTTTCTTCCCTCGCTCTTAAGCCTTGGCAGGCAGAAGAGAGATGTGAGTAAATTGACCACAAGTTTTCTATGCCTGCTAGAAGATAAGCTAGTTACCTGGAAAAACCACAGTGATTTATTGCTGTATTATGTTTTAATACTTCTGGTTTTATAAGTAATTTTTCCTAAAACCAGTGCTGCAATTTGCACACTGTGGTTCAGAAAGGAAGAAACATGCAGATGACCTTTTAGCAAATTTTGTGACTTATCTTTCCCCAGGAATTTGTATCTAGCTGCAGATAAGAAGGTTTGTGAAATTGTTTGGGATATCATGAGGACTCAGAAGAACAGAGTAAATACATTTCCCTCTTTGTGGTTGGGAAATGTTCTTGGTTTTACTAGGTTTTTTGGGGGAGGACAGGTAGTCAATAATGTCTGAAAGGTCTTCACAGCTACTTTCCAAGTCCCTGTCTGATGGGAGTTGTATGGAACAAGTATATGAGAAAGGACATGTCCTTCCGCTAAAAAAAATAACCAAATCAGTTCACCTGATGGAATTTTTTTGGGGAAAAAAGGTCTTTCTTTAATCTACATTGGGGGAATCAAGTCATGAATGTCTTGTTGTTGCATGTTCTGCACAACACCAGTACTCAGTAAGGAAAAACTAAATCCCTCCCTTCTCCACTGCTATAAACTGCAAAGTTGGGGCTTCTCTTCCCCAAGAGATTGATCTGACTTGTGTATATTTGGTGCTAGTGCTTTGTGTTCAGTAAATTAAAGGGCATTAGAAGGTTTTCATTGCTGGGGCAGAACTACCTTTCTACCTTTAAAGGAAATAGTAAGCTCCATTTACTTGGAGTGTAGCCCAAGGTATGGTGCTGCCATCAGCTTTTACTGTCAGTGCTAACATGGCTGCCTGATTTCTAGCATCAAAAAGAGCCCCTGTTGGATTAGGAGTGCATTGGGAAGGGATCTGTGTGTCCTTACTGCCAAACAGGACCACCAGCAGCACAATCTATGCCTGCAGGAATCCACCTAGGATCACGTGCCCCAGAGCGCTAATTGTGCCTCCATGGGCTGCTCCCAAGCAGCTTAAAGGTCTGCACCAAACTTCGATGTCCTGGAACTTTAATTGGATATGACAGGGAAAAGAAGTATATTTTCATTAAAAAATAGTATTAATGTCATTCACAGTATTACTGCACTTTTACATAAAGTTTCTGGAGTCTGACCTCAGAAAGCATCAAAATGAAAAGGGAGGGACAGGAGTGACAACCTGCCAGTGCTCTAGAAGCACGCTGTGTGTTTTTTCCGTGAAAACGGATAAAACAGGCTGAAATGGGAGAGTGAAGGTTTATTATCTCTCTTTTTATCAAAACAAAACTTTTTTCCTCCTCTTCACTAGCTGCTTCTATATAGCAAAGGTCAGAAACTTTACATAACTACACTAGATCAAATTCCTTATTGGGAAAAATTTACTCTCTTCCAAACCTTTTAACCTTCTCATCTTCTTATAATATTTGTATATTTAGAAACTTGCACATGCAACAAATATGCCCTCAGGCACACTGTGTGACTCCTGGGGATGGTCCTGAGCAGGGCTAAGAGTTGGACTCAGTGATCCTTGTGGGTCCCTTCCAACTCAGCACATTCTGTGATTCTTATTCTGTGAATATTGTGAATACGTAACGTATCTTATGTAGTCTCTGAATGTAGATATCTATACAATGTAATTTGTTGTATATCTGCATCTATATTTGTTTAAAGACAATTTTACACACATTTCTCTATAAATATACATGCTTGCACAAATGCACATAAAATAAACACCGAATGTAATCAAGTGTCTACTGTGCTCAAAATATTAGGGCATTGAATTTTAAAAGATTTTAAAATGTTTGTCAGTGCCAAAATAGCAGAATTTTCACTCTTTGGTCAATCCAGACCAGGAAAAGGAGGCATTTTCCTATTTCAGTATGAACTAAACAAACTATGATTTCAGTCTTCTGTGAGTAAAGTGTTTGACACAATATATCTGTATTCTAGACCTGAAATGTCACCAAGATGTTTGCTCACAGGATTCTAACTTTATTTTTTTTCCCCAATCCATCCCTATAAATCACAAATGAAGGGAGAAATTCCATGAGCAAAACACATCTCCAGTCAAAATAAATCCCTTTTTTTGTGGTTGGAGATGTTATTAAAACTGATTGAGGCCCACAGGATACAAAATGATTGAAGCTGTCAGAAAAAATGTCATTAACTCTTCCAAAACAGACATAGCTCCTGTAGTTTGGGTACTGAATAGGTTACACTTTGAGCTTACTCTAAACACTCTGCCAGACTGAATTGCAACTGAAAATTCAGACAGGAGCAGGTTTCTTCTTGACTGGAGCTAAAATCCTGTAATTTCTTGAAATGTCTTAGAAAGCTTTCCCCAATTAGTTCTCAGTGACATCCATAGCATCACTTCACCATGCTCAAAATAATTATGTGAGTGACCCTCGAAGTTATCAATGTTTAGGGAATAAACATGCAGGGAGTTAGCTCTTCTCAGTACAGGGTAAAAATATCTTTATGGATTAAACTACTTGTGATGGCTTTTATGAAAGCAGTTTCAAACCTTTGCTTTCAAAAACCCCCTGTCATGCGCCATGGTCAGGGACACCTTCCACTAGAGCAGGTTGCTCAAAGCCCCATCTAACTTGGCCTTGAACATTTCCAGTGATGGGGCACACACAATTTCTCTGGGAAACCTGTTCCTGTGCCTCACCACCCTCACAGTAAAGGTCTCATAGCCCCCTTTGGGTACTGGAATGTTCTATATAGTCTCACTTCTACTTCAGGGTGAACAACCAAGCTCCCTCAGCCCATCTTCATGGGAGAGGTGCTCCATCCCTCTCACTAGCTTTGTGGCTCTCCTCTAGAATTCTCTCCTGCAGGTCCATGACCTCCCCATGTTCAGCATCCCAGAGTGGGATGTTGCAGTTCAGGTTGGGTCTCACTGGAGTGAAGTAGAGGGGGAAAATGAATCCCTTCCCTCAACCTGCTGGCCAGGCTGCTTTCGATGTAGCCCAGGACATGGTTGGCTTTCTGGGCTGCAAGTGCATGTTGCCAAGTCATGTTGAGTTTTTCATCCACCAACACCCCAAAACAGAGGGGTAAAACTAAATTCATGTCCCTGCAGATATCACTACTGATGTATCTCACCCCAGCTGCAAATACCTTGATGCCATAATCAGCTCAAGATGAAGTTACCACTGGAGTTTGCCATCTCTCTGGAAATCACTAGCAGTGTTTCACATGGAAAATTGCAGATCTAATGTTTCTGTGCCTGTTTCTTGTTGGTATGAGAGAAACAAAAGCTTGTTTTTCACTCCAATTTTATCTCTTCCAAATTCTCTGGGTTTTTTCATGCTTTCTTATGTCTCTCACAAGTAGAAGTCTTGAAGGCTGGAAAAAACCCACAAGAAACAGTCACAAAATAGGAATAAGTGATGAAGTGCAACACTACTAAAAGTTAACCTCGTGACCGAAAAGGTTTCTTCAATGTTTATTCTGGTCTTGTCATTTTGATGCTCCAAGATATTTTCTGGGGCTAGGATGAGGGAATCACTGCAGCTGCATCAGCAATCCCTGTCAAGACCTGACCTGGTCAGACAAGTCATTAGCCAGAAAGAGAGAGTTTGTTTGCTTTGTCTGTAATTTGTTTTCTGTGCATATATTTCCTTTGGCCTTTACAGGATGAGATGTGAATGCAAGCATTTAAAGTGAGATGTTGTTTTCCAATCTCAAGACCTCCTCTAGGATCTTTAGCAGTTCTTGCTTCTCTTTGAGTGAATATAAACATTATCTTTTTCTGTGAAATCTTTGAGGACACTCAAAAGTTCCTGCAGAGTTCAATGGAAATATGACTCAAAAAAATCTTTGATAGCTACTAAAAAAGCTGTTTCAATGGAGTGAGGCTCCCACAAATTTTTTATATCCTGTGTTGCTCATCTGGTTTGCCCTAGAATGGTGCATTTTGACAGAAAATGACTTGCAAGTATTTTTAAAATATTATCTATGTTGTTGGATCAACAAAAGCAACCAGGAGTTGGACTGATCTTTTAAAAACCCATAGACTGGAAGCTCACCCCTCACTCTGTCATGTGATCAATTTTATAAATATCTTGTCTCATTCTGCTTTTAAAACCTCAGATCCTGGTGACTCCACGGCAACCATAACCCACACACAGGCTCTACTGTCCCTAAAGGTAGATTTTTTTTTTTTTTTTTGTCTGAAGTTTTTTGCTACATTGTCAGGCCATACTTTCCCAGCACAGAGAAGCAGCACAGATTACTTATTATTCTCTTTCTCTTTGCCAGTCTCCTATGCCTTTGAGGACAATTGTCATTTCAGTCAATTCTTTCAGGCTAAGCAACAATTCTTTTCCTCAAATGTCAATCTTTTTAGACTTTTCTTATTCAAGATAATTTCTTCCGAGCATTTTATATCCCATTGTAGATGTGGCGGTCCAGCTGAGGCCCTGCCAACACAAAATAGAGCTGCAGTATAACATTCTCTTACAAGCTCACCCTCAGCTTATGATGGCCTTTTTCTTGCGAGCGTGTCACAGGTGACATTAATTTCATTACTGTAACCTTTGAATCACATTTTTTGGGCAGAATGCCTACCTATTCTCGTTTCCTAGAATGAGTCTGCAGATAAATGTCGATTTCAGCTCACCTTGTAATTGAATTATATTCTCTATGGAGTTTTCCCAAGATCATTTCTCTAATTTCTACATATGATTCTGCATTTAGTCTGTCTTCCGAGGTTCTGCAGTCCCTACCATCTCTGGGAAAGGACCACCCTGAATTGAATCTTCTGCTTTTTTACAGGATTGATGCCTGAGGACCTTTCTGAGTCCAGGGAAAGCTATTCCCTGGTATAACACCATTAACTTCAGTGGTGGTCTGATGATGCTGCTGTCCAGGTTGCCCAAGGAACCCCTCTCTTTCCTTACAAGGCTGGAGTGACCTAACACTGCTCTGGCTGCCTGAAGAAGGACCTGCTGCTGCCCACACTCATGTTCAAGCATCTGAGATGTGCCAAATTTTGTGCGAAGTTAAAGGGACAGCAGCTGTTTGCACACATTTATATAATGGTTTTGCATAGACTTGAATGCTGGCACTTGCTGCTTGAAGTTCTCCTAACTTCTTGGCTTTAAAGAGAATGTTTTCCTGCCTTTGTTTATGTGTTGGAAATGCACACCAGCTCCTGGGGAGACCAGCTGTTGTCTTGGGCAGGACTGTGAACCCCTTCTCTCACTGATGTGTAGTTATTTACATGTGGACTAGCTCCAGTAAAATCCAGTAAAATAATTTTTTTTGGTGACCAACTCTACCTTGACTTTTGCCAAATATATAAATAAACAAAAAATGAAATAAGTTTCGCCTTCCTCCTCCCCATATGTTCCAATTCTAGTTATTTTAGGATCGATTTGTAACAGCAACATAATAAAACAAACAAACAAAAAACAAGAAAACCCCTAATCAATCGACCAACCAAAAAAAAAAAGCCAAAATAAAATAGGCCAGATTTGCTTTTCCTTAGGTTCTGTTATAGCAGCCCAGCCATCCCTTCCCACACTGCATGATTTTGAGACACAATTCATAGCTGTGTTGCTAATTTGCAGTGTTTCACTTGAGAAGCTTCGTGTTAGCTGCATTGTTGCAGGAAAGCATCATGAATTTTGCAATCTTTCAAGGCTGCTCTTTACAAAGCAGCTTGAATTCACTTTTCCAGCAGCATAGTAGAAATGAAGGGGTAAACTTACAACATGTATGATTGCATGCAATTTTTTAAGGTACCCACGAAATTCCAACCCTTCAACTGAGTTATTTTCATTTGTCAAACTCATCTAGCTCCATCCACTTTTCTGAAAGAGTTTGCTGATCTACAGATCTCTTACTTAGATGACCAGAAAAGTCCTAAAAATCTTAGATACTCAAGCAGGATCAAGATGAAGTAACAATACCTAACCCTCAAACTGTTATCATAAATATTTGCTCAGCTAATGCCTGAGATCTGCAGATGCCTAAAATCACCAAATCAACTCTGCTTTTCTGTCAGTAGCTGAGTATACTTGCAAAACTCATACTTGACAGCAGCATCAGTGCAGCATTTCATGGAGTTTCTAATGCAGCCTCCTGTTTAAAGGGGAGTATTTTCTGCCCAGGTAAAGGAAGGAAAGTTTGTCTCCACTCCACAACTTTAGTGGTGCAGTGCAGACAATCTTCTGTGTTTGCCTCCTCCTTTGGGTGATGAGGAGGGTGAGGATGCTGAAACACTGGGGGAGCCACAACCAGCTGCCACTGAGCCTCCTTCCAGTGGTACTGGTGACCACAAGAAGGATTGCTGGAGATTTCCCTAGTGCTGATATTGCCAGTTAAATTCATGCTGTCTTTCTCAATTTTCCTGCAGTTTCTAGGTCAGATGGTTTCCTTCGAATACATTTTGTAATCTGCTGCATTGTGGCCTAAGCTTTCTTTGAAGCTATATTTAGAACCATTATTCCATCATGTTCTACACTTTCTGTGCCCTCCATTCAGCTTGACTTGAAGGGAACCAGCATAAGATGCTTGTCTCTAACAATACTTAATACCTTTGTCCTTCTGTGCACTCTGAATTGAGGCCAGAAACCCTATTAAGCTGTTAGAGCTCTAGCCTGGTTAGCTTTTTACAAATCCAGATAATTTCCTGGCAGAACTGACAAAACAGATATGGCTACAGAAAATAATATGTAATTTAAGGCATGAGATCACTCAAGAAGAGCTAAATAAAGCACAATTATGTATCTGTTGAGGATAAATCTTTGCAAATCAGGTGGTTTTTTACCCTGCAGCCCAGCTTTGAGGATTCTTAATTTGGCAATGGACTGTGGTCTGTGTAAGAATTGTCTTTTTGTCTTTCCCTGAGCATCATGCACTGATTTCTTGATTAAATGCTTATAATAATTCTGAGAATGTGAAGAGGTGTTTTCCTAACATTCTCTGATATTCTCTGGGGAAAAAAATAAAAAAAATCCAAAAATAGTTTTCATAGTTCACCATTTCTGTTACCTGGTTGCACAGATGCTCTGTTACAGATTTATGGTGCTTTGTCAGTTATTTTTTTCAGATGTAACAAAGAGCAGTGTCTTAGAAATCTATTAGGACTTTCATGTTGTATTTTGTTGGAAGGTGGCTGTCTTATCAGTGTGGAGGGTCTGGCCTCTGTGGCCCTCTGCTGTAGTCAGTTGGCTTGGCAGGGTCCCTCACAAGATTTGGATGTCATTTTTAGCATAGGTTTTCTGCAATGTTGTCTGCTAGTTAGACTTGAGCTCTACAATTTCTACAGGTTTTTTCCACTTATTTTTATGAATTACAAGTAATTCAACTTCAACTGACTCCCTGTTTGCAAAGGCTAAACTGTTTGGTAAATGTGCAGCTTGTAAGTTTATGTCTAAATTTTCCATAACTATTGATAGTAATATGTTCTGGCTATAACATGTCCTAACTATTAATAAATTATTTGTTTGAGGGGCTCGATTAGTGATTCTTACAGCAAGTCATGGTATTGTTCTTTGAGTTCAAGGATTAATTCAATTTTCTTAGAAACAAACCAGACAGCTAAAATGTTTGTGGCTGATGCCAGGTAAAGCTATAGAGGAGAGAAGTGCAATACTGGAGTTGTCCTGGAAATGTGAGGGGTCATACTGTCATGCCTTACTCTTCAGCAACATATCTGAAAGCTATCAAGAAATGAAATGTCATGAAGATAGAAGTAAATGTTTTCTCATGTAAAAGCTGTATTATTTACAGAAGAGGAAATCTGATACAACTGTATACATTTCTACAGGCATTCATACCTTGTCTGACTTCAAAGAAGCTAGAAAGAAGCTGTTGGACACATACAGGGAAAGAAAGCATAATTCTGCAAGGAATAGATTATGTGTTTTGATGACATGACTATAGTCAGGAGATAATTAGCTTTTACTATGCTTAATCTTTAATACTAGTGAATCCAAATGCACTGAGACTCCAGGAACAATCCTTATTTATCAGCTTCCTTGACAGTGTCTGGATTCCTATATGTTTCCGGAACTGTTGCTGGCATGTTCTGCCTGTATCAGAACACCTTGAGAGATGGATGGAAGTGTTGCTCAGTTTCTGGCCAAATGCCCTGAGGACAACAGGGTACATGACTCAAAGTGTCCTGTTTAGTCACTTAGTAATTTGCTGTTAAAAGAATATTAAAGCTTTGGGATGAAAATACTCAAAAGGTGACTGATAAAGTTTCTTGTACAACTTTGCATGCAAACTTGAAGTTACTCTTGAGTAAAAATGCCATCAAAACAAATGCCAAGTTATGTATGGTCTTCTAACTGATGTCACATCATATTTTAACAGTGCTATGATAGTATGCACATGGAAACTCATTAAGTCATGAACAGAGAATAACAAACTACCTAAGACAAATAAGAAAGAGATCTATCTACCCAGGGGGTTTTGTCATACTATCTCATAGTTACTGCAGATGAAGGTAAGGCTTCAAGTTTTTGGTTTAAATTTTATATGTATATATATACATGTTTTTATATATATATAATTATATAATTATATTACTCTGTATTCCAGATGCTGTGCCCTTTACTAATGGTAATCCTCAGTTCTTTCCCTCATAATATTCTACCTCTTTCTTATTCTGCTCCCACATGCCTTCAACCTGCTGTTCCCATCACTCCAGTTTTTGATATCTTGCAGCATCAGCCTATCCTCTGTGTCAGGACCTGTGCCACCTCCTGGCCCTGTCCTGCTGTTGTCACCTCCCTCTGGAATATCGCTATTTCCTTTCCCTTCACCTACTTTTGATAAAGTCAAAAGAAACTGAAGATAAGCACACAGGGGAATCTGGCAATTTAGGCAGCTTTACTTGTGCCAGCTCTTACGTGTAAATTTTCAGATGTCCTGCTCCTTAGACTTCATGCCCCTTTTGCATCAGCTGCACTAATTTTACGAAATACTTCCTCCCCATAAAAGCTCCCCTCAGTTCTTGACAGCTATGTCTCAGAAAACATCTCTTGGTAACTCAGGATAGAGCTTCCCTGTGACATGGAGTGAAACTCTGGTGTGCGAATGTGTATATAGATGGATATGGTACTGTTAATGTAAAAACACATGCTACAAAACAGAAAAGAGGTCTTTTGCATATAGGTCTTCCAATACTTGCCAAGCATTGGATGATTCTCATGTTAATCCTCACTGGGATAACAACATTTTGGTCCTGGGTATCTTCCTGGCAGTCACATTATTTTGCTTATGTTCTTTGGAAACAAAGGTACTTTTTCCAGGAAAAGTCCTTCTAGGAGATATTTCATCTTGAAGAATATTTCAGTGCAGAGCAACTGTAATTTACTTTTGTGGCTAAATTAGACCTGTTCTGTTTTCGAAGGAAAGAAGTTGAAGGATTTGAATGTCTGGTGGATTCTGCTTTTTCTCATAAGTGAAGGTAAGACATATTAAACACTCTTTTTGATTCAGAAGTATCATCTCATGACTTCCCATTGCTCTTTACCATGGGTGGGCATCAACGTGGCAAGAAAATAAATGTTGTTGGGATTTGCTCTAGAAATGCTAATTGTGATATCATGTACCTCCTAGAAAACCATATATTTAGTAACCGGAAAGCTGCCTGGTGGCAAAGGAGCTGGGGTGTGGATCGACAGTGGCTGAACACAAGCTGACAGTGTACCCAGGTAGCCAAGAAGGCAAATGGTATCCTGGCCTGTATCAGCAATAGTGTGGCCAGCAGGACCAGGGCAGTGATCATCCCCCTCTACTTGACACTGATAAAACCACACCTTGAATTCTCTGTTTGGGCCTTTCACTGCAAGAAAGACATTGAGGTGCTGGAGTGCATCCAGAGAAGGGCAACAGAGCTGGGGAAGGGTCTGGAGCAAGAATCTTGTGAGAAGTGTCTGAGGGAGCTGGGGGTGTTTAACCTGGAGAAAAAGAGGCTCAGGGGGAACCTTATCTCTCTTTACAGCTGCCTGAAAGGAAGTTGGAGTGAGGTGGTCTCTTTTCCAGGGTAACAAGTTATAGGACAAGAAGAAAAGGCTCAAGTTGTGCCAAGGGAGGTTTAGAGAGGGAAAACCAATAGGACAAATTGCTTAACAGAAAGGGTTGTGAGGCATTAGAACAAGATATTTAAAAGACATGCAGTCAAGGTGCTGAGGCACATGGTTTAGTAGTGCAATTGGCAGTGCTGGATTAATGGTTGGATTTGATGCTTTTAAAGACCTTTTCAAATCTAAATAATTTCACAAGTCTATGAGTCCATGGATGTGAATCAGCTTGGCCAGCATTAGGGAGAAATACTAGTGAAGTCCTAGCATCACTCAGGTTAGTTAAGGTCCCTGAGCCCAGGTTTAGCAGTATCTTCTAGCACACAGTAGATTTCTCTAAGGCAGAAGGTTAGCAAGACTTCAGGGAATCCATCCCTTGCCTGCAGCTTCAGCCCTTACCGCTTTTGTTCCTTCTCGACCAGCTGGATACTAGATTCTACACAGTGCCACTCCAGATAATTTCATCTTATTTCTTAGCATCGGCATATTCTCTCCAGTATAGCAGTCTAGAGACATTTTAGCCAGGAAGAAAAAAAAATTAACAGAAAATTACTTTCTCTAGTTCTCTTATTTTGAATGTGACATGTCAAGGATGAAATGTTCAGGAGTGTTTAGTGAGGCAAAGACAGCTTTGGAAGTCATCCTTTCATCATTTGACTTGGATAGCATGGTATGACTACTGAAAACCAGCAAATACCACCAAAAGCAGTATGAATAACTTGCAGATATTGAATAATTGACAGTATCAAAGATACTGGTGAAAATGAATGGCTATTAAAAAAAACCTCTAAAATCACCTGTTTTCATGATTAGGGGAAATTATTTTTAGCTGAAGGCTATGGAGCACATAAAATAATGTGGCTTATACAGAGGTAGCAATATTATTTTCAGATTTCTGTCCCAGATTTTAATGAAGAAACATCCAAATGGAGATGATGGCTCCACCCATTCACACCAATTGGTACTGAGAAATATATTCACAAGGTCAAGTAAAACTGCATTCACCTTTTCTTGATCTCTTCCGGCACAGTTAACTAGGTAAATGTGCTCAGAAGTAAGGTCACATTAAGAAGACTCAGTTCAGTTCCCATAGACAAGGGGCATCAGTTATCTCTCTATATGCAACAAAGGCCACAGTCCAGGCAGGAGCTACAGATGATCTGAAGAAGCACTCAGTCCCCAAACACCTCAGGTCTCTAAGCATGCCACATATCTAAGATTCTACAAAGCTACTGTGCTACAAGCACTGATATAATGCCAATAAGCTATTTCTGGGACTTCAGAAAGGCTTAATGAAAAATCTTACTAAGCAGAACTACTAGGCAAGCACTGGGGGAGAACAAGGGCCTTCTTGTAGCTTGGGTAGGTCTCTGTGCAATACACTGAAAACTTGGTTTAGATCCCTGTTCTGTCTAATTGAGTGCTTTCCACCCAGGTTTCCCTCTCCTACACCTTAGATATAGACTAACTTTTCAGGTATTTGAGGTAAATGTCATTCAATGATTTCTATCACTTTTGTCACATCAATCATTGATGCTCACAGGAATAGGAACCCATAAGGGTATGCACCTCCTCTATCTGAAATTAAATCTTTGATACCTTCAGAGGTTTTCCATGATCAGTTCTTTGAATACCTAACTCTCTCCAGGGCTGACTGTCCTGGAGGTGACAATACCCCAGGCTCAGTCCCCTAAATGTTTTTCATCTGAGTGTTGCAAGCCTGAAGGATCCTTATGGTTTAGCCCTTAATCGATCTTCTCCATTCATTCCCCACAGACATAATGATGTTCCCACTCCAAAGCCACAGGGTATTCTGAGGAACAATGTATTCTTCTGTGCTCCTGAAGAGCTCAGTTACTGTAATAATGGAGAAAAAAGTACACAGGCTGGCAGACATTGTATAGCCATTTACCCCAATAGCACAGGGCCCTGCATATGTGTTAAATGCACTTTTGTTTATTTGAGAGCAAAAGGGGCTGAGAAATCATACCTATTGAAAATTCTAACCCACCTTCATAACAGAGAGAGCTATTGCAAAGAATCCAGTTTCTTACTTTGTTAGGTTAGCTTGACATGCTTTCTGGAAATCATGGAAAAATATATACAGATCAGCTACAATATAAGTTACTTGGGAAGTTCTTAGAGGAAAGTTAGACTGACAAAACAAGCAGTGCTTGAATTCTCAGAAGTGGACTGTGAGGCATTATATTTGTCACGATTCAGACAGGAATTTTCAATGCTTAAAATAATTCTAAGAAGAAAAATGTTGGATTTTGCTGATTTTAATGAATACAGAGGTGTCAAGAGCAAGGTTTTGGCATGGATAAGCCTCAGAAACAGTATAACTGCTTCTGAGTCTTTTCCTTTGAACAGAAGTATGGGATTCAAAAATTCAAGTTGCAGGCTATTAATATCTTTAGGTAAAGGTAAACATGACATAACTTTTGCCTCCCAGACATGAATCTACAAAATAATGGTCCAAGAGGGTGACTTGATTCTTGACATCAAAGCAATAGGCAGTCAAGCAGGAAAAATTAACCATATATTACGTGTTATGATATCAGTGATGAGCCTGAAAACATCCTAAAAACATCTCTGGAAATTGGAAAGCACTTCACGTGGCCTTGATGAAATACAGAAAAGTAATTGCTCCACAGATCGACCAGTTTGGGCCCAGGTATGACACTATAATCCCTCCCAATCATAACTATTTCCTCACAGATATGTTATCAGGGGACTTGCCTACTGTAAAAGATGCCTTCTGTTTTCATATCTCCATGCATGTCGGTGAAGCTCTGAGGGTCCAGATTTTAAAACTAAAATCTACAATGGAAGTTAAGACCAACAAGTTAACTCAGCCCTCCTTCCACCTAAGAAATTCCAAAGCTATCAGTGAAGACTGCACAAAGCAGCAGCTGGGATGTGTGGGTCCTACTGGGTGTCTTGATCACTGAGAAGCTAAAGAATAAGACACATCTTTAGTTACCTAAGACAGAATTAAATCTAAACTTGAAGTTAAATCAAATTGTTAAAGTACTTAAAGGTCTAGACTCCTATGAAACAGTGAAATATAAGGATGTGAAAAAGCTCAAGTACTTTTACGATTTCTATGCAGAAACCAATCAGGGAAAGGTAAAAAAGAGGGCAACTGAGTAAACCACCTGTACCTCAACATCATAAACTGTGATAAACCATGTCTTATTGACTTTCCTTTAACAATGTCTGTCTCCATCACTGCAGAAGGATGAGGGTGAGTGTAAATAATGATTTTAAGTACCTCACAGGTTTCACTGCAGCATTTTTAGGAGTTCATAAACCTCATCATTTGGTCTTGCTGGGGTTCAAGAAGACAAACACTTTTAAGGGTAAATGTTTACTGTTCAAATGCATAACAGGCCACAGAAATACAAAGTGATAATAAAAAACTAGCTTGTAAGAATATCATTCATTGCTTCTTTGCTTATTTTATTTTACTACTATAAATTATTGCTGGGCAATAACCTCTGAACTTATTGCCAAGTGATCAAAGTCGGTGCCCTATGGATGCTTCAGAAAGCTCATCCTCTGGCTGAGTGTGATGCACAGAGGAACACTCAGAGAGAAAAGTCAGAATGAGAGGAACATGTGCATTTTAAAGCCAGTAGCATTTAATGAGCCACAAATCTAGTTTGATCTTCACATTCTCCTTCTTATGTCTCATAAAGATTTCAAGCATTGTTCTTAGCCTTCAAATAACGCTTCCTCTGGAGGGGAAAAAAGGAGAATGTCTCTGACAAACTGAAATTCATGGGAAAATCTGTTATCAGAGCACCCTGGCTTTGTCCCTGTGTCCAGCTGGCCATGTCCTTACCTGCCAAAATTTTAAGAGCCACCCTTGAGAACAGAGCTGTAACTGTGTACAGGTCAGTACTGGTTTAAGCAATACTTCGTGAAGTATAGCCTGCTGCCCTCCAGAAACTGCTGGAATTGCTTTGGTTAATATCTGTTTCACATAACACATCTTCTGGGAATCCTGCTTCAGTGCATAATCCAAATAAATTTTTTATTTTATTACCTAATAAAAGGGACTTTAAAGACCATGTGGATCTGTAATTGAAGATTCTAGACTTAAAGAGAGAACAATTTTATAGAAGCACAAGGGACATGGTGTTTGTTATGAAAGCAGAGACTACCCACATCATAATTTCTGCACAGCAGATGTGGAACAAAGAGATACAGAGGAATGGCTGGAGGCAGACATTGGCTAGTCCTGGACTGGTGCTGAAAAACAGGAACAAAACGAAGTAAAAGGAGCCTTTCCTAAGTTCTGCCCTGCATATGCCACTACTCATCAGGATCACCCTGACTCACCAACCCCTCTCCTGCAGCATGAACTCGGCTGTACTGGGCTGCACAGACCAACAATAGCCCCAGTGGTTCCTTTGAGCCTCAACTGAGCTCAGCAGCAGCTTAAAGCTGGGACCTTCCCCACCCTACACACATGCACATTCACTTCACAACTCCAACAGAGAAGGGTGGGAGTCTATGGGAAACATCTGGCATGAAAATGATGCCCTGCCTCAGGTAGGCCCATTTCAGGTGTCTGGCTTGAAATAAGACTGTTTCAGAGATGTCAGGTGCTTGGCTGAGTGGCAGTGATGCTCTATACTATGTTCTTATCAATAACCCAAGCGATGACCTCTCACTGCATCTCACCAAATCTGGAGGCTTCTGAAGAGCACGGTGGTTTTCCTCACACATCCTGCTGCAGGGCAGGGGATTCATTCTGACCTTGGCCTGTATTTAAAAAAATGTTTCACAGTGACTTAAATAAAACACTTTGAGGTTTTTATTATTTTGGCCAACATTTAAAAGGAATATTGGAAGAGACGAAACAGTTGCAAGCTCCTCTTCATCGAAACCTGCGAACCTGGTGATGTTATCTGAAGTCAAGAAGATACAGTGACACAAAGACAGTCTTTAATCTGGAGAAGATGGAGATCAGATCACAGGTTAGAAAACAATCAAGAACTAAATGAAGACTTTGTGGATTGGGCATCAAACAGTTTGATTGAAAGATTAATGGGGGCTAAAGGTGAAATTCTTGGAGGAGCTTTTTATGATCTTTTTTATCAACATCCTGAATGATTTGTCAAAATACAGGAAGATAAATATGCGAAGGACGGGAAGAAATACCTTGAGGACAGGTTATTGTGTTTTACAAATATGGTTTGGGAACAAACATTAGAATGCATTGGAGTAAATTCACAAAAAAGATTTAAAATTAAAATAATGTTTCTTATCATAAGACCTGTGGGGATCTGGAATAACCTGCCATTTGGAGTAGTGGAGACAACAAATTATACATATCTAACCATTTTAATGCTATTTTAATTGATATTGTCTGCTATCACCCTCAGTCAGTGAAAGTACCTTTTCATCTAGAATGGCATATAGTTTCTTCTTCCCAGGGTCACAACAAGATTAATTACTGAGTGTCTCCTCTTGGTTTCTGGTATTATTCACTACTGCTTTTCTTGTGGCAAACATTAGCTTTATGATGTCTTCTATGCCTCACATATTTAAAAAATGGACTTAGATTGTACTCAGCCCTGCCAGCACATTTTTCTACCTGATGTCTTGTTCCCCTTCATACTTTCTAATTTAGAACAATCATGACATTTTTATTGTGTCATTATATTTTATGGACTGGGTTCTCCTTTTACTTTGCACTTGACTGAAAGAAGAATCCCCAAACCTGCATTAGTGAATCAGTCTACTTCCTATTAAAATAAACTGGCAAAATTCAGTTTACTTCCTAATAAAATAGATCAGTGAAACTGTGAATGTGGAGTCAGGAGAAAGAACAAACAGACAGAGACTGGAGCTCCTGTTATTGACATCGCTTTGCAGGTGGCATATTGTAAAAACATTTCTGGATATTGGTTGCTTTTACCATGAGTTTTCTCTGCTTCTGTGCCGTGGAGATGAGTAAATACAACAAGCTGTCTCACCTTTGCCTGCCACTTCATGGTAAATCAGGATACCCAGTTGAGCACTCAGAAATTTATCATAACATGTCTCCAGTCACAATAACTGTTTCTAAACTGTGCTGGAGTCAAAGTCATCCCTTCTGTTTCAGGCCTGACAGAGTCCTTGAGTAACTGTTTGGATTTACTGACTGTGATAATTGTTTAGGTACAAGTATTACATCTCTCTGCAAGCCTGGTCTTAAAACTTTCTATGAGATCCTTAGCAATGAGAAGGCTGCTAAAGGGAGAAGAAAGGTACTTACGTGTGACTGCACAAAAAACACAGGCAAGAATTAGCAGTTAAATCATCACTGGCTAAAAGAGTTTGTTGATTGTCCCACCTGCTCCCGCTCCCAAGCTCGCAGTTGTCAAAGTTCTAATGGTATTTATGAGGTCCTTGCTGTTAGTCTTGCCATTTAGAGCAATGTGTCCACCTTCCTACCTTCAAATGAGAGCAACCCAAGCTATAAAGAGTTTTGACTCCATATGTGCTGCATGGGCTGAGACCCCACAGCTTCACACTGATAAATGCCTGCTTTGAAGAATCACTCTTACATATTTAATGCAGGATGTCACCAGTGCTGGATTCACCTGTGCCTCCTTCTCATGTTTCATGCCTTTAGGAATCTTAGCAAAACAAATTTGCTCAGTCTCTCATATAAAGTGCTTATCTGTACTGCCAGCTCAAACATCTCCTGGGAGCTATCACTTTAAAAATACTCAAGTTGTTCAGCCTGACATCATTGACTAGTTTATAGTCAACCTACAAAATTGTTCTTCAGAATCCAGGAAACTTGAAATGTTGAACATGAAATAGAAGAGTCCTTAAGTATACTTATTCAGGGAATCAGACTTAACCAGATGCTGTGTCCAGGTGCTGTAATATTACCTGCCCTCAAAGAAACAAATAATCCTGTGTTGCTTACATGACTTGTTTGCCAACAAGACCACATTATTGTCTCTGCCTAGTGAGCCGTGTGACATCAATATAGTGTGTAAAATGTAAGGGATCCTGCAAAAATGTAACCCCTTCAATTGAATAAGCCATGAAACTTTCCATTTGTTCATCTATATTTCTGGCATACGCTTTAGCTATAACTTACAGTCAACAATCTGTTTGAAGTGTTAAACAGTGTTAAACTGTACATCCAGGTAACTTGCCATAATCCCAGCTGACTGAAGCGCAGTATGTTTCATAAGGAAAATGCGGAACACAGTGACCTGTAAAGCTTTGTGTTAGTAGCCAGTAGATCCTCATGGCAAAACATCAGACAGAGTGGGTGTTGGTTTTTTCCTCTGTATTGGTAATATTTTATTACCTCTTGCAGCTCCTTTCCCAAGAAATAATAGAAAGACAAAATTATGAGTCTCAGCAATTTTAAAGTGATATCCAACTGTCGCTTCTGTTAGAACAGTTTCTATTAATCCTCTTTTTAATTTTTTTGTTTGTTTGTTTGTTTTTGTTAAAAGTTGAACTGAAGTTATGTGCATGTGAGCAGTGTTTGTTCTGGGGTTAGGAAAAGTGCTGTGCAAAGGTCTGTGCACAACTGCACAATGCTTCAAAGGCACTGCCCTCACTTTCCCCCCCTGTTCCCACACCCAAACATGCTCTGGGGAGAAAAGCAGCCATGTGCCCACTTGTTAAGCCACGACACTTCAGGGACAGAATGGAAATCAGCTGTCACCTCCTCTCCCATCCAATTAAGGCTGGCAGGAAGAAGGTTTTCTGGAACTTGTTGCTGATTTTTTGGTAGACAGCAGAACATGTGGTGAGAGGGTTTCTCATCCTCTTGGCCTCTTGTTCAGCTGTGCTGTCTACATCATGCTTTAACCCTGAAGAATTAATCTCTTGCTTTGCAGAGGATGTTCAGGAAGTAAAGCTGGCAAGGAGTAAATGTCAGATGAATTTATCCTACTTGCTTACTGAAGCAAGGTCAGAGAAGGATGAGAAAGTGATTAACTTATATGGTCTGAGAAAACAGAGCTGCCACTGCAATTCATTGCTTTAATGTGTTATTTTTTAATTATATAGCTATAAGTACCTATTTTATGAAGGTAAATTTGGCTGTAAGTGCAAAGTCAAGGCACCCACAGAACCAAGTGCCTTGATGTATTACAAGCAGAGTGCAATGCCTGCATTTGACAGAAGTCTGTCAGTTTGCACAGAGAGCTAAAATCCATAACTTGTCTCCTTTTCTAATGCCTTTCCAACCACACGATCTATGAAAAGCACAAAATCTTGTAAACAATCTTTTCATTTGAGCCTTGATATACTTTAACTATACAGTAGTTACATATTGCTATTACAGCTTTTTTTTCCCCCCCCAGTAAAACCTTAATGTCAGTCTTGCTCATCAGTTCCTGGCTACTGACATGTACTTTTGTCTTTTGACTTCATTTCATGAAGCTATCAGATTTGCTAGCCTAATGACCTTTAGGAATCTGAACCTAATTGCTAAATAAGTGCTCAGTAGATGCTATGGCACAAGTAGTTAGCTGTATCAGCAACACAGAATTTGTGGGAATTCAGTTCTGGAAGGAATAACTAACCTCTGATTTTATGTTTCGTTTTTGAAGCTTTTGAGCATTTTAAAAGTGGGGTTTTTTTCTTAATGAGAAAAATTTGTAAATATTTGGAAGGAGAAACTTAGTTCTCTGTTACTTTTTATTTTTTAGGTCAGTTTAAGTTAAAATAGATAAGTACCACAATTTCATTTTTGTGGAAAAATCCCCTCCAACAAAGGAAAAAAATATTCATTCCTCATTTACCTTGCTAATACTTTTCGTCATCTCTTGAAGGTGCTTGAAAAATCTTTGAGATTACCCAATACAGAGTTTAAGCCCAAACACCCTGTTTCCATTCACTCTACATATCAAAAATCTTTAAAATCACTTTGCCCTTGGTTGCTGCGTGTATTCATTTTGATGTCTCAACAATGAGAAAAACAGTGAGTCACTTCTCCACAGATAAAGTGACTCCATATACACCATCATAATCTGAGCTAGTATGGTTCTATCATCTCTGACTGGGGAAAATGGAAAGTTAAGGATTGCTGTCACAGCTACACTACATTTAAGATGACAGTGCTTTAACATAATTTGGACACGTAGACTGTTGCACCTAAGAAGTGAATAAACTTTATTTTCTGACTTCCACTATTGCTGGTCTCCAGGTCTTTGTATTTCATAACCTCTTGAGATTATTCTCTCTCCTTGTGTTCATGCCTCAGCACTTGCTGGATTCTGAACTCACCAGGATCCAAGAATTTGGGCATGTCCCAGGAGAGATCAGCTTTAGAGATTCAGTATGAAAAAGGATAAGATTGACCACCCCTCAAAATTCACTATATATATACCAAGTATACACAACAACAGCAACACATATTGATGCATCCAAATGTGGAAAGGAGAAATCACACAGGAAATAGGCAATCATGTTGTTGTACAGATATCTGCTCCGCACCTGTAAGAATGGTTGATAGCCTAGGAATGACTAGACAAGAGCGCAGATAGCACTGTTATGCCACTGTCTAAACAGTGACAATGAAAAAAAAGTGTATTTCAGTATTAGAGGTCAGATAAAATTACTACAAACAAAACATGCAGGTTATATCTCCAAGCTTTAAAAGAATTGGGTTTGGGAGGCATAAATTAGGGGAAAAGCTCTATGCAGTGTTAGTGAAATCATCACTAGATGATATTGCAGTCAAACTGAAAGATCACACAAGAGCACTTCATGCTAAAGCCTGACTCATCTCAGAACACAGAGTTGATAGCTTCCAGACATAAAGTAATTTATGTACTTTATTGTTGTTATAATTTTCTAATTTACTCAGGAGTCTACAAGAGAGGGAAGCTTTCTTAAGTAGAGTTTTTATTTTTTAAACTTGTTGAACGAGCAAGAGAAAAAAATATAAACTGCCTTGGTCTAATCTCCTTGATTAAAACAATGCATTGGAAAACAGAAAACTATCTCCAGCTAATAATTTAAGAAACTCAAAGAACAAACTGAGTTTAAA
>JAWWLZ010000001.1:40740743-40762156 GCA_035041345.1 Poliocrania exsul | reverse complement strand
TAAAACAATGCATTGGAAAACAGAAAACTATCTCCAGCTAATAATTTAAGAAACTCAAAGAACAAACTGAGTTTAAACTGTTATTCCTTTACTGTGGAGTGGAAGAAATAAATAACACAAACAATAACATGAATATATTTGGAAATACCCCTTAAAATGTCAGACCCAGCTGAAGACATGTAGAAACTCCATAAATATCTCCATTTTCTTGTTGTACAGATAAACTGTATAGATTATCTGTAATCCATGATTTTTTTTTCAGTAAATTAAGTTTGAAAAAGTAATTTTTTCTTCTTTTTATTCTTTTCCAATAGATGTAGGAAAGCTATTTAAGCTGAGAAAAATCATATAGACAATGTCCACATGCTTCCAGGACTTCAGAGGAGGGCCATGCAAAGACTGAAAAATATAATATTATTTGACTCCTTGAAAAGAACTTTGAGAAATGGTTTGGATCCTACTCGGTAAGTATTTTCCCACAGATTATGTAGCATTTCTCAACATCTTTAATAGAACATAATGAAATGCTGTTTCTAGATGTCAAAGATAAAGAGTTTCAGTCTAAAAATACAGAATAACTCCACAGTAGTGAATTAACTGCCACTTAACATTATGAAAAAGGTCAGATTTTTCTAGAAGGCTGTTCTTCTGGAGGAAGTTCTGTGTCTAATATGTATCCACACATGTGTGTGCACAGGCTACCTGAGGTTTAATAATGTCTATTAAACTCTCTATTTAAAACATGTTTCTAAGCTTTGGTCATTTATATGACACTTAAATTAGTTCTTAGGTTTGAGGGCTGGGAAAATTCCTTCCTCAAATCTTAAATATTGAGGTACTTTTGTTTTCCTCTAGTCATCTACTATGAGCAAAGCACAACTTGTCTGCTGTTTAGATGCCTCAGATTAGTAGCATCCTATGCATTCATATCGTCAGCCAGTAGAACAGAGTTCTTCATCCTAGTGACTGCAGTTTTACCCTGTGGAAGTCTTTACAAAACAATATTTGTACAAATATAATGGTACAGGTCAGAGTAGAATATGCAGTACTCCCTCAGGGAGGTAAACTGTGTGTAGTGAGACCTATCTATATGTATGTGTGTACTGAACAAGCAGCACATGTATTTCAGTAAGAAGGTTAAGAAATGGCTTATGGTGTATTTTTAAGGGGCAGTATGACATCTGCAGTTAATGAAAGCAGAACAAATATTTTTTAATTTAATTTACCTTAAGGGAAGATATAGAAATAAACGAGGGTGTACTGACCCCACCACATGTTACTATTTTCAATGAATGAGCTGCCTTGAAAAAGAATAAAATTTATGAAACAGCCATACTCATACACCAGACACATCTTAAAATATGTAGGTATAGATACTCAATAGATAATCAATTCTTAGCCTCAAAATACAATATTTGTCATTGGGCCCCAGCTTCAGTAAGGCATGTTTAGGCATCACCTACTCCTAACACATTATTACTCCCCCAAAACATCTATGATAATCTGTCTAATCATTAGCCAAGAGTCCTTGATTTCCCACAGAGGAATGAAATAAAAATAATAGGGCAGCTGAGAAAGTTTTTTTAATCTTTTTTTTATTCTAAAGGATGAGACTGGTTTATAGCACTTACTTTTGAAAAAGGAAAAGCATTTGTGTATGGCAAAAGAAAGCATTGCACTTGTAGAGTTTTGCATTAACATAGGAAAAAACCTTTTCTAGAATCATCTAAGCATTGAATCTGTCAAGCCCATCTGGCAGAACTGGTACGTTATGTAGCAAATGCTGAAGATGAGAGGCAGCTCAACACTTGTATGAACAGGGGCTGGTGCTGTGATTGAATCCACTGTCCCAAATGAGGCTGGCAGAACCCCCTTAATTGGAGTGAATCTGTGTTTGACATAATCCTTATTGCAAAAAAGGGTCCATAGCAGGAAAGTTTAAGCCTCTGTCCTGATCCTACCCAGACACAGCATAACCTATGGATGGCATCTAATTAATGAATTAACTCTGCTCATCTTTTTTCTCCTGACAGAACAGTTCATCTGCACAACTATAAGGCACCTACTAAAGGAACACATGATGGGCGAATCTTTTGTTAAACGGATTAACTGCGAGCTACACTGACTGTTTGACTCTACCTCTACCATTTATTGAGAGAAGAGAGCTTAGCTGCCTAATTCCTCTATAGCCACCTACTTGCATACACTGACATCATGGTATTTTGATAGTAAAATGACCCCCAGTCAAGCAGTTCAGTTAAAGCAGAACCAGAGTCTTATAACCTCAACGGGCATCAAAAAAGGTTTGGATAAAATCTATAGTATAAAAGTTGTCTAAAGCCAATGGGTTTCTGAGGGGTAAAAGGGGATGCACAGGGTGTGAGTCAGGCAAGGACAGAGAAGAATTAACAATCTGGTGAGTGTCTAACTGTCAGTATATAATAATTCAAAGGAAAAATAAGCAGCTACTACTATCCAGCAGCTTTTTGCAATGGATTGAATCAGGGGTAGACTATTCATCAGGAGGAAGAGAAACAAAATTCTGCCATGAGCAGTACCAGCAATTTGGCCTGGCCTGTATGCAGAGCTGACAGCAACACGATGGTTTGTGAGTTGCTTGGCTCCTCTAATTTAAACAGGTCTGAAAAATAAACCTACCAATTTTGATACTGTGGTAATTATGTAGCAACATTTTAATTAAGAAGTCACTTAGCTTTCCACAATGTCAGTCTTTGACAATTCCATGATTTTTTGTTTTCTTTCACTACCTTGTCTCCAGAGTGAGGATTACACCCCTTTGGGGGTTTTCCTCACTACCTTAGTTTAGAAATCTCAGTAGCACAGGGACAACAACTGTTCCCTTTAGTTTTTCTCCCTCTTCTACACTAACTCAGATTATCCAGTACAGTGTGCAGTAGAGCTTAACTGGACAACATAGCTCTGTATTTATAGAAATTTGACTTTTGACCATTGGTCCCACCCTGTATTTGATTCTTGAAACAGAATGATGAATTACCAGTTTTACTTACATTTTCAATTGCTTGCCAATCTCCCCCTCTGTCATTTAGCTCCCACACTGAGAAAAGATGTTAGTGATAATTCACAATATGTTTTCCTGATGATTGTTCAATGCTGACTACAAACACATGGCACTTTGCCCAGAAATTCAAATATTTTTCAGCAGAGCCACAGTCCACTGCAGCATATTTTTCGTGCTCTAAGGACATATCAGATAGAAAGACACATAACTAATGGCCCGCACTTGGGAGCAGCAGGACAGCTCCTTTGGCTTGTGAGTTGCAGAAAGAATGGCCCTACACTCCAGGCATCATCTCACCAGCTGGTGTGGCGAGCCTCACTGGGCAGAGAATGCATGCAGTCCTAGCAGCTGCCTGGCTGTGCACCAGCAACACCAACATCCCACGCATGGGGCGAGCTGAGCTGTCTAAGCAACACCTGTCTATGCAAGAGCTCTAAGTCCCTGAAGGTGGGTCCCTGTCCTGCAAGAGGGGCATGGCTTCTGCAACATGCCCAACTGCAGAGCACCTGAGAACTTCCCACATTTCCCTTTCACCAGCAACTGTCTGGTTCAGGGGTTCTCTCACTAAGCTTGAAGCAACATTTTTATTGGTAAGATGGTTCACCCACTTTGAGCTGAACTATGACAAAAGGTTTTCATTATTTTCTACTTCAATTAAATGTAATATTTTTTTTCAAGTTTTTATGAGGACTTTTGTTTAAAACCCTTTACAGGGTGCTTTTGTGCTGAAAATCCAACAAGTAATGACTATATGTCAAGTTGAAACAGTCAAATCCTCTCTTATGTAACGCTGCTGTTTTACAGGCTTGCAATTAAACTGCAGTCTTAGTCATTAGTACTAATTTAATATTGATCTTAATCTGCCTGCCTGGTAATTTTTATACCTATTAATTTTAGGAATATTTGGAGAGAACAGCTTATTCTGCTGATCTAATGAATTAATAATGTTAATAAGATTAAACATAAATTATATTTTTGATAATTTTAGTTCTATCAAGGCTGTAATCAATCAGCCTTACAAACTTCCATTTTTTGCAGTCAAAAGAATGGGGCTTTTCGCAGAGCTACAAAAATGTGAGTGAATAGAATGATATGACTTTAATGTAGCTTCAATGGACCCATATCACTCATTTGTTTTCCTCTGTTAGAAGACTTGTTAGGTGCTATACATATTTTCTCTATATTTACATCTAAAATAGTGGGAAGGTTTTGAAACCACTTACACATCTTATTCTAGATGTCTATTACTATTGTCTACACATTGTTCTTTTGGTAATAGGTGTATGTCCAGCCATCAGCATCAGACTCAGGAGTCTGAGTAGCCTGTGTGCTAGCTCTCTTTTGGGTTACAATTTAGCAAGTCTGCTAATAATTATTATTTAAAGTAAAACCTTCAGAATAAACTAGGATAATGTAACACTAAGTATTTTTTAATTCAAAATAAAAATTAAGGTAAAAAAGCTGCTGAAAATCTTCCAGTGTTATGATTATGAAACAGGACCCTGCAGAAAAATACTGGCTATGGTGAAGGTATAAAAGTCATTTTGAAGAGCAGTAGATTATCTTAAGTATTTTTTTGGACTGATCAAAACTATCCCATGTAGGGTCAACTCACACATGTATTTCCATTCAGGTGAATGAATGTTGCCTCCAAAAAGTCTGAAAGTGGAATATGACTTAATGATAACAATACCTGCTGTTCAGCAACACACTTATTTCTCATGAAAGCCAACAGTACTTAAATTCGTCCTTAAATGCTTGGCTGAGTGGGAGCTTACACATCTGATTCTCCAATTCTCATTCTTGTAGAGTAATACTTAGAGAGTCAGAAAAACTGAAACTATGTCAGTTTACCCTTAGCTAAAACAGCTCAAGAAAAGTTTTATGGGCTTGGTAAGGTCTACATCCTCGCTTATGAGCTTCTCATCTCCTGCAAAGCTGGCTGGAGAGACAGCTAAGATGGGCAAAGCCTTGGGCATCCCAGAGCACTTAGAGTATTTCATGATAATTGAAGATCAACAGGTTTATCCCAGGTTTAGCTCTACCATCTCCACTGCTGTAAAGGACAGTTAGTAAAAAAATCCATTTTGGTTTTCATTGAAACATAATATGTTTGTCCATACAAAAGCTGCTTTAAGAAGATGTTAGAGTGAACTGACAGCAAATATTCCAAGCCAATTTTTGTATCAGGCACAGTCAATACTAAGTTACTGAGAAAAGGCTTTTCTCCTGGAACTACTATTTCTGGTATTCTTCTGAGATACACAGACCACTGCTAGAGACAGGAAAAGGACCTGATGTACCTTTGACCCAGTACAATTGTTTTATGTCCTCCTGACATCCTTCAGCTGCAGACGGAAATGGGCAGCTACACACCAATAGTCCCCAAGTAAATGAAAGTCCCTCAAACATCTGTTGCTGGAATAGTTTCTGCTCTTTCTGCAGGACTGAAGCCAACACTTGCAGCTGCTTTATAATTTTCAGTAAACTTACTGTTGCCATTTCATCACCCATGTCAGGTTCTCCTCAGTTTCACATCTTTAGAGCCAAATTTGGAAAAGTCTAGAAACAATAATTCAAAAACTTATCCTAACCTGCCAGCATGGACCACACGTTAAGCTGAAGTCAAACTCATTCACTTCATCACATTTGGTTTTTAATTTTAATTTATACTTGTTAATAAAACATATAAAGATAACCGAAGAGATGATTAGGTCAAACTCTCTCTATGTTAGGACTGTTCCCAGGCCTTCAATGCCCATAGTGTCACAATCTCAGTGATTATACACATTTCGTCTTTCCTTACCTTTTCCTATACCTTGTGGAGTTAGGAGAGTGCTAATTCTGCAAGTCACAGAGCACAGCAGAGGTGTGTGAGATAGTCTCTAACAAACTGCTGATGTACTGGAAGCATTCTTGCTCAGGTAGCACTGAACTGTGCACAGTTTGATTTAACTTTCTCATTTCCAGTGCAAAGCCTGCCAGAATAATCCTCAGCAGCCAATAGAAAACACTCCACTGCTTCCTGAATGTGTCAAACCATGTACAAGTATTTGAGACAAACATCACACACACTTTGAAGACTCTGGTTAGCAGACCTAGAGATGTGGGTACAGCTCATCAAAAAATTTCTGCAAACATGCAGTAACTTGTTAAGATCTTGCATAGGCCTTAAAATGATTATTTGGTTTAGTTACTTCTTAAGTTTGGATTAGTAGAAAGAGGAGAGAATATTGATTATCAAAATACAAAGTATTCTAACTACTGGAATTTATTTCTATTAAAATATCAATTCTATAAAAGGATGGATTCACAAGATCGATCTAAAAATAATTTTGAGACATGAGAGATATTAATTTGTGTCAGTAGTTTACTCACAAAATACAGTGTATACATATGTGTCAATTATTCTGTTATGATAGTTTTGATAAAACAGAACTTGATGTACAGAAATTAACGTCAATTTAAACTAGCTTTACACAGGAAAATGCCACAGCATTACACACAATCTTGTGATAAACACAAAAAGAATTAAATCAATGTTTCAAAACTTTCTGACTAAGTCAGACACCTTTTAGCAGCTTCAATAACTGGTGATATTGTCAAACTATTGGTGCTTTTCAGGTTTCAGTGACTTAAATCTGTGGATTTTGGACCTAGGCATTGAAAAATGGCAGCCCTTGATCTTCTCAGCTAAATGAAATCTACATTAATTTCTCTGCAAAGGCCTTTGAAACAGAAAGTGTTAGTTTTTTACATTCTAAATATCATTCTAAATGGAAGAGGAAATCAATGGCTGAGAAGAATGTCCTTGTTTCACATATGACTCTCCAGAAATAAAATGTAGCTTCATTTTGGACATAATCCTGGACACTAAAATCCCTTACATGCCAAGTATAAACAGTAGACTGCTGTAAGCATTGGTTTGGAGAGTTCCTGGATTTGTCTTATAACTTTGCTGCAAATATAAGTACTCTAAGATAAGAATTTCCGGGTAAGACCTGTGGTTTTGAGATATGCATAAAAATGAAACTAAGACCTGTTCTTATGCAACTATGCCAAAGGTGATGCAAATGTCCTTGTCAAAGGGAATTGTATTTGGTAGTAAAAATCAACCCACCTTTTAGCTGTGACCTCTTTTCTAACTTGAATGATATCTTCTTGTCAATATCTTCACCATTCCTATGTCTGTCTCATTTCTATCATCACTTGGTCCTGTGTAGTTAGATACTTCTGTCACCTACCTTTATACCTAGTCAGTCTTTGTATTCCACTTCTGTCTTTTCACACTGTTTTTTCCTGATGTTCTGTTTGGGTTTTTTCTTCTTCTCCCCCCCGCCCCCCCCCCCTTCTTTTCTTTCCCTCAGAGAACGAACCCATTTGTTTTAGTTCATTTACCACTTTGCTTTTTCCCCTCACTGTTGTTTTCTCTATCTTCTTCCTGTCTTGGCTTACAGTCTTTTCAAATTTAGCAGACATGTTTACACAATGCTTCTTCAAGCTATTTCACTGGCACTTTTTCCAAAACATATGGTAAAAGCAAGGCATTACCCCAGACGTGTGAAGAGGAGCACACTGCTCATAAGTGATCATTTGTTTTCAAGGCAAAGCACATGACTGAACCACACAGGCACAGAGGAATCTTTTACTGTATGCTTGAAGCAATCACAAAGAAAACAAACAAAAAGAAAGAAAGAAAAAAGAACAAAACAAATCAAAAAAAGAGGACGTAAGTGAATTATTAAAAAAGTTATCTCCTAGTCAAGAAAGAATACCTAATTTAAAAAAGAAACAACTATATTTGGACTCAGTACTTTCCTGTAATAGGAAATAGGAATATAATGCAACTGCTCAGGATCTCTGAGAGTACAGTCCATGACTCTCATGGATTTTCTCTCTCCCCTGCAAGATCTCAAACTCCTTTCATCCAAGAATTCTTCTCTCTTCATTTCCAGTTACTTCCCATCTTCCTAGACTAGGTCCAGCTACTGCAACCACTATCTGTTCTATCTGCCACCACAGATCTATGCAGCTTCAGTGTTCAGGGCAGCAGAAGTACCTTGAAGAGACTATCGGCATACAAGAGGGCTGGCTGAATTATGCTCACACTCTTCAAAATAAGCATGAAGATTGCAAAAGTGCCAGTCAGACTCAACATCTAAATATGTCTCATTAGAGGAAAACTAGCACAAGAGATATCAGTTGGGGCACTATGAAGCTGACAGCTGCTATGGAAATGTTATGTATTTTATTACCATATTAGAAAAAAATTCACCAAAAATTGCATCCTTATACCCCCAGCATGCAGGGGTCATAGACATGTTCAGACACACTTCATTTATGCTCACGGAAATAAAATAGCATGGTGAGATACACATCATGAAAATACTATGAATACACTAAATACAGTCTTCAGACTCTCTTAAACAGGACCATGGCTGGGCAGCTTTTGGTAAATCTCACCCAAAGGATTCAGCTAGTGAGACCCAACACCTGAGGCTTCAGTGGAAGTGAGGCTGCCAAAGGGAGAGGCAGGGTTCCAAAAATAAATAATTTCTGGGAAGTTTTTTGAGAGCTATATCAAGTGGGTTATAGACACTTCTTGGTGTCAGCTATGTCTTTAACCTAAGATGCTCAACACTATAGTACTGAATGAGAGATCAGTGTTAAGGTTGTCTAGCTTATCTCCTTTCCCTAACAAGCTTGCTACAGCCCTGCACCAGCTAGAGCTATCGGCTTTGTCTCTGTACTAAACATAATCTTAACCTAAATCCTATGCCCAACCTAAATCCTAAGCCTAAACATAAACTTATGGTATGCCAGTGAATGAGCCTTACCCGAACCCCTCAGTTAAAGTCCCAAGAGTGATTTCTTTTTGAAGTTCATCTCCTACTTTGTCAACCCTTTGTAGACCCACTCCATCCTTAGCCCCCCACACCTGAGTCCAAGGCTTCAGGTTTCTCCTAACTCCAACCCTAAATGCAACCCTAAATTCAGATTGGGCTTGTCTGAACTTTAGTGGTAGACTCCCTGACTTTCTTGGTTTAACAAAGTTCTAATGGGACCATTTATTTTTCACTGGCCACCCCTTCCTTAAGAAACTTCTTTTCAGCTTCAGTCCAGCTTTTGTCTTTGTCTCTCACTTAGTCCTAAACCTAACTCTGACCTTAAGACCCTGGCCTGTGCTGAACGTAATCTCAAGATTCCTGCCTATGGCACTGTTGAAGAAGTTCCTATGCACAATTTGGCTTTTCAGTCTATCTCTTTCTTGATCAGGCCACTTGAAAAGGTACTCCAGCTGAAGCCATGCATGCTGTCTTTCCCATTATAGTAATTCCAAATGAAGACCACAAGTTCTTGGCCTTGGTTTATCTGTATACCAAGATTCTCAGTCATGGCCCTCTTGAATAAATAATTGGATTTCTCCTTGCAGCCCTGCTCCAACTGGAGCCCAAGGTTTTGTTCCTATCCCAGCACTAACCCTTAGCCTGACTCTTGACCTGGGCTGAAACCTACCCCAACACCATTGGGCCATATCCTTGTTGCACAGGTTCTTTGAGGGGATTGATTTTGCAGCCCAGCATCCCCTTTGCACTGACACTCCCACTGGAGAGAAACACAGGTTCTCCCTCCTAAACCTGATAGTAAATGTCACCCTAGGTCTTGGAATTTGCTGACCCTTAGTCACAGCCTGCTTGACTAAAGTGTCAAAGGAGATGTTTCCTGAGACTTTGCTGTAGACCCCTCCTTCCTTTTCAGCCCCTTTGAAACTTCTGTTGCTGTAGTCTTATATATGAACATAATTCTTGACAACAGCGGAGCCTTAGCATCAATCCTTCAGTCACAGCTCTTGTTAATTAATTCTCTTAGGAGTAGACTTTCAACAGCTCACCTTCTTGTGCAGTGTTTGGAAATTGTATTAGGCTTAGATTCAGATTTGGACTAATTTTACCGTCACAGTTAAGAGGCTGAAAAATCCTAGGGCTCCAGCTGAAGTGTGATTGAGAAGGGGATGACCAAGGGTTGAACTACAGGTAGAAATCCCCCCCGAGAACTTCTTCAAAATTATCCTGGCTGGCAACATGGAGAAAGCTCAGCCAAGGTCAAGGGAAGGGCCTGATGCTGGGCTTGGTATGGGGAAGGAGACAGAGCCTTTCACTTGTAATGTGCAAAAATGAAAAAACACAGACAGGAACAGCAGTTCTGATGTGGGTTGACAAGTCATGGTCTACCAGGTGCCAGCCAAGAGTTGCTTCAGCCAGGTCTGTGCCCCACAGAAACTAAATCCATCATGTCCTGAACTTCAGCCAGTCAGAGATGTATGAGGTGCCCTGGCTCACACCGACTGCAGAAAGAAATGGTCAGCCATGAAGGCCTGCAGACACACTACTAGGGACACTACAGGCCACAGGGGGGCAAGAATAGTCTTGAGAGACTGCGGCTGTGGGTGAGCTCCACTGGGTCAGGGAAAAGTGGACCCATGCCAGGCAGGATATCCCTCAGGGACTGTGGCAGAGCACAAATACTCCTGAATATGAACTTATTAAAAAAACTCACAACATTTTACTGAGAAACACAGACAGCAGGTTTGTCTTTAAAAAACACAGTTCCTTGAGGGCAGCGATAAAATCACTCATGTCTTGAGGGCAACATTACCTGAACTTCATTTCTCAAGAGCAGATGGTTTCAGATCCCTCATTCAGTGACACTTATGTTGCATGTGCCACCATGACAACTTGAAGAAGTCAGTGTGACCGCCACCAGGCAGCAGGACACCCCAATGTGGTCCCCTCTGTTCTCTAGACACCCACTAACTCTCCTAGAACGGTCACGGTGGATGTTCAGGCAGCTGCAGCCGAGGTGTCAGAACACAAGAAGAAACTCTGAATGGTGCATTTTTAGATAATTACTGAATAGCTCCAGCAGGTTTATGAGCTCTGAAGCTGACAGCAGTATGATATCCACCACTCAAGATAAACAATAATCTTCTCAAGATGGGCTGCTTGAAAAAATGTGTTGCCCTTTGAAAATTGAATTCTCCCATTTGTATTTACAGACCATTATTAATATAGACAAGAGTGAAATGGATTATATTAATATCTCTCAGAAAGTGGTGCGAGTGTTGGGAAATGAGTATACATTTGCATGTAATTACAGCTTAGGGTGCCTGTAATATGAGTGGCTGCCTCAAAAAGCAAGCAGCTGGCAAGTAGTGGAACTGGGCATTGCCAGCTGCTTTATTCCTCTGTGAAAGGCTCCACAACAGCATTATGTTTCCTTCCAGTCTCCATGGCACTTTATAGATGACACCTGTGACAGTAAGATATGCCAGAATCTTCTGCCTAGGAGATTTCTTCCTTTTGCACCACCTCCACCTCTAAGAGGCAATCCATGTTGCTGTCCTGAGGAAGTCACATCTCTTTGGGTGGGTGGTACAGGACAATCATCTCAGAGGTGGAAATAGGTGGAACATGGGGAAAAGCTCTCATAAACCTACACCTGACCTATCAATGAGCTCCTGCTGTCTCGGATATCATTCAAGTATCTCAGCAGTCTTCAGTGTTCCTCACACTGAGGCAAGCATAAAAAGGACTGTAGAAAAACGAAAACCATTTTTCCTTGCCTGTCTGCAGTGGCTGATGCCTGGATCTCTCTCTGTCCCAGCTGAGGAGGAGTGTGCATTGGGACCTGCACCATAGAGAGTTGCAAAACAAGGCAAGGACCACTGTCTTTTAAAGGCTGCTTCCAACCCAAATTGCTCTAGGATTCTTTAATACAATTCTATGATTCCTACGTTTCTTCCCTTATCTTTATACTCTTCCTCCAAACTGCACAATGTGTTCTCCCTCCCTCAAAGGTCTGACTATGACTGTAAGGCTTAAGCTGTCATATTATTTTGGATAGTGACAAACCAATAAAAAAATCAAAACATAAGAGTTTTTAACAAGTATTTGGTAATGATGAATATCAAGAATAATATAGTGTTAAAGCATTGCTGGGTATTTTATAAGCAAACAAAAATAATCCTGTTAAGGATAGGTATTTTAAGGTCCTTACAGAAAGTTTTTCAAAACAATTCCTTATTTAAAACAACATAAATTGTAATAAAAATAATTTGCAACAAAAATGGTATTACTGACCCAATTCAAATCTCAATGGGACTTAAACTATTAAGTAATAAATTATTGAGTACATTTTTTCTGGTTTGGTTTTCTGCCCAACTGTACATTTTCAACATTCCACTTGAAGAGAAATATTTTAGTGTATGGGATTAGGAGATGGCTACTGATCAAATTAGGATGTATGCTTTTTTTAAAGAATATTGAGGTTATACTTTAATGGTAATCAACTTAGCAGATCACTCAGTTAAATACAATTTACAAGTACTAGAAGTTAAATATATCTAATGCAATTGGATATAATCATTATTTCAAACAGTAAACCTTCAGGTATATAAATATAATTTTATATCTGAAAACAAACAATTTACAACAAAATCTCAAATTATCAGAAGAGAAAGTATGTAAAGGTTCTTCTCAAAGACATTATTTAGATTTACAATATCTTCACTGGGAGCTGATAGAAAACATAAAGGGGAGGGGTTTTTTGGTGATATTATACTGGATAGTTGCTTATTCCAAGGCAAACATGGGAGGAGATTAACCAAAGGGGAAAAATGCAAATAGAGTAATATAGAAAATGATAACCAAATACTCTTCAGATTGTATGTTTTGACTTTATACAGGCTCATGTAAAATCTCTTCTAGCATCTAAGCTGAAAGTTAAAAATACCAAGAAGACTATGTCTGCAGATCTCTAGGTCAAAATCCTTGTAATATAAAGAATAAGAAATTAATCATGATCATGATCTGATTAAATTGGTTTATTCAACACCAACTACCTCTTAAAAACACTTGCAAGAAAGGAGAAATCAATAGATAGTCTGATTACCAGGGGATTAAACAGAAGGTCAGCAAAGCTTGATTTTCCTTAAGGCTTTGGCTCCAGCTTGAACCCCCTCAGCTTTGTGTCCTTTCCCACACTTTGTATGAAATGATCAGCTGTTAGTTTGGGTGCTGATTCATCTCATTTAATTTCAAGTGGTAGCAGTGGAAAAGGTGACACCTGAGCAGCCACCTCAGGCTCCCTCCTCTCAAAGGAGAGAAGTTGTCATCTTGGGGGGTAATTTGGTTGTTCTGTTTCACATTAGGGTGAGTCCTTTAATCATTAGGAACATTAGAATGAGGCAACCTTGTGCCCTAAAAGTACTTATTACTCTCCTTATGATTCAGCAGATCAGATAAAACTGCCTGCCGTTCAAATTTGAACAGACTAACTCTATCTTTACATATGTTTGCAGCATAACTCCAGCTTCACTTCAGGTTTCTAAGGTATTGTGGTTGGACACTTAATAAATAAAATTCAAATTAGGAGTTTTCCAGACTTTTCTGAGATTCTTCACTCTGACTTGTAAACTGTGCTCTTTTAGGCAGGATTTGTCTTTATTCTCTGTCTGGTACGGTCTTTAGCAAATACTAGTGGCTTTTATAAAATTACCTTCAAAAGTACTTTTAAGTTTTTGATGAATCACCCTTATCTTACATATTCTGTACTTGGAAAATGCCATCAAAGAAAAGGGAGACTGGAGGTTTAAAGTAAGTCTCTAAAAACATCTGGCAGCAGCAGCAATCATACTGACTGAATCTTAGAGGAGAGTTTTTAATGGACAGGAGAGTATGAAAAAATAAATGGGATTCAGAGTTATTTACCTCTTTGCACTTACCATCACTGTGAGGCAAAGTGAGCTCACTTCATATACCACTTGCATGTGACAAAGCAGGAGTGAAAATACTTTAAATCTCTTTAAAGATGAAAATTTTGTTAAAAGGGTATAACCCTGGTAATACTCAGATATGAATAAGGACCTGAGATGGGGAGGGAGGAAAAGAAAAAAGGGACATGTGTTTGTAATCCAGTTCCAGAATACACACAAGTAAATGCCTGAGAAATAGATAAGGAGAGACATTTTAAGACTGATGTCCTGAACAACTGTTGGCCACTGATGCTACAGTTCTATATTGAAACAGACAGACAGGCAGATATATATTTCTCTTCCTTTTTGCCTATGTCTGTCTCTGTAGATTGCCTTATTTACTTACAGTAACCGGATGAACAAAAAATGGGCTATATGGTATTACAGCTGAGTGTGGTAAGACTACTGGTGATGGTGGTCAGCTGGATTTGTAGTCAAAATATGCCTCGGGAAAGTGGGTGTTACTGGCACACTCAGATTTAAAAATCATCATCAAAATATTTTTATTTTGTAATATTATTTGAGAATTCAGGATGTATTTCATATAAAAAATACACATAACCAGTTCGTTATCAATTTCCTCTGAACTAACTAAAAGAATAAAAAAAGGGACCTTGATTTTAATTTCCAATCCAGCCTTAAATTTGGGTGATAGCCCTATGATCTCAGTAACTGGATTTTGAAACGAAAATGTCTTTGAGGATAGACTTTAATCTGATTTAGACTGACAGAGAATAATCAAACAGTCCATTTTCCTTTTATCTTGAATCATCCCAGGAAAAAACAGAGCTATCCACTCTTTTCCTTTTAATACTTAGATGCCCTTGTAAAACATTGTAAATCAAATGGTCTGAATTGTTCTGGGATAGTGGAAAAGAGGCATCATGGCATGGAGATCAGGCTTGAACTGCAGTGAGGAAGGCATTTCTAGAAAGACCATGAATTCAGAAGACCGCATCTGATTCCTATCTTTTCTACCAAGCATACAGTCTATTATTTGTGTCCACAGCTGTCAAACATCTCCTGTAAACCTGAAGGAAAAGGCATACATCATTTAAACCTTCAATGAAAAAGAGAATATTTTAACTCAGAAATCTGTTTTTATCTTATATCTCAACTACTAAACCACTTTTAGCTCCAAATAACATGAAGCAAAGAAATCCATCTCTGTGTTTGCATTTGCACCAAGAAATCACAGAAGAATGTCCTATTTTCTGTACAAATAATCTCCAATTAAAAATCACAGGGAAAAAAAGTGTTAGTGACTTGTTTAGAGCAACCATTTATATATCTCATTGGTTTTGCTACAGGCTGCAATGCAGAACAAAAATAATCAGTAGTGTATATGCGTTTCATATCCAGATCAGGTGCACTACTGATATGTTTCAGATGAATGTTTACTTTTTGATTATGATTCCCTGTAGATGATGTAGCAAGAGCAGACTGCTGGAACATGTCTGTGATGTTTTATTTTATTCAGCTGAATGTTTCAGAAGAGAGTCAAGTCTAGTTCTTGAGTTTTTGTTGTTTGGGGGTTTTTTTCCACAAAGAGAGAATGGCAAAGCCCCAGATTTCTGACTAGGATAAGGGCAGCTGAGCAGAAAGCAATTTAATTTGGCTGAGACCTCAGCAGCTTGTGATACACACACAAAATGCTGGAAGTCATATAACCAGCAATCGATACTCTACATGGCTGGACTACCCAATTAAGGATTCAGGGAAGGATCACAATCATCCTGCTGCATAAAGCTGTAACCACACTGCAGTCCTGACAAACAGCCTTGCTAGGCTCTGGCATTAGCAGTTAAAGGCAGAACAGGATGATAACATCTGTGATTTTGGAATTTACTGCATGTTATAATTGAACTGCTTGTGTACTGAGAAACTGATTGACTGTACAGAGTCTCACAGTCCTCAGCCTCAAACTGTAGAACAGTGTTTGTTTTTCACTTTTCTTATTAATGAACAGATGATGGAGTGGTAAAAAGAACAAGCTGGCATATTGAATAAAATCTCCTGTATTCTCTTTTAATATGTCCTGCTTTGAGAATAAAGGTTAATATTGCAGGAAAATAAAAACTGCATAATGTCTTTGGTTCTGACTGCTACCAAGGCAGGTAAGCACACATTTACAATGATGCACCATTCCCTAAGTAGAATAGTAGGTACAAGCCTATACTTTTGTACTTTCTTATTCCAATGTGGATATGTTAAAATAATGTAATATTGACTACATTTTGTCATCTTAATACAATAATGCCTAGACATCTTGGATAAAATAAGACTTTCCTTGTTTGATACTGTACAAACCCAGAACAGACTTTTCCCAAAGAGATACCAATTATTTGTATATTATTACAATTATTTAATATACTGCATGTAATCAATTGTTGCTCTTACAAGTGTAAGTGGCATGTTTAAAAACAAACTCATTCTAAATAGAGGTGGTGATTTAATCAACTCTAATTTAATAATTAATTTAGAGGGAAGTAGTCTGATACTAATTCTTTCTGCCCAATCATTATTAATTTGAGTAGATGCTCTTTTCGAAAAAATGCTTCTTTCAACATCACCATGGCAAGAAGATTTAATTAACAGTGCATAATTTAATAGTGATAAAAATTTTATATTTAGAGAAAACACATTAATATGAAGAAGGAAAAAGCAACTGAAAACAGACATAAGAAAACTGTAGTGTCACTCCATTTTCTTCTTCTTCTGTCTATTTAAAATTGTATATTCTGTTCTGAGCACCCATTTGTCCCAAATGCAATCAAGTGTTTGGTTTATTGACTTATTCTAATATGAAGAAGCAGACAAAATTATTTTGTGTCAGGTAGATTTACATCTAGTGAAGTGAACTGTAGTGGACACCTTGTTTAGCCTCTCCAAGGTGCCTCTCCCATCTTCTGGCTATGAATACAGCATTAATTTTCTCCTGGGCATGGAATTCTTCTTCAGGACCAGAAACCACACAGTTTGATGTTCAGGCAATAGAAAACCCCTATAAATTCAGGCATAAGTAAAAAAAAAAATCTTGTCACTTAGGTGTGTGTCATTTTATACTTTCATTGGGCAAAATCTGTTCATAATTATTAGTAGTATATTACTGTCACCACTGATCATAAACTATTAGCAACAACAGTATTATGGGTCCACTGAAAAGTGCAGTGGTTCACCAGTGAGATACAAACACATCGCTTCCTTAAAGCCATAGGAGCAAGTTTGGGGGACAGGGCTAGGGAAGTTTTCCTGAGGATGCACAAACAAAAGCAAAAAGTGCATTTTGTTTTTATTTGCCACATCACTTTTTTTCTGATTCTTTATCTTTGCCTCTTGCAAATGTCTACTTTTTCCTGTAATGCAGAGTTCACAGGTTCAGTACTTAAATTATCACACTAGATTCTCATTTCGAAGAAAGGGGACAAGAGAATAGAGACATTATCTAAAAAGCCTAATCAAATGAGATTAAAAATCACACTTCAATGTGTTGTAAATCTCAGAAGCCAAGAACATTTTCAGTGATACAGTGCTGTAACAGCTCTGCTGCAGTATGAATGCCAAAGGACAGCCCTGGGCCAGGATGTGACTTTTAGAACCACATATTAAACCCACCTCCAGCCAGGAAATCTAAAGCATAAATGTGTGTGGAAATCAATGCTGAATCATTCCTTGTTTTCCAAGTTCTTTATTTAGAATCTGCAGGGTAGGCCAGAGTTCAGGCAATGCAAGGTTGCACATCTAATGCATGATTGAAACTCATTTTCAGCAAAAGCCACAAGAAATTACTCCAATTTGACTCCAGGCTCACCAGCTGTTGGCTTTTTTCTATTCAAGGACCTGATTTCAGCTCTGAAATGTTAAATAGCTAATAAGAAATATGTATATCCCTCTGATATTCTCCAGTTTTAAGCACCCTATTATGATGACTCTTAATGCTGACTTCTAATGCACAAAAGGGAGAGCCTACTCACTAACACTGAAATTATACTTCTTAATGTAAGTACAGGGTTTGGATCAGAAAACCTCTCAGAATGGATCCTTCTCTTCCTCCATTATATTGATTTAGCTAAATGGCAGTTTTGGAAATGGAGAGTGCCATGACAATAGCTATGGAGTTGATAGTCTCTTAAGTTTGGTCGCTTCTGAATTTCTTGTTCTTCTTAGCAGCTACTGTTCCTTGTATCTTCTGATGCTCACAGGGAAAGTACATGGGAATGGGCGGACACTTCTTAATGGAGAATGTTTAGATTTTGAGTTGTATAGTTTGGTTTAATTTTGATTTATTATTTATTCTGTCTTTAATCCATGGTAAAAAAAATCAAAGCATATAAAATACTGATTATTTTCTTTCTTTTTATGAATAGAATAAATCAGAATAAATAAATGTAAACACTGAAATTTTCAGGAGCTGGTAAGAAGCAAAAAGGAAACTTGAATGCAGGAATTTAACATTCAAAGTTTTTGTCAGTCTAACAAGAGAAAAAAATGTGCAGTACAGACAACTTTAACCATTATCACAACTGTGAAGGGATCCTACAGCTCCATCACAGGAATTACTAAAACTGAGAAAAATATGACCAGAGAACAGAGGAGTTTGATAGATGCCATAGAATCATAGAATCATAGAATCAGCTGAGTTGGAAGAGACCTCTGAGATCATCAAGTCCATTAAACCATGAGTGTCATTGAAAGGAGATCACTCATCATTTTCTTCTTGCAGTGAAGGAATAAAGCAGCATTAAATGAATCTAGGACCCCCATTCAAAATTCACAGAGGTAGTTCCTTCTTAAATGGAGTAATAGACCTGCGGAACTTGGATCAGAAGACACAGAAAATTATTAAAGTTCATATAGATTCAAGAGGATACCACATAAGCTCCTGAAAGAGAAATATATGCTACAGGTATATATCTAAATATAGCTTAGCTATAACTATTAAGCATAAAGGATAAAACTGTAGATGGATTGGTGTATATTTGCTAACCCTCTTGAAAACGCATGGAATCATAGAATGGTTTGCATAGGTAGGGACCTTAAACATCATCTAGTTCCAACTCCATCTAGTTCCAACTCCCCTGCCATGGGCAGGGGCACCTCCCACCAAACCAGGTTGCTCAAAGCTTCATCCAACCTGGCCTTGACCACTTCCAAGGATGGAGCACCCGCAGCTTCTCTGGGCAACCTGTTCCAGTGCCTCACCACCCTCATAGTAAGGAATGTTTTCCTAATATCTAATGCAAATCTATCCTTTTTCACTTTAAAGCCATTCCCCCTTGTCCTCTCACTACATGCCCTTGTGAAAACTCCCTCTCCTGCTTTCCTGCAGACATCTTTCAGGTACTTAAAGGTGCTATAAGTTCTCCCTGGGGCTTTCTCTTTTCTGGTCTGAACAGCCTGTCTTTGTAGGAGAGGTGCTCCAGCTCAGCTCTCTGACCACCTTTGTCATCCATCTCTGGTCTCACTCCAACACATCTATGTCCTTTTTATGTTAGCAGCCCCAAGTGGGGCTGTGGACACAGCACTCCAGGTGGGGTCTCACTGGAGCAGAGTGGAGGATGAAAATCTTCTCCCTTGACCTGCTGGCCTGCTTTTGATGCAGCCCAGCACACTGTTGGTTTTCTGATCTGCAAGTGCACATTGACAGCTACTTTTCTCATCAAACAACATCCCCCAAGTCCTCCTCCTCAAGGCTGATCTCAATCCATTCACTTCCCTGCCTGTTTTTGTGCTTGTGAGTGCCCAGACCCAGGTGCAGGACCTTGCACTGGCCTTGTTCAAACTCATGAGGTTCACATAGACCCACCTCTCAAGCCTGTCCAGGTCCCTCAGAATCACATCCCCTCTCTCCAGCATGTTTACCACATCACTCACTATGCTGTTGTCAAATAGATAAACACAGAAGGGCTGAAAGTGGGATGTGGAAAAGTGTTTAATACAAGCATAACTAAAGCAAAGAGGGAATTTGGTGTATATGGCAATAGCACTAAATTTTATGACCTATTAGCTTCTGATCATCAGCTTTTTGTGATTACTGCATGACATGAAGAAGTCCCTCTGCTCCTGTGTTCTGCCTCTAGTGAAATATATACCCAAAATTGTATCCTACACAGTGTTGCTTAATCCTGTTTGGTCCTGAAGCTTTAACTTTCTACTTACCTGGCAGCACAGATGAATTAGCAGGTTCTCCTAGATACAAAGAGAAGCTAACAGTGAGAGAAAATTACTTGAAGAAAATAATGTTAGGTTCCAGACTGTCTGTAAATCTTTAATGATGCTTTTAGTAATTTCTGGAGTTTCATTTTTTGAACTCATCCTAAAAAGAAATAGTTTCCAGTGACTTTGATGTTCCATCTTCAGGGCACGATTGTCCAACTGTTGTGTGCAGCTCAATTTAAAAATGCCATTATCATTCACTTCTGATTTAGACATGGAGTTAGTTAATGATCATTGCAAGAGTTTCACAGCAAAATTACGGTAAAGACAGTTTCATTTGCAGAAGTCGAGCTGAATGACAGTAAACTTCTTATAAATGATGTTTCAGCTGGTAATGGCAGAGCACTCCACAGATGGGAGAACTTCCCTAAGAATATGAGTTTTGTGCCCATAATCTTATTTCTTGAGCACTGTCAGCCTGCTTTTAGCTTAAAGAATTATAGTCTTCAACAGAAAACATTATAATGAAAAAATTTTTGAGAAGTCTGAAGCAGCTCTTAGAAATGCCACCATGACCTCTACAAGGCAGTAAAAATCCTCAAAATAGAACCATTCTCCATAACTACTGCAGAAAAATTCTACTCATTTCCACTCTTCTAAAGTGCTAAGATGGAATAGAAGGGTCTGGAAGTATTATGCTTACAAAGAACCCTTTGTAACAGCTAATATTCTGAAATAAAAAGGGGGGAAAGAACCTTTCTTGTTTTTTCCCCCTCAGCAGTACATTTTCAGGTAGGTAGGTTTTAATTTGATCAGAACTACACATTCTCTTGGCATGGCACAAAAAAAGTTATCCTGGTTTACCAGAGTGCCATCAAGTCCTGCAAGTGGATGGTGATAAAAGAACATGGCATCTCACTCTGGGTAAAAATCTTGAAAAATAATTTTACAACCATTTTTCATTCAACTGTTTTTAACACTACTTCAGCTGATAAAATCAGCAGGGTGGAACAGCACAAGAAACAACCACATGATAAGAAAGCAAAGATTAGGAGAAGTTATTACAGTTTGACTTGGGGGAATAGTACTGGAATATCATTTTTTTAAGTCAAGACACACAAAAAGCTAATGGGATGACCAAAGCTGAGACTTTTGCAGTTCAGGATATCTGTGGAAGACCCTGACTACAGACTGAACTATTGCAAGAAGAAAGAGAGATAGAATCATAGAATCATAGAATCGATTGGGTTGGAAAGGACCTCCGAGATCATCGAGTCCAACCCTTGGTCCTTCTCTAGTCCATTTACTAGATCATGGCACTCAGTGTCACATCCAATCTGCGTTTAAAAATCTCTAGGGATGGTGAATCCACCACCTCTCTGGGCAGGCCATTCCAATGCCTGA
>JAWWLZ010000001.1:40721253-40734416 GCA_035041345.1 Poliocrania exsul | reverse complement strand
ATGTCAGCAGTTAGCAGTAGACATGTCTTCAATTTGGCACTTCTTTTAATATTAGTGATAAAATAGAAAATATGTTCAGACTAGATATAAAGAGAACATTTTTTTTACAGTGATAGTGGTAAAACACTGGAACAGGTTGCCTAGAGATGTGGTAGAAGCCCACATCCCTGGAAACATTCAAGGCTGGGTTAGATGAGGCTGAGAAACCTGATCTAGTTGAAGATGTCCCTGCTCAGGGCAAGGTGGCTGGACTAGGTGACTTTTAAGGTCCCTGCCAACTCGTACTATTTTATGATTCTGTGCCTACAAGTTATATCCATGCTATCACCATCTTCTTATTTACACCAGTTGAAATAATATGTGGTCACGGTTATGAAATGGAGGAAAGAGTGAAGTGTAAGCAGTGCATAAAACCCTCAGGTTTATGTGCAGACACATTCCCAAAAGGGTGTATGTTGGTGGCTGACCTGAAAGGAAAAAGATAAATAGAAAAGGCAGAAAGCAGCATACCTTCCAGTATTCAGTAACATAAGCCTTGCAGTTTTAACCTTGTTCCCTACCATTTCTCTTTTATTTCTCTGTTGCAATTAAAAAAAAATAGTATTCCCTGTCATTAAGAGAATCCAAACCCCAGTGAGATTTATGATTCACTTTCTCAAGCACTCTTCTCACCTACTTTCCTTATCATTTCCTGTTCAGAATACCTGAGGTTTTGCAAATCATTATTAGTGCCTGAAAAATTCCACTAAAGCTAAAGGTAGTCAGGGATAGCTGCTACATGTTGATGCAAAGGGCTGGCTTGCTGTGTGGGAAAAGCACCAGTCAGAAGATCAGGTAAAAGATAAAGAAGGAAAGGAAAAACAAAGAGTTTTTCACACATTCAGAAGAAGGTAGCAGAAGGAAACAATTACAACAACCATACCAAACTTGCTTGTGGTAGGAGTTTTCTGTCTTTGGAAAGTACTGCCATTAGTGCGGAAAAACTCTCCTTGTTCTTAATTTTCTTCTAAAAAATTCAATCATGCTGTCACATTTTCCAGTCATGATACTGATGTTCTGGCAGTCTCAAGAGATGAAGGCATGACCTGGTTAACAGCATTCATACTGTTTTGTTTTATTCTCCATCTCAAAATGGAGTGAAAATATAAGTGACCTGGGCTGACAAAAATACAAAAATAGTAAAGTGGGAATGGGTGATTTGATTTTTATCTGTGCAACGCTCCATTAGGAAAACAGAATGCTTCATTGTATGTGTATTGCCTACCCCACTTCCAAAGCAGTCAGCATTACTTTTACTCACAAATATGTACTTTGCAAATATATATAACTTCATTTCCTACCTAGCTGCCTTATTCAATCTCTCAGTTATTGTCAGATCCAAAGAGTTTGGCAGACTAAGTTACCATAAGGAAACACTCAAAACAGCAGCTCAAATATAGCAGCTGAAAACACACTATACCTTTTGACCTAAGAAGTATCTCACACATTTCAGTGAATAAGGGTTCCCCAGAAAAGTCCAGCCTCCAAAATCACAAAATATAGCCTGCCAAATCATAAACATAACCATACTTGAACATTTATTTCTCCTCATATGTGAATGAGACAAGGGCATACTGTTGTTTTAGTTGGTGAAAACGAACAAGGGCATCATCCATACTTAATGTATATGTCCATATTGTGTATATGCTTATGGAGGTATCACTACAGCCTGTGCAGTTGTAATAAAAATAGCTCAACCTATCCAGCTCATACCAATAATACTGAAGACAAGACAGTGGTGGCTGCCAAGATGGACAAGGTTGGTTATCTTCATATGAAGAAAAGCTGAGAGAGTTGGGGTTATTTAGCCAGCAGAAGAGAAAGTTTCAGGAAGACCTTACAGTACCTTTCAGTATATATTATTTCAGTCACAAATCAACTGTGTCTTTTTGCATACTTGAATTATACTGTTATGACTAATGAGGCAAAAATAGATATACTTGTTTTGCCATATGGCAGTTTTTTCAACATTTTAAACCACGTAGTAGGAGACCTACAGCCAGGATCATAACACTTAGAAGATGAGAGGATATGAGTCAGCTGAGACTTATGGAAAAGATGCTGAAAGCATCCTCAATTTCGTCAGACACACAAATGGAAAAAAAAGTACTCCTCCCAAACTACCTTTCTCAGATTCAAAACTGGGAAACTTTCTTGGCTCATTTTATCTTATTGATGTGTAAAACCCCTACATACTCTCACAATTACCTAGACAGACAGCAAAACCAGCTGTGGTTGATGTTTATTGAACTGATGACTTCCACAGCTTCTACTGTGAGCATAATTTAATTTGTTTGTTTTATTACTTTTGCCTACAGCTCTAACCAGGTTGTTTTTCAAGGCTAACAAAATAAGGGAAATTGAAAACTGCAAAAGCATTTAATCTAAGCTTTGGAAGGTCTTACTGTTCATAAGATGAATATGTAAGTGAGGAATTTTGGAAGATTGTGTGCATTAGCTGATATTACATATTCTGGAATATTGAAAAATTTGACACATTACTTTAAAGTTAATTTTGTACAAATCTCTAGGAAGAAAAGGTCTTTTTGTCTAAGTGAGAACCAAGGCAGTAGTTCTCAGAACTAAGCTGTCTTATGGACACAACTGAATTGAAGCAGTTTACATAAAACTAAATACTTCCCTTGTCTGTTCTTTACTGTCAGCAACAAAGTCCTTACAGATAATTTAAGATTTCAAAAAGGAGAAAACATATCCTGTTCTGTAACATGCCTGCTATATGTGCTGTTTCACTCTGTGAAAAAAATATTTTTTTTCTCGTGGCTTCTGTTGTGTGCTGTTGACAGCTAAAATAAGCTCAGTTCTCTAATGCACAAGTTGACTTAGAACTGTGCAACAGCAAAACCAGGTCATCTGTAGGAAGAAGAAGCAGAAGAGGGAAAAAATTCCAACTATTTCCTTTGGCAAAAGAAAGGAAAGGAGAACTAAATTGACTTACAAGCCACAAAAAGTTCTTTAATATAGACATTAAAAAGGAAAAGATGCACATAGGATTTCTTCACTTTGGGAAACAATTTATAAAATTCAAATTTAAAAGGCAGTAATCTTTAAAAATGTCAGAGGACAATGATATTCAATTTTTTGCCCAAATACAAATTTGTCAAGGTAATACTTCGATCTAATATTTAAAATACATTTTCAGTGGATCTCTCAGAATTGTCAGTGTAAGTTTTAAAAAGAATAATAATGGAATATTAATGAGGATGAACACCCTGTAAAATTTATCATCATAAGTAATTCTGCAAACTCCCAGGTTAATCAATCACAATTTCATTAATCATTTTGGTGACTCAATTCTTCCCAGGAGCTTAATTACAGAATTTTAATTTGTTACTTTCCCAGAATGCTGTCATTCTGGAAAACGAAAGAGGTGTGAACTTTTCTGCCACTCAATGTCAAATGTTGGTCATCCTTTTCTCATTCATCAAGGCAGGAAAATCAGCTCCAATAATATTATAATTAGGCTTAATTCTCCCAGAACAAGGATTTCTAGCATCTGGATTGCTCAGAGATTCTGAACAATATTGAGCACAACCAGACCACTGGGTGTTACCCAAATAACCAGACATAGCCAGTAGAATTTAACTGCATGACACTTATTTTGATTTCAGAAAGAACAGGATCTTTCTGGTTTGCATGGATAGATCAGTTTCCTTTTGACATCTTGAGTTCTATCTCTCCTGTCCTTTCTGTTCCTCTAGTAGATATACCTCCACCCTTGTATAATATTTCTGGGCAGAAAATAGAATCTTGGGGGTTTTTCATAGGAAAATATGACATATATCATTGAAAATTGATTTCTTATTTAATTTCTTTTTCTTAGAGATATTTTTTCAATCAAAAGAAGCACTCAATATTTCTTACTTTTTTATGGATGACAGAGACAAAGGAGCAGCCAAAAACTCCTATAGCCACTGACTAGTTTCAAAGACATGAAAACAAAAATTTAGCACATATATATATATATGTACAAATGTACATAAATGTTGTGGCACAGTTTGGGAGATACCTAGGTGAGAATTACTGAGTGTAAATTCAACGAAGGATGTACTACATTAATTCAGGACAGAGAGAATGACAAATAATGAGTCTGAACCAACAGATACCAATGTGAAAATATCAAGAACAGATTTTTACATTAGAACTCTCAGCCATTCCTAAATCTAACACAAGCACCATGATAAAACTTTGAAGTGAATTAAAGCTTCTGGAGTTATTTTACATCTTCTCACAACTTCCTTAAGTCCCAAAATCACGAGGAAGCCTAAGCATGACTTTAGTTCCTTGCGCTGCACCCTAGTCCTAGCTTCTGAGTCATGCTGTGGCTCCCTCTCTGTCCACACTGTTGCTTCTTTCCAGTAGAAAGAAGGGTACAGGTGAGTCATGGTACAATGTCTCATACTGACATGAACTCAGAATGTATTTAGAGTGCACAAAAAGCCTGGAAGATTATTCTGGACCCCACAGATTAGGTGTATCTTTGCTGATTAGGTGGTCCATCTTTCACGGTAGCCTGATACATTTCCCTCTATCTGATAACTTGGATGCTTTTGTCTCTGCTGTGGACTTGATGCAGGAACACTTTGGCTGAAATAACAGAAATGTGATGGTACTGGACAAATTTTACATAGCAAAGAGTAACAAATTCTCCACCACTGTGATACTGTGGCAATTGCATTTGTTGTGTATTGCGATTCTACCTGATCTAGATTGTACATATTGGTGTATGCAGCCTAAATAATTGTAGTATATGTTCATATGTATAAGCTGTCTGCATATGCTCTCTATACCCACACAATATAACCCCTTTAAAGAAAAACAGGTTTTCATTTACCTCCTTTCAAGTGTATCCTATTGACATTCCCTTCTAGCTTCCCTGCTAGAGCACTCACAGAACCACAGGATCACAGAATAGTTTAGCTCAGTTGAGTTTAAACACCTCCAACACCAACACACACAGCCTCTCAGAGAAAATGTTCTGGTATTTACAAAATAAAAAGTCTAAGTGGAATTTTTCAGGTTCTAGTTTGTGTCAGTAGCCTTTCTACCTATTGTTGTGTATATCCAAGAAGAGTCTAACTCTGTCTTCTTGATATCCTCTGTTCAGGTAATTGTAGAGAGCAATAAGATTTTGTCTTTGGTTTCTCTTTTCCAGGCTGACCAAGCATGACTTGCTCAGTCTCTTGTATTTTCAGTGCTCCAGCCCCCTGACCAGTTTGGTGGCCTCCACTAGTCTCCTTCCAGCACACCCATGACTTGTGCTGGAGAGGACAGAAGAGGACACAGCACTACAGATATGTCCCACCAGCACAAGGGGAAGTGATTTCCTGTACCCCCTGGTTACACTCTCATACAGCCCTAGATGAGGTTGGCCTTCTTTACTTCAAGGGCCGTATCTTCAGTGAGGACAATGAGAGTTCTTTTAATGAGGTAGCCTTGGGTTTGGCTTTTAATCAATGAATATTCCTGTTTTGTCAACAAATATTTATCCCACCCCAGGTGAAGTTTTGTCAACAAATGTTTATCCCACCCCAGGTAAAATGGAAATGTACAAGAATTGTCATTTCATGTGAAGACAGCAAAGGCATTTAAAAAATTTTCCATTTTGATCACAACAAACAGTACATTTTTACTCATTACTTCAACAAATAGATATTAATAAATGAATACTCTGGGTTCTGTGATTTGAGCAGGAGTTTCCTAGACCTTAGTCTACATCCTCAGCACCCAACACAAAATGATATGAAATGATTTCAGACCTGCTGCAAGGGTTTCTTTTTTTTTCTTTTTTTTTTTCCCTTCAGATGAGTAAAACATATAGGAATTTTCAAGATTAGAATAATCCACTCCGACAATCATCCAAAAAGGAAGAAAAATAATTTCCATTCTAGTACTATTTTTTCAACATGTATTGTGACCCCTGCCTAGTCTATAAGTTATGTTTCCATAATCAGCAGCCTGCTTTCTCACATCTTCTAGTGGGTGAGCTGTAACAAAGCCATTATGCTATGAAACATTTAAAACAAAAAGGCAGCTACAGCCTCCAGCAAAGATAGGGGTGGTTTCATTCAGATCAACTCTCACACAATCACCTTTGATATCAAAATGCAGTTTCTAATGAGGTTAACATGTTATCTGCTTAAAATTATAAGGCTGGTGAAAGAAAAGAACTATTTTCAATTCACAACTGCCAGAAAGTGTTGTAAGTTCAAAACTCAGACCATGGTCTACACTGAGCCATCACTAGATTGAAGGATAACAAGGAAAAACTTCAAGTCTGCTTCCTTTGTTGCATTTTCTTACTGTTACAATAAGCCAAATTACCTATTACTTGCTCGTTGTCCTCATAATTCTTGCATTCTTGATTGTATAGGGCCTGAGAGTGATAAATAGAAAAACCATCTGCAAGATTTAATTCACATTTTTAATTTTATTCGTAAAAATTACTTTTGATCCTTCTGTCCAGTTCCCTTCTGCACAGTGTACGTATCTACTGAGTCACAATGTCACATCTTTAGTATCAGACATCATTTAAAAAAAAATAATTGCTGCTTTTGCACAGGTCAGGACAGCAGTTCTAGTGCTATGACCTGATTCTTATTTGGGTAATTGCATTCTGTACTATTTGAAAGCTTTTTAATGTTCTGGTGAAATGGAACATTCTTCATATCTTTTCTGAACAACTGCTAATGCTTTGGAACATTTACTGACCAAGGTTTATACCAGAGACAGAAACATTTTCTGATGAGCAAAGTCCTGCATTATTAACAGAAACCACAATAAATATATCAGCCTTCGAGTGGCATCTAAATATGTCAGTATCATTTTCTGTTTTAAGATTGAATTTATAATTTGCTTACTCAAAAACTGCTTTTACTTTGATTTCATAATGATGCCCAATGACAGAGCTGTAGTTCCAATTCAGATTTCCTTTAGGATCAGACATGGTGGCTTTGGTCATGTTCATTTCCCCCATTTCTTTGTAAAAGAACTAGACATCTGAAAAAACAGTGTTTTTTAAATATCATTCTTGAAATTGCAACATTCATTTTCCAGACCATAGATGATTTGCCATAATTTCATATCAAACACATCAGCTTCTCATCACACTTCTAGTATTTCATTTGTTATATTAGACCACCTTCACCCAATTATACTGTTGACCACTTTTTTGTTAATTAAAAATAAGGACTGAGCACTGTGTTTTGAAAGATCTGAGAAAGAGGATTGAGCTGAGAAAGCAAACAAACTGAAGAGGTTTAGCAAATATAACTCATGGCAGAATGTTCATGCAATAAAGCCTAGGGCTAAAGATTAAAGAAAAAGATGTCATTTACTAATAAAAATAAATGTACAAATATTAGATCAAGTAAAAAAAGCTTGGGTTATATTTTTAACCTAAATGGTGTGTGTTTTGCTAGTAGATTTTAATATACCCAGTTGATGTATATTGTTCATGTATTCCGAATTTGGGGTTTGGGCCTAGGAGGGAAATTTTCTCTTAGCATAGAGAGGAATTATACAGTTTGGACATCATTGGGTAGAGTCAGGGTATTAAGATCATTCTTTAAATCTTTAGTAATAACTTGGGGGATTTTAATTTACATTGAATTTTATATAAAAATTTATAATACACATATTTGTATAATACATAATTCACAGAATGATATATTTTTATATTTAAATTATTTATCCTCCTCCACCTTTTTTCCTGTGGCTTTCAAGAGGTCAGAACAAGTGTCCTATTCATTTATTGATTATATTCTATTACAAATTGTGCTCATATTCTATTTCAGACAGAATATATATTTTATCTGTCTATTCAAATTTTTATGCTAATGTTTCTAGGTTTGTGGTGGTCTACTTGTTGGAAGGGTTGCAAAAATCTAGCAGTTCTGCTTTAGCATGAGATTTGTTGTAAATAAATGATGAAATAGACCGTGACAAAGCAAGGCTTCTGTCTCTGTAGCAGAAGCTCCCACCAATGCCTAATATGTAACCATGGCATTGGTATTACTGCCAGGTCTTCTAATTTCTATGCATTGCCTCCTTCATCCCTCCTGCCACCCGCTACCACCACTCTGGTGATCTAGTCTCTGCCTCATTGATCTATTTTTCCATGACCACTGGTAATATTTTTTTAAATTTTATGGCCTGCAGCACCACAGATAGCACCTCAGTATGCAATTTTTGGGGGAGTTAGATTTCTCTGTGTATCTACTGGTCTCTCAAAGTGAAAATGTATCTATTTTTTAGCCTAATGAAAGCAGAAGTCAAGAGAAAGTCAAATCCTACAACAGTCCTGTTAGATGAGTTATGGACAGAATTTCAAAGGCAGAGTATCTTGAGATTAATTTTAAGGCAGAGTGATTAACAGTTGTGGCAGCCTTCTGGTGTTGTGATTAAGTGAACATCTCACTCCCATGTATCTATATTTCTACAACAAACTACCCTATCATCTTAACATTTATATTTTGTTTACAGGACCGTAACTTAATATAGTTCTGTGGTAGGTTTTCAGAACACCATCTTTCTGTTAAATACTTAACACAGAACTGGGGTCTTTGATCAATGATGGCACCTCTGGGGATGAACACACCACCAGCATTTATAACTAATAACAGAACTAACAAGGCTATTTCACAAAGGAATATTCTAGCCAGAGTTTCCCAAAATCAAGACTAGAAAGTCTGTGCTCTTTACTGACTTGAATAAATTTTCTTATTTTCAGTTACCGTAAAGTACAGGGAACTAGATATTTTACATCTTTCTATGTCTAGCTGAGGGACTAATCTGAAAATCATCATTTCAGGTGAACATAAAAATAGTTTGTGTAACTTGAAGGTTTTACTCTGTGGTAAATAAAATTTTATCAATCTGTTTAACAGCCCAGGCTTTATACCAGTTTAGTTTAGGCAGCCTTCTCATCTTTTAGAAGATTCTATTTAATTGAAGTAGTGACCTCTTATTTTCCGTATTCCATACAAGTATCACTATTGATTTTGTTTATAAAGGGCATGTAGCAATGTTAAATTTCAGTGATGAAATTTGCTGTGATTTACTTAAGAACCTGAGCAACCATCATAGCACAGCCATATATCTTCCCTTCACTTCCTGCTGTTTGATATTCCACATCCAAAACAGTGCCTAGCAGGCTTGTGGCTTAAATCTAGCTCTTTTTAATTTTTTTTAATTTAATAGTCAGTAATAAATTAAAATCTGCTGAGGTTTAAGTTGAGCGTTTGCATGACAAATCTTCACTTCTGGGTTTCTTGACTATTTTTTTGCTGCTCTCAATTGAGATTCATGCTCTCTTTTGCAAGAATTCAGAATAACTTAGTTTTTTTTCAGTCAGTCAAATGTGAAATACTGGGTTTGTCTGACACTTTGAGAGAAATTTCTTTAGACAAGTATCCAAACCCAAAGGTACAATTGTGAGAGTCTTCGAGGCTTGCTAGGAAACAATGACCTGACAATGACCTGGATTTCATACAGCTGTGTTGATTGATGGCATTCAAGTATCTGATGCAAAATTCAGAGTCTAACATTTCAGTTCTTTAATTATTAGTCAATTTAAAAACAAATGGCAATACTTTGAGTGGATTTTATTGTGATACACCATCTGGATAGAACTTCACCTTTCAAAAGGTAAAGGATTCCTACTTTGGTCTTCGTTTAGTTTTAACATCGCAGGGCACCTTCCTTTGCATCTTAGTATTTCTACTCAGAATTGCTGAACATATGGACACATTCACAGCTAAGCCTCAAACAGAGGCAGAGTAAATCTTCATCTTCATAACTGTTTTCCTCAAATGATACTGTAAAATAATTTTAAAAATTACCATTTAAAATTGTCTTATCCAGTGACAAAATTGGATCAATTAAATAAAAAGACAAAGAACACCATCACAAATGATCTGCAAAGCCCAGCCAAGAATATCAATACAGCTGAGGGAAAATAACAGTTGTTTCAACCAATGCAAAAATTGAAGAACTATTTTGCTACAGTAATATATTTTGTGATGACGCAGAAAGACTAAAAGGCTGTTTAGAAGAAAGCTTGAAAGCAATGCAAAGCTACATATGTGGTTGAAACTAGAAAATTACTATACACCCACAAAATGTTCTGTATTTGCACAAGCACAGTTTGTTATAATTTTTTAGGAAAATGGATTTTTCACAGACAACAGTTTTCAACATGCAAATAATTCATGCATAAATATTAACTATTGCACAATATAAATTACTTATATTCTATTTTAGTGAATTTATGTTCTTATAGTAATATGTAACTATAACACAATTTGATTACTCTGCTGTTCAATTCAGTGTATTTGAACCAACTAAATTGGTGAATTCATCAAAGAAAGTACTATGAGAAATCATGGGAGAAGGAGACATGAGAAACTGGACAACTTCTGACTTTCAAGAATTTAATGGTGATAAGTACCATATGGAGATCTGATGTGTTCCAAGGAGAGCCCATATACACAGCAAGTATGGCTAATTTGAGGTAGAGTCCAGAGCCTAACCCTCACCACTGATATAGTTCTGTGTTCTCACAGCAGAAGTTTTATTAATGCAGCTCATTCTTGTACAGAAAGGAGCTTGGTGAGACCTTTAGTTAGGCAAGATGGCCAACCAAAAAAAACACCAAAATCCACCTATTTTTTCTGACACAGGAGCTGTTAAAAGTAAGCAGACACAGAAAATACTTATGCAATTTTAAAATTTATATATTCATGTAAAACTTTCCTCTTAGCAGACCAAGCAGGCTTGCATTTAATGTAATAAAGTTTCACAGGAGAGGTACAATATTGTGCAACTTAATACATGAGCAATGCCTTGAAAACATATTTATGCTTCTCTTTCATGGATTACATGGCAGATTAATGCTTTATTACAAAACTGGATTTTGCAGAAAGACAGAACAATTTTTGACATTTTTTCTATAACTGATTATAGAGGTTATACCATGTCAAAAGGGACATATGGATTTCAGAAAAGTAAATACATGTTTTGGAAGCTTGAAAAATTTTATTGCTGAGCTCTAATTAGGAAATAAAATTATAAAGGATATAATTAAAGTAAGTGCCCAAGAACTTTCCAGTTCTGTGAAAAAAACCAAAAACAAAAACAAAAAAAGAAAAGAATGGAAGATTTCATGTGACATCAATGCAAAGCAATGCTCCTTTTTTGCTATAAGTCATATTACAGTTTTTAACTTCACATGATCTTCTAATATAAAATATTAAGAGAGCTACCAGTTTTTATCCCTCTTTTAGCACCCAAGAGTAATCTAACTGAAGTCAGTTCATCTACAGAAATGTGAAAAAGCAATGTGTCCACACCTGGTCTTCCAGACCATTTGAATTCCTGTGAAGGATGAATCAGGCAAATGATGGCACTCAAATCTCTTCAAGTGCTTTTACCAGCCTGTTCTGGAGTATAACCTAAGCCTGCCTGTACCATTGTTTTAAGACAGGACATTTACTGTTCCCTCCCTCCTGTTGCACAAAAGCTTTTGCAAGAAGCATGCAGATAGATATGGGGACATTGGGCCTTGGCTTTCCTAATGTACATTCTAATGGACAAGCCGCATGGTTTGTCAGACAGAGGACAGACTCTGAACAACATGTAGGAAAAGAGGGAAAGAGTAAATAAAATTACCTAGAACTCCCTAAGAACCAAAACACTCTGGAAATTTGTTAGAGAGTGGATGGAATTTCAAGCAATGTTTTAGTCTCAATGTGGCAGTGATGGGACACAACAAGATAAAAAAACTCAGGTTATTTTTTATGTGTTTGATATTAGAACATTTAGCCATTTCCAATTAATTTTGGGATAGCTAAGTATGATGTAATATTTTAATACTGTATTCCTTGTAGAAATTAATATATGCCTTTATGAAAAGAAAATAGTAATTCAGAATAGACAAAGGCACAGCTGCTGCTGAGTGGTAAAAAAAGAAATCATTCCCCAGGAGTTCACACAGCAACTCCACAGAGTTTCACACAAGAAGTCTTGAAAGTTTCTCACAGAATTCTTGAGATTCACCTGGGAACTGTTGGGATGTTTTATCAAAACACTGGACTTGTGAGATGTGGAATATAACCAATAAGAATTGTTGCTTTATGGTGTGAAAATTACTATAGCCAATTAGCACATAGCTTAGACCCTATATAAACTGCTTGCAGTGTATCAATAAATGGTATTCTACCTAAAAACATATTGGTTCATTGTGTGATGTCCTTTGATCCTCCACATTAGTTAACTTTGAAATTTCATGGGACAACCAAAAAAACCAACTATGGAATACAACAAGTAGATGGCAGATTATGCCTTGCTAAGACAGTTTGAATTTGCATAGGAAGGATGTCTCTTATGAAATGAAAGTTGGCAGCAAAGACTGTGAAAAACTAATTTCATTCAGCTTTTGAACTCTTAAGAAAGTTCCATAGTTATGTTGAACCCTTGTTTTATCTTTGTGTTAAATAGCATTTTCACATCAATTTGGATCTCCAGATTCACTTGTATATGTCCTGAAGTTCAATCCAGTTGTTACTTTCTCTTCTATGATAACCTAGGACACACAGTTTAATCAGAATATTGGTTTTAATAATTCTGAAGGCCTATTGTCTACTTTTTTCTGAATTACAAAGATGCTAAAGGCTGTTTAGTATCACTAGCCAGCAAACAAAACTTGCCTCAATATATTGACTATCATGAGTGTTAAACTGCTAGGAGTCATCTTTTTCAGCTGAGCAGTACTGGGTTCAATTTTCCATATACAGCTGTTTCACATATCTATATAAAATACATATTCTGTATGTTCAGATAATTGAATACCATATTTTATATAAGGCAACCTTTATTTCTTTGTCCTGATGATAGACAACAGCAACAGAAACATTTCAAGGAAGGTGATGGGTGGGTAAAGGTCCCTCAGCTGGGCCTGAAGGGAAGTGTATCATGTGCCTTTTGACACCTTGAGGTGTTGCATTCCTTGAAAGACAAAGGACACAGTATTTGAGAAAGTTTTTGTGGTGTCCTCCATCAAGCAATTATATTCTCTCTGGGGCATAAAACCAGAAAGTTTCTCTTCT
>JAWWLZ010000001.1:40679611-40721153 GCA_035041345.1 Poliocrania exsul | reverse complement strand
TTGAGAAAGTTTTTGTGGTGTCCTCCATCAAGCAATTATATTCTCTCTGGGGCATAAAACCAGAAAGTTTCTCTTCTCTTTTTGGCCCTTACTCCTCATGGTCCTTCTTATTTGCTCAGTTACAAGTGTATTGTATTCTGCAGTTCAGTGAGAGTTAGCTGAAGTATAAAAAGCCAACAATAAATAAAATATATTACTTCTTTACCAGAAGCAGTTATCAGTTTCATGACTATAACTCTATACCCATCTGTTTTGTCCCTTTGGACAATTTATAAAGATAAAAGTACCTCAGAGCCCACTATGTCTCCCATATTATTATTCTCCCTGTAGCAACTTTAGCACCTGAGAGCAAGAAATAATGTCACATGGCCTGTGATTAGCTTCCTTTCCCTCATCTCCATTTAAAACTCTATTTCTTACTTTGCCACATACTTTGCTGTTTTACAATGCCTTTTGCATTTACATTTCTTCCAATACACCCTTGTTTTAGTAAATCAACAGTTTTGACAGCTTTCAGTAAATCTGATGGTTTACCTTAAGCTAATAAAACCTCATAATAGGCCACAGAGATTAATTACATTGTGATATGACTTTGCTTAGAGGAAAAGAAAGTATGCCTACAGTGCATTTTACGAAAATATGATTTCTATAATGTTTTCAATCATTGTAGTAGAGCACATTGATACTGGATTTTAAGGATTTAGGACTTGATTCAGACCTCTTCATGTAGGTGTCAACATTGCACTGCCCAAAATCGTGGTTTTTAGAGTGCTTCAGATCACAGAAGTCCTTTATGTCTTTAATAAAACACTAAGTGTCTCTGAAGAGCTGCAGAAAATGATCCCCACAGACATCAATGACTCTTACCTGACTTCAGAAACCTGATCAGCTGCCTCAGATGTGAACATTTACCATCAAATCACATCTCTGATGCTGAGTACTTCCATGACTCAGCTGGTATTTCAAAATCATCATCTCTGAGAAGGGTGTATTCAATGTCTGCTGGTATCCAAATTTAAGTGAAAGTTAGCCTGCTAACCAGGGGTCTACATTTTGACAGAACAGGGATGCAATTGCAGAAGTACATAGCTCCAAAAACTGTAACAGCAAGAATGTGCTGGTATTTACATGGCACTACTATGTTTTTTATCCTCTACACTACATGCTTAAAATGTAGGGGCTTTTCACAGTGTAGGAATTGCAAAATGCAGTTACAGAGATAATTTTTTTTTAAATAAAAATTTTATTTCTGTAGTAGAAGCAAAAATCTCTAAGCCTCTTCTTAGGGAAACTTTTTTTTTTTGAGGGGCCATGAACTCATAAGTTGTTTGAAGCAAATAGTCTTTCCTCCTCTCTGTTTATAAAAAGTGAATCTCATTTTTGGTTGTACTATATCCTAAACAATAATAGTACAAAATTGTGAGGCATTAATTAGCTGTGAAAAAAACAAAAAAACCCCCAACATTATTTTTAACTTCTAAGTTCTGCTGTCCAACAGGCGGTGGAGAACAGTGTTGTGGTCATTATAAGTAAGGTCTGTACAGACTAAGACATTAATTCAGGTTTTCTAGAGAAATCAATCTATTTTTTCCCATATTGAATTACTAGGTAACTACTGTATGGCACTGCTTATATGAAGCACTCTTTACACACAAATGGAACACTTTAGTCTGAGAACAGGAACTTAGATTTTGTTGACCTTCAGGCCATGATTAAAGAATTTTTGAACAAAAAAACTTTTTCTTCATAGAAAAAGTCTGTGATTTTGATATTTGTAGTGTTCGAGGAGGCTGTGTATTTGACCTGTCTCTCACATAACATTTCTTCTTTTTATTTAAGCCAATAGCATTAGAAATAGTTCAAAGGGTCTATCAAAAATTTTTACTTCTTGAAAGTGTACAGTTGAACAGTTGAATGGTCAAACAAATGCCTAGGAACTACTTAAAAGTTTAGTGCAAATCTACAGCACTACAGTATAATTCTATTGCTATTCTTGTTGACATTTTATATAGGAACTGTGCTGCAAAGCAAGACACTTAAGAAGCCTTGGTAAGTGCAGCTTTTACTCATCCACAGTTTTTGACCAGAGCAAAAAAATAGGCGCAAATTATTTGAGCTCTCAAATACACTTTCAAGTTCTGATGGAATTTTAAAAAAATGCAAGAGTGTCAGTTGAGCCCTCCAATGTTTTGCTTTTTGGTTCAAAATAGGTCTATTCAGAACTACATTATTGCTGATTGCTGTTTGAAATTTTTATATTTGGTAAAATCCTATTGAATATTAAAAAATGTCATTTTAGATATGAACTGAAAATATCAATTGGCTTGCAAATGAAAACTAGATGTTGAAACACTATAAGAAAACCTGGGTTTCTGTAATGTTGATTGACACAACAACAAAACAAATCAAAATTAAGAAATTACAACAGTAGAATGTGAAATAATTTGATAAGACATACTTTGACATGTTCCTACTGAAAAACTTATGATGCTACAGCAATATCAGGCAAAGCATCCAAATGATGTGAGAAAATCTAAGAGCAAAAGAAATGAATCAATCACAGAATCATTTGGATTGGAAGAGACCTGGTTCCAACCCTCCTGCCATGAGCAGGAACACCTTTCACTAGATCACATTGCTCAAGGCCCCATCCAACCTGGCCTTGATGGGATGGGGCACGAGAGTTATGGACAGAATAATGTAAAGAAAATAGTAAAAGTTTCCAGTGAAAGCTACAGAAACCATGTGAAGGAAATATAAAGTCCAATATATTTTCTGAAGATAAAGAACCTGAAATATTTTCCTTTAACAATGACAATTCAACCTAATTACTGTTACTATTAAGGAACTGAGTATATTTGTCAGGTCATGAAAATGAAATTAGGACAGAAGAAAATATGGACAATATTTTGACAAATAACGCGAGCAGTAAACCCCTGTATTTCTGGTGAATATGCACGTTCTTACAGTCACATGGCCTTGTTAGCATAGAATTTTAGCAGCCAAGCATTAGTAGCAGTGAGTGGAAACTATTTGGTGATGCGTTCCTTTCAGCACCCCCTATTCAGGCCATCTGCAGCTCTTTACCTCTCCTAGTCTTGAAGCAGCAGGAAGAAGGAAAGTCACTGTAAGAAAACATGTTTTTGGAGCACATTTCTGTGGAGATGCAGGACATGAAAGCCTCGTGCATTTGAGGAAGTGGAAATGAGAAAACAAGGCAGTGGCAATAAAAAGGCATTACAACTAGCTGACTAAGCATGAAAACATCAGGGGAAAACCAAAACCAGCATGGAGATGAACAGGACTGTATAGGAACTTCTCTCTCTTCTGAGAAAAGGCAGGTTTGGGAGAAGGGAGAAATATAGTAGCATGAAAAGACAAATTCAGTAGCCAGAGAAGCACTTCAAATTATTTGTTTTAATTTCACATCATAACAGAACTGGGTAGCTCCTCTTCAATAATTATTTTAACATTGGTTCCACTGATAAGTTTTGAGAAAACATCTTCAGCTCTTGGTACTTTCTGGTCAAACAGTTCTTTCCCCTGCAATAACAACAGAGTGAAACAATGATATTCAAGAAATATTCCTATACATAACAAGTATACTTGGAGGTACATCATTCTGTTGAACCTTCTAGATGTATAGACAGGTGCCCACATAACATCTGAGTTTTAAAATGTTAGTTATTATCACATTGCCTTAATTCTTCTAAATACTGGGGAAAAAAATATTGTTCTATTTATTCCTGAAGGAATAAAAGGCATACTCACAAAGCAGTCTATAAACCAGTAGTATTTTACAAAGAATACAGTAAAAAGTACACACCACATTGAATAAGGTTTATGGGACACCACTGCTTCTATAAACTTGCCCTGTACAATTTCAGATGCTACTGAAATAATTTCAAACAGTTGTGTTTCTCTCACTGAGAATCTGTCCTTTACAGTCTGAAAATGTTTTGAAAGTGAAATAAAAAAGCAACTATTTCATGGTAATCAGTTTTTTGGAAAAAAGAATTTATTTTTCTGCAAAGCACGCTGTATTTACAGAGCATAACCAGGCATTTAACTGCATACTTTTCTCTACATATCAAATATATACTTGACTTAAAGTCACAAGGACTACTCCTATGCCATTTTATTATTTTCTTCTTTTTTTCCTTTTATTTTTTTTCTTCAATTAGTTGCTGTCTTATTGAGCTGAATGGGTTCTGCCACAAAGCCAACATTTTACACAAAATGTCAGGAAGCAATTAGCTGGTGACGGCTTCTTGATCAGAACTAACCTGGGCTGCATTGTAACTTGCTATATGCAGGCTGGCCAGCCAGCCTCTGTAAACCAGATCACCTTTCAACATCCTCTCATACCTCTGACAAAGTAATTAAAGTTTAGAAGCAACAAATGACCCACTTTCCAACTCTTTTGTGGAAAAGACTTTGTGCTTTTTGGTGCAGAGGGTGCTTTGAGGTCCCTTAATGTAATTTAAAGAGCTTTACAATGCCTTGGTTTCTTTGATACTGGAAAATAGATCCTAGAAGAGGATTCGTAACAGAACTCAATCACGAAAAACTACAGTGAAGCCTGAAAGGGACAGTGAAAAACAGACAAAAGGAAGCCTATACTATTGTCACTGCAAATAAGTAAATCTTGTTTTGCTCTCTGCTCTCCAAAACAGTAACCTAACCAGGGGCCTCTTGCCCAGTGTTGCACTTCTTGGGACCGTGAAGGGAGAGGACGGAGCGCCGGCAAAAGAGATGGGGGAAACGGATGAGAAGACAGCTAGAATACTAAGAGAGGCCGAAAAGCGCCGACCTACGACGCGATAGGAGCGGGATGTGTGCACGGCGAGCGATGGGAGGGACAGGCGGGGGCAGGCGGAGTGGAGGTGGAGCCGGTGGGAGCGCTGCTGGGGAAGCCGTGGTGTCCGGAGGCAGCGGAGATAGGTGGGACCTGGAGGGGCGAGCCCGTACCCCGCAGCTCAGACCCTTCGTAAGGGACTGGGCTGGCGGCGACGAGGGGCGGGGAGGGAGGGACGGACGGGCGAGGGGCCGTGGAGGCGGCGGCCAGTGCTCCCGAGGCGGTGGGAGGCAGTCCAGGCACGGGCGAAGCACGGAGCCACGGGGCAGCGAGCGGCAGCCCACCCACCGCTGCTGAGCCTGGCGGACACTCTGCTTTTCCGTCCGCGCCCCGCACGCGCTCTGATCCTTACTCTTCTCCAGGCTACACAGTCCCCGGCTTCGTGTCACCCACTCCCGGGGGCGAGGGCCGGGGCTGAGCCGTCTCCGCGAAAGCAGCACCATGTGAGCGGGACCTGTGCCGCTGCGAGCACGTCGAGGATGTGAAGAGCCGCCCGCATCCTGCACCGCCCGGCCGTCCGCCCCCCGCCGCTGACCGGTCGCCTCCCGGGCCAGAGCCTCGCCGGTGTCCAGCGCTGTCCCGGGCCAGCATGACCGAGGTGAAGGCTAAGGAGGCCACAGCGCCTCCGCCTGCCAGAGACAGGGCGGTCCTGCTGCAGGGCCAGCCTGGCCGAGACCCCTTCCGCCGAGAAGCGGAGCTCATTGACATCTCCCTGGACGGGCTGCTCTACCCCAAGAGCAGCGACGAGGAGGAGGACGAGGAGGAGGAGGAGGAAGGGGAGGAGGAGGAAGAACCGCGGCAGCAGCTGCTGGGGCAGGAGGAGGGCCGAGACTCCCTCTCCTATCGGCCAGGGAGCGGCTCCCTCTTGGATAAGGACTCTCTGGACACCGTCCTGGACACCTTCCTGGCTCCCACGGCTCATGCCAACTCCACTGTGGCCGCGGCGCCGTGGTCGTTCTTCGAGGCTCAGGCAGCGGAGGCGACCGACGGCCCGATGAGCCGCGGCCCCTCGCAGAAGGCGGGCGAAGCAGCCCCGGAGGTACCCGGTCCTTCGCAGCCCCCGCCGCGGCCCGCCCCGCTCTGGCCGGCCGGCGACACGCTGCCCCCCGCAGCCAAGCCGCGGCCGGCGGGGCCCGGGGACGGCGCGGAGGGTCCCTCCGCAGCCCCCAAGGGCGACGCCCCCGGACTCGGGGCCCTGCCCGGCGGGTCCCGGGAAGGGGACCCGGGGCAGGAATACCTGCACGTGCCGCTGCTCCCGCTCAACTCGGCCTTCCTGGCCTCGCGCACGCGGCAGCTGCTGGACGGGGCGGAGTACGAGGGCGGCGCGGTGCCGCGATGCTCGCCCCCAGCGCCGGACATGCCGGGCTACGGCTTCCCGCCGGCGGACGCCAAGGAAGGGTCCTTCGCCTACGGCGACTTCCAGCACGTTCTGAAGATCAAGGAGGAGGGTCTCGGCCTCGCCGCCCGCTACCCGGGCAGCAGGGCCACCCCCGCGGCGGGCTGCTCCGACTTCCCGCCGGCTCCGCGGGCCGGGCAGGAGCCCTCGTTGGAGTGCGTCCTCTACAAGGCGGAGCCCACCCTCCTGCCCAGCGCCTACGGGCCGGCGGCGGCAGCGGCGTCCGACAGCCTGCCTTCCACCTCGGCCGCGCCGCCGGGGCTGTACCCGCCCCTGGGGCTGAATGGGCACCAGCCGCTGGGCTTCCCGGCCGCCGTGCTCAAGGAGGGCTTGCCCCAGCTGTGCCCGCCCTACCTCGGCTACGCGCGGTAAGGAGGGCGGCGGGGCGCTCGCCCAGGGACGGGGCCGGGGGGTCGCGCTGCGGGACGGGAGAGCTCTGCGCGTCCTCCTCCGGAGGGGCGGCCTTGGGCGGTGCGGTGGCATCTCAGTGGCGTGCCGAGACAAAAACGGGTGAAGTTTCTGTCAGCGAAGACCTCTTCGGGGTTTTAGGCAGCACCTGCAGCCCCGTTTCCATTCTCTGCGCTGTTCGAGCGCGCCGAGGTGTCCCAGGGCCGTGTGAGACCGGCACAGTATCAGCTTGGCAGCTCGCACCTCGCGGCTCTTTTAGGCACGATAACGCTCTAGGAGATGGTTTGTTACCGCTGCGGGGCTTCGGTGCCGTCCAGTGTCCGAACCAGTGCCCGGCTCCAGAGAGTGGCTGCAGTGTTCTCCAGATTGCCCTCCAAAATTTTATTCCCGATTTGGAAAAAACTCAAACCGGTTGATTTCACACACACACAAAAAGAAAGCTGAAACACTTGTATATTGATTTGCTAGAATGAAATAGGATACTGTCATGCCGAGACGTGCATTACCTAGAAATATGTGCAGAAATATGTAGATGCAATGCTATAGTTTCAGCAGAAATCCTGTTTTCTAAACTCAGTGGTTACCTCAGTTAGTCTGTGCCTTTTGTTGGAGAGAAATTGAAAATATCCTTGATATATACCCATCAGAGTTAGTTATGGCTTACAATGCTGCAGCTGAATGGGGAGTGATAATCTGGTTATTAAAGACTTTTTAGTTATTTAGTTATTTTCCATGTGAAAGAGGCCTTTGAAATTCAATTGATTTTTATCTATCTCTGTACAGGAAAAAAGAGTATCAGTCACAATGACTCCACTCACAAGACTTGTTGATCTGAGGAAGATGAACATTTTAATAAAGAGTTTCTAGATTGCAACTTTTTTAGCTAAATGGATTAAAATATAACTTCATGCTTTTTCCCCACTACTTTCCTATACTACCATAATAGAGACAAACTCTGATGCTGGAAGGCAGTCATATCTTATTTTTATTTCTTGTCCTTCTGTAGCTTGATTACAAATTTTAAAATGAAGGCTTTAATGTAAAACTGATCAACAGTTAAGTAGTTAACTGTACAAAGCTGGATCTTTCATTTCTTCTAATTCTTTTTCTTTTGAAGGCCAGATGCAGAAACCAGCCAAAGTTCTCAGTACAGTTTTGAGTCGCTACCCCAGAAGATTTGTCTCATCTGCGGTGATGAGGCTTCTGGTTGCCACTATGGAGTACTTACCTGTGGAAGTTGTAAAGTCTTCTTTAAAAGGGCAATGGAAGGTACTATATGATGCCATTGTTCCTAATTATCTGAAATATATCTTCTAGGCACTGTTAAAGACATACTGTTTATTTGTTGCTCATCTTTATAAATATTATCATTGTAGTATACTTTTTTGTTTTGCCAACTCTGTGTAAATATTTCAGTGAATACTGACAAAATTCTTCCTTATTTGGTTTTACTAGTATTACTTGTTTTATTTTATTTATTTACTATTTATTATTTACTGTTATCAGTTAGTCTTTCCAGGCAGGCAGAGTTTCATAAAAACTTTGTATGTTACACAATTTGTTTTAAAAAGTGTAAATCCTGTTCAAAAGAAAATATTGTGAGTATGAACTAAGAACAAGCAGAGAAGAATTTATTTTGTCTTCGTTCTCTCTTTGAAGCCATAGAATTTTTCTTGCTTGCAGGATGCAGAGTTTTGGCTTCCTGAGAATTATGGAAGTATTTAAAATTTCACTGAACTATTTCAAGTAATAAAAACAATAAATATGTTTTAGTTTTTTTCCAAATAGCCATTACATTGTGAAGTCAAGCTGCAGGTTCAATTAATCAGTAGCAATACCTATGTTGATTATTTTCCTTTTGGATTATAATATATACCTTGCTCACCAAGATTTTAAATATTAATGCAAGAGCAGATTGTTTTAAGTAGTTCAACAGATGAAACAGTAAAAGTGATCCTTCTGCTTTTTAGGCTTTGTCTCCTTTTTTTGATTTTTATTTAATCCTGTCAGAACTAGGATATTCAATTTTCTGTTCTATATGCTTAACAAAACCATTGTTACAATGGATACGATTCCTTAAAATAAAAGAAATGCATTATGCATTTTCTTATGGTCCTTAGTTTCTTCAGCTTTATAGAGTTTATTACTCTTCAAATGAAAAGGGGAATATTGGAAAAGTAAAAGCTTAGCAAAATATTGTCATTAGAATTTTGTTTCAGTGTGCTGTTGCGTTCTGCTTTAAGCATATACTTGTGTTCTGCCTCTAACATAATAGATATTTGCAAAGTGATGGCACTGGACTAAGTGGTCTGGGTGAACTTTTGAGCTAGTGCCACATTTTCTCTAGTACATTCAATGGGTTTCATGAGAAAGCTGTTAGAAACATACGTGTTAGGCTGCAAGGCTCTTAAGTCCCAGGGAGGCATTAAAGTTTCGCTGACTCTGGTAGCTGGTCTCTTGGTTTGGCTTCACATTTTTTGCTATGTTTGTTTTGCTAAAACAGCCATATACTTTTTAAATAAAGTCAGGGTGCTGACATTTTAAAACTGAGTGTAGTGTAATATATGAGTGCCTTCTGTTAAAATAAGTTTTATTTTTGCTTTTCATTTATACAGTAATATTGTAGTTTTTTTCTTTGAATTTGATTCTATCACTTTTGGATTTCGTCTCTTTCCTCATTTAGTAATCAGTTGTGTTTGTGCAGTAGGTGAACTTGCTCAAAAACATAGCTTATTACTTTTCAGAAGTATTTTAAAAATAAATGTCAAGAAGGCATATAAATTGATAATAGGAACATCTTAAAGTTGTTTTCACAGATTATTCAAAGTCTGTATTCGCAGAGTCTTAACAGGTTAAGAATAGAGACATAGAGAGAGAGAGAAGTGAGAGGTCAGTGGAGTTACACAAACAAAAAGTTTATGTTTTACATAGCAAGTCCATACTTTCACATTTAAATTATTCCGAAGACTGAGAGTCTGGCTCGGAAGTGTGTTTGGGTTTTTTGGTAAGGATATGCAAAGAATGTACCACTTCCTTGGAAACCTGACTGCAGTCAGGAAAGATACAGGTTATTGAATGTGATGGGAAGGAATGACAGGTATGATCAAGGTGGGCACTGGCAAAATGAACAAATACAGTTACTTGTTTTTGTGTAGAAAGTGCCAGTCTACAGAGAGTTCCTTAAAGAGATAGACTGATGGATTTCTTATTTTCATGGAAGCATAGTGTATGGTTACCAGCATTGAAATAATCCCATTTATAGATAGATGCTTAATCTCATATAGACATATTTTTTAAGTTTTAGTGCTACTATAAATATGTGTAGTGTTAATAATAACTTATGTAAATTAGATGTCAAAATTCTACTTTTCATAAAATTTTGATACGGTACTGATCATTATGAGAAATTAAAACATGATTTGAAATAGCTGGCTTTTGCTAGTTCATGGATTTTCTCTATCTTGAGATCTTTTTTGTGTGTTGTGAGATAAAGCACATAATACAGTAGTATTAATTTTTTTTCAAAATGTCTGGGTTTTATCTTAATTACTTCTGTAATCTCTGATGTGTTGGTTGTTTCAAATCAAACAGCCTATGTATTTTTGTAAATTTTTTTCTGTAGAAATTGTACTATTCATACACTGTTTATTTTACCTTCCCTGGTGTGTAGACAATACTATTTTGGTTAAATGCTTCTATTTGGATAAAATGGACTGGTATGTTACCCAGAAAACTCTGGGTTTATTACTTCTCTAAGATTTTTGAAATAGAACCAGAGCTTATTTAAAATATTCGGGCTGAACAATCATTTAAAACTATATAGTTTTATAGCAATGTTTCTATACTAAGTGTGATTGAATCATACATTTGAATCCAAGTAGTAGAGACACATACAGCTTAACAGGGGGTCAGAGTTGTGTGAGGATCATGAAGGTTTCTTAGAAGGCTTATTGGCACTGAATGCTTAAATGTATATGATTTTGTAGATATTTTCCATCTTTTGGGTTCTTAGTTCACCATATATGGTTATATATGTGAAGAAAAAGTTGATGTTAATACAACAAATGTGTTTTTTTCTAGGCAGAATTTTGAAGTAAGGTTAAGAAAAAATGCACATTCTTTTTTTTGGGAACCTGTAGTACAGCAAGTTATGAAATAAAGTTAGTACTGTGAGTGGGGAGGAGAAAAAGGGCAAAGATACTGGGCTGGTTTTTTTAGGAAACATTTATTTGCATTTAGAGGCGATACATTTTCTTTTGGACCCTTACAAATAACTGATTTACTAGTCTGTAGAGTCACTTAATGCACAGATAAAATACAAGGCTTCTTAAAAATTCTTTTACGATCTCCTTTGAGTATATCGAAAACAACAAAAGTTACTGTTAGTTATATTCAGTTAAGAAATTTGGAAAGAGAAAATTGGATTCACTATTTTGATGGGATAGTGCTGTTCCTGCCAATGAGCTGAGAGTGACGAGCAATTTGGAGTAAGCAACCAAAAAAATTCAGATAAATTATTCAAAGTGCTTTCATATATGTAGCGTTATTATATTTGCAAAGTAATTTGCTATTGATCATCAGGCATTATTTAATTGCTACCAATATATCTCATTCATGGCAACAAAAAATAGAGACTATTTCTAACAGGGCATTAGGAGAATGAAGATTAAGAAAGGAACTCTTTACTTTTTTAGCACTAAATTGTGAAATGGTTATTATAAAGTTTCCTTCATGTAAAACTGTGCAGAGCAACTGTGATCAAAGTGCTGGCAGAACTCTGTGGTGAAGTGTCTGTCCCTGAACAGGAACCCTGTGTTTAGAGTATTGGGATTCTGGAGTTACACTGTTGCTAACACTTGGTTTCTTGGTAGCCTGCATTCTGGCCTTGTTGAAAATGTCTGCTTTGCAGAAGTTTTACTATTGAAAATTTAAAATTACCTAAATCCTGAAAAAAATTTCACGTGCTGTTTTCCCTGTAAGGTCCCACTTCTCATATTTGTTCTATATGTATATCTGCACTTTGTTTACATTATTGATATCTAGGGAAAAGCCCACATGAATACATGATATTACTGCATGTTGGTCAGAAACTAGCTCATGGTTTGTTTAAATTCCTGGGAACCTATTACAAAATGCATCAAATAATTGTATAGCACATTTGTCTAGTTTCAATATGTGCTTCAAGCTCAGGGTAGCAACTCTGTGCAGACAATGGCATCAGGGAACAAGCTCAAGCATGTGTAGTACATAACATTTAACTGACCGAGTGTGAACTTTGCTTTTCTCTGAGACCTGAATTTAGTAAAATGTCTGACAGAAGAGAGTTTCTCTGTCTGTATATGGAGAGGTACTGTGGAGGAATTGATGATGAGCTACGCCTACACAGTAAGAAGGCTGATCATGACTTCAACCAATCTTTCTAATGAAGTTTATCTGACTTTTATCAGTGTTATGATAGGCAGTTTTGTGATGACTATGATTCACTATGTAAGTAGTGAAATACTCTGCATAAGAAAAATTGCTGGTCTAAAGAGTTGTGCTTTCCCATAGCTAAAGAATGTAAAATGGCACAACATGCCAACTACTTAAAAAAATGCTAACTTCTACTAGCAAATCGTCTTTGAAAACCAAGACAAATGCAGTATCATAGAGACATTTTCGGCTGTGAAATTGATGAGGCAGGTGTTAAAAGTTTCTTTTTCTCCTCACTACACAGGGATTTCTAATTTTTAATCCAACTTTCCAGGCTGGATCTTGGGATCAGAATTTGGTACAGCATGTACTGTAAAGTTGATAGTGATTAAATTTTCATGAATTAGATGACATGCAAACATACAAAGCAGAGATATGGCAAGTTGAGAGATAAAAATGCTTTTCACTCAGTATAACAGATTTAATGTTATAAAAGTTCTTTTATTGTGCACATGGCCAAAATGTGTTAATGTACAATAAGATGTTTATTTTCAAATTAATATATAAAGTAATATATATAATATATAATATATAATGACACTTTTTTGAGTTCAAAGAATTTGCAACATGAAAAGAGGAAAATCTGCACTGGTATCTAATTATGTATCTTAATCATACTTTTGACTTCAGAAGTATTTGTTGTCCAGCCATTTGACAAACAGTAATTTGATGAATTGATTTGTATGAGGCACAAGGATTGAGCAAGCTAAGGCATCCTTTTGTTCGGGTACTTTGGCTCTTGTGCCAATGCTGGGCTTCCTGCTGCTCTCACAGTGACTTGCTGGTGTTTTGCTAATAGACATGGCTTAGAGCATAATCAGCTGCAGAAATATCAATTACTAAAATTTTTCGCTTGCATTCTATGTGATATTTTAGAAACAGTATCAAATATTACCTTAAACATCTTCTTAGGTGGAATAGTAGCTATTTCAGGTAGTGTAAAACTGCAGGCTTTAAAAAGCACCAACAGCTAACTGCTCAGAGTTGGTAATGCTCTGTTCTAACTTGACATGTGCACAATGTGAGCAACCTGAGCTGCTCATCTTAGGTTCACTTTACAGTAAATGGAGAGCAACAAGAAGTTTTAGGAAGAAATTTACTCACTTATTTTGAAGACATACTTGGGATAAAAATGGCCGTACTCTTAACAGTACTGCAGTAACTTTCTGAGCACTGAGTATCAAGAAGTGTCTGCATTTGATGATATGAATCCCACCCATATCACCAAGGTAGCTAACACATTTCTGTAGTACATAAAAGAAATATAAGAAGCACATAAAATACTCATATTACTTATTTTAAGTAATGTGTTATATAAAAGGTATTATATATATCTTATTTCATATATAAAATAATAATTATTAAAATATTTATAAATTATATAAAAGTATATAAAATAAAAGTATTTGTAGTAAAACTGTTCTCTGTTAAAAAAAGATTTGGATTTGATGTTGTCCACCTCCCCAAGCTGTGTATCTCTTCCACAGTACTCATGATCCACAGTAAGGAGTGATTTTTTAGAAACCACTGAATGGAAAGACTTAGCAGATGGTATAATTTGCCACTATGCATAGTGATACATGACTGAACTTTAGAGGTTTCCTGGTTATACTTAGCCACAACTTCTGCATTTTCACAAGTGGCTGTTGCTGATATAGCTTAACATCTGAGGACATTTCAACAACATGGAGTTTTTTGGAGTTAAAACATAGAAAGACTTACATGTGGACATTGTGATCCAGGAGAATATTACCCTATCCTTGTCCTACTGTTACAATTCCGTATTCCCTTATCCTCAAAGACAATATATTATGTGAGCTTTGTTTCACCAAGCTGTAGGCATTAAAATGCGAACATCTGTATTTGGGCTAATCACTTTAAGTGTCCTTTGGCGAGCAACAAGCTATTAAAAAACCCAAAATTTAGACATTTACTCAAGGTACATTGCATCCTAAAGTATCTGTTTTTCTCTTGTGCCCAAGAAGGCAGTGTATGCTGCTTGTTTTGATAGATGTCTATGCTTTAGAATCTAATTAACCGAATAGTGTCAAATTAGTCTAAGGTGTTTCAATCAACAGGCAGCAATACCTGTTTTTTTTTTTTTTTTTTTTTCTTCACATGGCTTTTTTCTACTACTAATGTTTCTGGATTTTTCTGCCTTTATTATTCCTACAGTGAGTGACTCTGTTCCACTGATTCAGTTGTAGGACAAGTCAAGGAATGTAAGGAAAATACATATGAAAAAACTTACCATGGCAATGTGCTATGATACTTCCACTAAATTCAGAATAATGAGATGACTGAAATACAAATACAAAGCTTCTTATGTTGATAGACGAATGTAACACTCAGGGATCAAAAGAACTAATGGTACTTTAATGCTTATACCTCTGAAATAGTTGATGTATTTTTAAAGTGGGTTTTCTGTCCAAATCTCCTGTTCTTCATTTGCAAGAAATAGACCTTTACTGACAAAAATGCTGATATTTCCATAATTCAACATATCTATATCAGTGATGTAGGTCATTAACTTAAAAATTATGACCATGGAGCAATTGTGACACAAAGCCATAAAAAGACCTGGAAATACTGAGTTGTAGAAGCCACCATCTCCTCCTAAACGGTATTAGCTGTGGAAAAATTTTACTGTTGTCAGTTCCCATATTTAGGCTCAAAAATTATGCATTTGAAGTTGTTGCCGTAGTAAACAGTCTAGTTAAACCAACTGAAAATCAGTATGAAATAGTATTCCTAATTTTGCAGTTCATGATAGTTTCTGTGAATTATGACTTAATTTTGCTCCATTTTGTTTTTCTGAGTTTTTTGTGGTTTGTTTTTTCTTGTTGAAAACAATGGAACAGACAGAAAAATGTAAAAAGATTGTAAAAAAAAGTATTGTAACTACTATCTTTGTCCAGAAATGAATGAAAAAAAGATAGATACATTCAATTGTTCTATTTTGTAGATATCACAAAAAAGCATGCACAGGTTGCTCTCTGGAGAAGTGATTTTGGAAGGAAAAAGCCAATGGTATTGTAGAATTCACAGGAAAAGGCAGGAAGATTTTCAGATCAGGATACAAGAGAAGGAAAGAATCTGTCAAAGATTTTGCAGACATTGGAAGTGATTTGTTGATGAGAAGGAAAACAGTGCAAGCTACATGGTGATTTGAAAGTGATGCTTTCTTTCTAGAGAAATCAACTTTGTTTGGTCCATTCAGCAAAAAAACCCTGACAGATGACTGTAATATTAATGCTTAAAGCCAACAGTCAGTGGAGTGGAAGAGTGCCAGAAGTTTGTTGTCAAACATCAAAAATTACTTGTAAATATGTTCACCAAAGCAATATACACTACAGAAAAACAGTGGGTTTAACTTAGCAATGAATGTCTTAGAGTTTTACATTCTCTTTGAACAAAAAACCCCATTTTTACTGAACCCTTTTTTCATCACATGTGAGTAAGGCAAAGGAATGAAAGACTAGTTCTACAAAAAGTGAAGGAATTGCTAGTACCTGAAATAGCAGAGTACATAGAGGAGTTAAGGTGCTCCCTTAGGACATGAGATCTGTGTTAACCCTCTCCAAATACCTGAAGGAGGTAAAACACACCTCTCTGTGCAGCCCTGACCACCAGACAGTTGGATGACCTGGAATGCAATCATTCTTTATTGCTTTCACTTTGAACTATACTACTGTGAAGAAAGAAATTCCACACTATTTCAGGTTGATTCCAAGGTGGAACATATTCAGAAGTCACTCTGCTATCCTTCTTTGTTCTCTTTGGTCCATTGAATTCTAAATGCTGTGAAGCAGACTTGCATCAGTAGCCAGTCTTTATACCAGTATAGACTACTGAGGAGTAGTCAGGACACTGGTTTAAGCGTTGAGAGATGAGAATTTCACTTCAAGGGCAAAGAGGGAAATGGGAAGAAAATTCCCCACTAGCTACTGGCCTTTTTGTATGATTATGCATGGCAAGGATCGTGTGGGTTGTGTTTTTTGGATAAGTGGTTAGAGTAGGAAGTCTTTCAGAGACTGTTTTCTTTTTAGAGAAATGTTAACGCAGAAATAAAGTTGGTATTAAATGATTAAAAAACATTATTGGAGGTGTGTGAAATCTTGGAAACTCTAATGGCATATAATAACATACAATTGCATGAAAGGTGTCTTTTCAGTATTAAAGACTGTGTAGTATAGATTACTAGTTCTCCAAGACCAAAGCACATAAACACAAATAGTGAAAGGTGAATTCAAGCCACATTTGCTGTTTTGCAAATTGAAACAGTTTAAATAGAACAGTGTTACATTTAAATCTGGGCAAAAGTTGATTTAGCTGTGCTTCCCATTTTACTGAGGATGAGCTAGGCCAGACTGTTCACCTTGTTGTGGCAAACCTGGCTTGTCAGAGCATTTTTAGGGTCAGGATTATCCTGTTTTTGCTCTGATAAGTCAGGTTTTCAATAAGCTAAGGACAAGTGTAGTCTGTAGTCTTAGCTTCCAGAAGTCAAAGTTTTACTCAAAAGCTACATCTGCGCCATTATGTTTAGTTAAGGTATACAGTTGAACCCATTTCCCATGTTTTAAATTTTAAACTCATATTTATTATGGACTTCCAGAATTCCTTTGTGTTTGGTTTTGTTGTTTTGGGTTTGTTTTTTGTTGGAGTTTGTTGGTTGTTTGTTTTTTTGGTTGTTTGTTTTGTTTTTTAACCTATTGATTTAATTGTTACTTTTGAAAAATATTTTCAAGAGGCAAAATATACTGCTAGAAAATTATTGAACAAAACCTTGGGGCTAGTGTTCCGGAAGGAAAAAGTCAACGCTGGGAGATATTTGGCAGTAAAGTAATTTGCAGTGAAATGCAAAACATATCTGTATTTTGAGACAGAAATCTAAAACCAGACTAAAGAAAACACCATGATATGTTCTGCAAAGAACAGTTCACCAGAAGTTGATTATTTTATGCAAAAGCATTTCCAGTTAAGAGAGATACAGGGAGGTAGAATCAGATATAGGAGAGAGGAAAGAAGAATTGAGAAAGTAGTCTTCTTAACAGATGGGAGGAACTGAGAGATTGCAAATAAGTGCTTTGCTTCTGTGCAGGGTGGCAGCAGTTCAGCACAGATGCAGTTACCCAAATCACCCATTGTGTATCTGTATCTGATACCCTACGTTCAGATAAAGCCTTATGTTTTCCATATTTTGCACATCTGCAAAGTCGCTGCAACTCATGAGTTTACTAAAGTGATTTTAAGTGACTTATAGCATGTCAGTTAGCTAAGTTATTTGTGCAGTTTTTAAAGACATTGTGCATACTACATCCAGTAGTATTTGGATTAAAAACCTGCCCATATAGTAGTAGTCATTACAGTACTTAAAATTGTCTGTGCTTGCTTAGTTAGGACTTGTACCTTTCCTAATATCAACAGATTTTGGTGGAATTTAAGAAAAAATGCTATCCTACAAGAATCTGGAATATTTGAGCAACAGATGAAATGGTCTCTGTATTTTCTCAGTCAAGCTGGTCATGAGCTGAAACATTGACACGTTGAGAGGGATCCTCAAAGCGCATTTTCAAAAAGCGGTGAAAATTTAAGATGTACAGGAAACTTAACATGGGGTGAAGCTTTCTGAGGATGTGGCAGTTGCCAGAAAGTTCCTAGGTTCATATTTCTGTAAGAAATCCAAATACCTTTACTTTCAAACCTGTGCTCTAGTGATTATGCTACTACCTCGGTTTTTTTCAGAGCTTTTGTTTGGTTGATTGGTTTGTTTTTCATTTTCCTGGTTATAATGACAGTCATGTAAAAGATACTGAATGTCAAGCTACCAATTGAATGGCAATTTTATCTAAACAGTGGGGTTTGGATACTTCCAATGCTCACGTATTAAAGAAAATTAGTTCAAATATAGATGACCCTAAAGACTGAACTATAGCAAATGTATTTTCAAATAAATATTTTAGCTTCCCATGAAAGCATTCTAAACATCCTCGTCTAATTAAATATTGCCCTATAATTTTGAAATTAACCAAACATCTGACATATGTTCTACATCTTACACAATCTCTCCTTCAGATGGCTGCTGTCCCTAAAATATTAATGTCAAGTAAGTAACAGCTTCCCAGAACTCTGCTCTGCACAGTGGTAGAAGTGATTTCTGATGAGAACATTCACTCAGATTTATCTATTGATACCAAATCCAATCAGATGACTGAGATAATAAAAAGAAATTCTTGACAGATGAGACTATAAAATACTATATAATTGAATTTTACATGTTTCTCAAATAAGTTGCAGCTAAATCAGAATCAGTGGAATACACTTAAGGAGTGAAAGGTGTTGGAAAGAGATGGGATAGAAATAAGTGGAGTGGAAAACACATATGAAGGTGTCATTCAAGTGCAGGATATGACTGTGGTTTTTTAATAGTCTTGAAAATATGGAAGTGGTTAACAATTAGCACCAAGACATGCCTGAAACTTTGTCACCACGGTCTCATGGGAGGGTTGGGTTGGCAGGGTTTTGGCTTTTTCCTACTTTTTTTTTTTTTTTTTTTTTAATAATGCTAATATCATGGAGGCTTTATGAAAGAAATAAACTAGGTGAAGATCTAATAAAGGTTAGGTCATTGATCATTATTAGATTTGTAAATATAATTTATGAAACAAATGTGAATGAAATAATTTTGAAGATCAAAGCAAATTTTACTGTTCCTAAATGCTAGTAACAGATTTCATTGCTTACATGGTATGCACTGGGTAGAGAGATTATTAATCTTGTCTAATCTGACACTTTACAACATATGAACATTGAAGAGTAGTTTTCATAATTGTGATTCATTTGTGATTTGTTTTGCAAATGTGAAAAATTTTGTTCAGTCTTAGATTTATAATAAGGAGGTTTTGGCTTGCAATGTGATGATAAAGTAATTCATGCATTTTAAACTGAAGTGCAAGTTGGATCTGCTTGTAACCCCTAAACTATGAAGATTTTTTTTAAGAGCTGTAGCTAAAGTTAAATCTGTAACTGTAAATTTAAAATTTTGTAATTTGATTTGTGATGCTTTATCTTAGATGCACAATATTGGAACGCTATTATGTAAATAGTACAGGGTAATAATACAGTGTATCAGTATAAATCAAGCTGTTAATTTCTGTTTTTGCAAATAATTTCCTCTTCCAGAAGGCAGTCCTTAACCTCCTTTAGTAGTTAGAGCATGCACTTGGATATTCAGTACACAAGTCACATACTCCTCTCAAGAGTGAATCCTAAATACTGACATAATTCTAGAATGTAGAAACAGTGTTCATTGGGTACTTGAAGAGCAATATTTCACGATATGGCATTGGATTTGGTGGATCAGCATTTTTCTGTGTCATTATAGGAGGAAAAGTAGAACTTGAATGCCTATAGCATTGTGAGCTGCTTGCAAGTATTTAGTGTCCTACTGGAAATCCATAGTCCATTTTTTGGTCTTGCAGTGGACACGGGTTATATGGACTCAGACCATGTTGTGTAGACTCAACAGATTCCCTGGAAAAGAGGTCCAGAAGGAATCACCTCTCAGGGGACCAGAGAGAAGCCCCCAAGACAAGAACAAACAAAACTTGAACTATGCTTAAGCATTCCTTTGTAAATTAACTGTACATTTAAACATTGGAATGCCACAGATTTTAGTTACACTAATGGAGTTTTAGAATTGTCATTTTTTATCAAAAGACTGAATGCCTTTTGTAGCTAATAAAGGCAAAGCAAGACAAGGAAAAACTGCAAATAATCCCAAGGAAGAAATGTTCAAAATAAGCCTTTTGTTTACTGGTCTGCTGCCAAAAGCAAGACAATTTTTATTCATTCAGATTCTTTCAGTAATGTTTCCTGTAAGAATGAATCCAGGATTAGAATTAATGGGAGACAGTAAAGGAGAATTTCTTTTAATTCGTTGCATTACTAAGTACTTTTTAGATGCCAGGAAATGGGTGAGGCAACTGTTTTTGTTTACCAGTTGTTTTGTTGTTTTTTGTTTGTTTGTTTTTTTAAAGGAAATTGTTATGAAAGCGAATTTCAGACAATCAGGTTTCTGTCACTAAATCCAAACAAGTCATTCTTAAAATTATCAGTAATAAGTAAATTATTTATCTTTTAAAATGTTAGCACAGAAAGAAATACATTGTTTCACATGGTTTAGCACTAGCTCTTTTGTTAAAATGGAATGTTGTTTCTCCTATATTTTTATCTGAGAATTAGTTTATAGTTTTTCTTTCTTTTGTGGAGAAAGGTTACTGGTGAACAGTTGTTCATTTTACTCAGTGGTGAGAAAAGGCAGAATAAAGCTTTATTATAAAGAAGGCTGAATAACAGTATCTAAGTAGAAAAACCCTCTTGAATTTGTTTGATGCTCATGGCATCAGATGGCTAACTCAAGAGTAATACTGATCTAGAAATCAGTGAAAATTTGACAGGTTAGGTACTGATGTCTGTCCACATCCACAATACTCCATGAAGAAAGTATGCATGATATTGGTACATCTGAGATGTTTCCTTAGGTTTTTGATCTAATTTGTTGCTCTCAAAGTTTTTTCAGTTGTTTTCGTGCTTTCGTACTTGGTACTGGTAAGAAACTGAATAGAGGATGATGTACACAACCAAGCAGTTCATTCTGTTTACTAATGTATTTTGGAATTTCATAGATGGGGAGTTTCTCTCTTAAATGGGCCAAATAAATTATAATATTCAAATAGTAACACATGATTATTTGAAAATTAGCATAAAATGAAGGAGTTCTTTAATGATTCAAGTCTCCTTTTTTAAAGTTGTCAGCAATTTTGGGGTCATTTACACGCAGAAATAACTTTACCCTGTTAGAAAACATAGTATTAATCCTATTCTTCTCTTGCCTGCAGGGCAACACAACTATTTATGTGCTGGAAGAAATGACTGCATAGTTGATAAAATCCGTAGGAAGAACTGTCCAGCATGTCGCTTGAGGAAGTGCTGTCAAGCTGGTATGGTCCTGGGAGGTGAGCTGCTTTTCAAATCAGATTTATGAAAATAGGCAGTCAAGTACACTACCTTTAATCTTGTCAAGCTTAAACAACATTACTTTGATACCGTAAAGGAAAGAACCACATTCAAGTGTTAGTTTTTGGAAGAATTACCTAATGTTTTATGATTTCTTAGAATTTTTCTTTAATGAGTCTGGAAACCCTGAAACAAAAAGACCTTTCTGTAGCAATCTCTCTGTCCTACTGTGCAGCGTTATACTTATTTTTTTATAAGGTCAGGAACTGAGTCTTTGATGTGCATTTATTGACAATTTTGGATCAGAAAATTTGATTTAGGTAAAAAATAAAGAAGCAGATTGAAATTGACACTAAAATCAGGAATCAGTACTGTCCCTTTCTCTTTCCTGTTATGCTCTCTATCATTGCTTTGAGTACATGTCAACAAAATTGCATCCTTCTGTTCCACTAAAGAGTGCCAGGCAGTGATTGCACCAACACTACAGTCTTTGCACACTAGGTGCTGAGAAATCCCATCTTTCTATTAGTTCTTACTGTAATAGATTTGCTTTTTTAATGTATGAACAATCAAAACAATACTACTACAAAGGCAGGACCTAAAGAATTGTTTGCTGAGCTTTGGAAGAGGAGAAAGCCAAGGGGTCTATAGTAGACCATGAAAAATATAGGGTAAGAATGAAGACTCAGGAAAAGAGGAGTTGGCAGATATAGTGCCTTCCTTTTAAAATTTGGGAGAACTTGTGAGGTTTGATCAACTTGATCTCTAAAATATATCCCTGTGTATGGCAGGAGGGTTAGACTAGATGGTCTTTAAAGGTCCCTTCCAATCCAAACCAATCTATGATTGTAATGGGTGTAAAACACAAATAAAAATTCATTCCTTGCTGTAAGTTTTGCACAGCCAAGAGTTTGATGATGATCTGATCTGAATTTTCATTTATGGTAGCCAGAATAACACCCATAACTAAACCCCACATGTTTTAACAGGCAGCAGTTTCAACAAGCAGAAGAGTGTGTGATGACCCACTAGCATTGTCTAGTCTTTTTGCTTCAGAATTGTTCTGCTTAGTAATGCTATGTAGGAAAAGTTGCCAGCAAGCTTGACATCATTCTACATTTTGTATGCATTTATGGCTGCTAATTTTACTAGCTTTTTTAATGTATATGTTTTTCTCTGGGTGTAGGTACTTAAAACGGAAAAAGCTGGATACTTTTGCTAGTGTATGAAAAGTGTAAAACCTTCCTCTTTCTCTTTGGATCACCTCTTTTTTCCCCAGCTATTATTAAGCAAGTGTGAATAATTTCTTTGTTGGTTGTTCTCTTTAGCCTGTTTCTTTGTGTTGTTTAGCCTTTTTCTAAGTATACTTAATCAAAGATGTCTCTCCTTTTTTTGCGGAGACTGTTGCAATCCTAATATGGTGCTTAATACTGGAAGGAGAAGAAAAGACAAGTGTAGACCAAAATATGAGGAAAACTGGAGTGAGACTATATTATTTGTAAATGATGATTTAAAATTCAAACCAGCAAAAAAATCGCAAGATAGGCAGTTAACCATAATGTTCTTTCTATGGTTGCTGTTATCCTTCTTTCTTTTGCTCTGCTGCCATATTTCAAGCCTCCTTTATTGTATCACATGAGCAGCACTTCCTGGCCATGACTCAATGTGCTGATCAGTACAGTATGATTCATATATGGGGTACTACAGAGCCTAGTCCAGGGGCATAAGTGAACAAGGGGCTGGGAAGCCTGTGAAGAAAGGCTGAGAGTACTGGCTTTGTTCAGCCTTGAGAAAAGAAGGCCTAGGGGAGACCCTATCACCACACTCCATTATTTAAAGCATAGTTGCCCAGAAGACAGAAAGTCTTGTTTTACAGGGAACCACGTGGAAAAGACAAGGGGTAACGAGTGCAAGTTACTCCTGGGGAGATTCCAAGTGGACACACAAGAGGAAAATTTTTCACAGTGAGAATAACCCGCCACTGGGATAGTCTCCCCAGGGAAGTGGTTGATTCCCCAATATTGGATATTTCTAAGATTCAGCTGGACATTGTTCTTAAACATCTTATCTAGACAAAACTTTTGCCAAGAAAGTTTGGATTGAATGATCCTTAAGGTCCCTTCTGTTCTGATATTATGTAATTCTGTAAGTGTCCATAAGCAAACTTCCAGTTCTTGCAACAAATTACATGCTTAGATAATCCTTGAGTACTTTAAAAGAATCAGAACTGGCAATACTTTAAATCTCTTCTTGTGTTTATGGCCTGTTTACTTCAAGACTTTTTGTGCACTTTCTGATTTCTGCCATTCAGAACTTACATAGATGTATTTTTGTTCTTTTGCCCCTGATCCTTTGTTTCATAATGCTAGTCTTGAGTTCCTAAATGCAGACCTCTAATATTGAGTTATTTGAGTTGCTATAAACACAGACTTCTATTACTTATTTAACATGAGAAACATTTTACAGGATATTAATGATAAGATTCTAAAAATTATTTATTAATTAAATTAAAATTACTACTTGGAGAAGTATATTTATCTTCCACTGAATGTTACTAAGTAGCAACCATATACATAGAATGTAGTATTATATTACATGGACAACAGTTCCATTTTTTGACCCTAATTTCAAAGCAATAAACTGCTGAATTGTTCTAAAAGAAATTGTAGTCAGTGTTAGATAAATTATAAAATAGCAACAAATAGCTTTAGTAACTGATTTCACTATATAGACTATTGTCTTCTTAATATAGAGAAGGAAACTATCAATTAAAGTATGTATTTCATAGTACTTATTTGCCATTCTCTGTGAAACTGTTGCCTTTGAGTATTTAGCCTCATAACTGGAGACATTAATCTGTCCCCTTTCAAATCTTCTACCTAATAGGATAGCAAATAGCTGGGTCGGGTCCTTGAATAAACAAATAACTACTCAACTCTTTTATTTACTATAAGTGAATCTGTGGTTTTCCCAGGCTGATTATCACAGATTCCTGCTTCAGCTGCATTGCCTAATTATTGTGTTCTTCATTGTTTCAGTGAGCTTTCAGTCTGCAGTGCAGTGATTACATGCAGAAAAATTTGAATTAATTTTCCAGGTAGTACTTTCTGAAGTAGGATTAAAGGGTTTATTAAAATCTAGATGTATTACTTCTGCTTTGCTGCTTTGTTTCTTTATTTTGCATACACCTCTTTAAGGTGTACACAGCTTGTTCTTCTGCACAAAATGCAAGAGCATAGTGACCTGAAAATAAGGACCATAGTGTTCTGTCAAGAATAATAAATTATTGATGTTTTTCACCTGATTACAGAGTAAGGAGAAGGATAGTGAGATATCAGACTTTTACTAGAAACACAACCCTTTTAATATAAAATGTCTACCTCGGTATTATCTGATTGTCAATATGGTACTTTATACGTAGTTAAAAAAACATTAGAATATAGAGTTATGTACTAAAGAGAATATCATAATATATTTGATGATGGGATTAAGTAGATTTTATTTTTTTTTCTAGGTACATGTAGTACACAAACACTATACACATGCTATTCATAGTAATCAAGGGTAAGGGAACAGTGGGTATTGAGAAACTGCTTGAGTGGTTGGCTGTCTTAAAAAAAATAATGAAAATGTCTAAATATGCACAGGCAGGCTATAGTATGAAGATGAATAATTGCTAGAGTGGATTGATGTTCTTTACACATTATAGGACTAAGTGGAGATATTTGTTTACCTTACAGCAGGAACTTACCTGGTTATTTTGTAAATAGCGAATCAAAAACTCAGCTATTGTCAGATTTCTGTGGTTTCCTTATGTCCTTAAGAGTTTTTATTAATTTGACATGGTCTCCTTGTGGTAGATGGGAAAAGTTTACTGTGAGTTATTAATAGTCACCTCTCCAGTAGATAGGTAACAAGAGGAGTTGCTTTACTAGTGGCTGTTAAGCAACATAATTATATATACATACATAAGCAATCCTGCAAACCAGTGTGACATTAATTCTGATACATTTAGTCACTTGGAAACATGGGTACTTATTAACTACTAACATTTCCATGTGTTAAGCACTCTGTTTGGTTTCTTTTTTTACTTGTTCTCTGAACTGTAAAAGTATCTGAAGCTATTATTTCAGAAAATGCCTGAAATCATTATTTATAAACTATCAAATGAATTGTTCCCTCTGTTTTCCTTCATGCCTAAACAATACTTGGTGGGAAATTCCCAGCATGTTTAGGACTAAGTATAGGTTTGTTATGACAGAGGTTGGCTCTAGGTCTTTTGTCATAATAAATTGTCTGGTTTGGGTTTTTTGTTGTTCTACCATAACATAAGGTATAACTTTTTTTTTGGTTCTTTACAAAGGAGTTGCTAATCAGAAATATTTTTATTCTTACTGAAAGTGATAAAATGAGCATAAGATTGTTAGGGCACATGATACTAAACTGATTAAACCCATAGTTAGGTTAATGGGAGTATGACCCCTGATTACATTGCATGATGAGTATTACTGAAGACCCCATCACTCATATTTACACTGTAATTAAAGTGTGTTTCTTGAAATTTGGTTTAGCATACTTTCTTTTGATTTTAAATGCTGTTTTAATTAAAATTGAAGGTTTCCTCTTTTGTGTATTCCTTCTTTGTACGTGAAATGCACAAACATGCATATTTATGACAGCATAAAACAACATTAATTTTTATTAAAGGTAGATTTTGGCTTTTTAGGTTATGTTCTTCTTATCAATCCTGTCTGGTTCAAAATCAAGAGAATTGATTCTGCCTTCAATTATGCCAGTCTACAACAAAAATACTTAAGTAATAGCATTTGTTCTGCTTAACATCAGAAATGTTTCCATGTTTGAATTTTGAATCTTGCTTGAAGTTATACTGCCTATGTAATAATGAATGTTTTGAAAAGGCCAGTTTAATTCTCTGAAGTGTACAAACAAGGTCTTCCTAAGTGGAGACACTGAATTTTCATAAAATTTGATATCTTCTGTGATATGGGAGCACATGGAGAAAGTGGAATAAATATGTTCGGAAGTATAACCATTTTTGTCGATCCTTTCTGATTTAGTGTGTAGTTTGGAAGACTGGGATTTTCCAAGGAGAAAAGTAGTAGATGAGTCTGACTATACTAGTATCTCTCCATTCCTCTGATAAATTGTTGAGAATGGACTAAGATGTGCCAAAGTTTAGGCCCACCTCCTGTGTCCTAATGCTTCTTTGGGGCACTGGTTGCATTCTGACAGTGCAGCACTACTTTAAAATAAAAAGAAGGCAGTAATAAATGGAGAAGTCTCTATTCCCTTTCATTTAGGATCTGATAGATTTCCTTGTCTAATTGTATACTTGTAAATAAAAGTACAATTTTTCAAAGGAAAATTTGATATGTACATTAGAAACTTGATTTTAATTCAGCCAAATAGATGCCTACAGTTATGCCTTTATTACCTTTCACCTTCTGTACTTTTAGAGTGGTTTTTGCACATTGTCATTTTGTAACACAGTTTCTCATGGTTCGGCAGTTTAATAGGTGTGGATTTTCCTTTCATCCAGTAAAATTGGATGCATCTCTTTTTCTACTGTTCTTGAAGTATTCACGACTTCAACAAGTAAAATTACCCATGTGATTTCTGTAGGGCTTTTTGAGCAAGACCTTCCCCTTCCTTATTTTTTTTAAGGTTGAAACATGTGAACTTTTTTTTTTTTTTGATTAGCAGAATGGTTTACCTTTTTTTTTCTCATCATCACCCCCATCTCTCTTACTGCCCCACTGCCATATTAAGCAGACCATAACTATCAGTATCTTTATTACATTTTTATCCCTTTTTTCCCTAAGCCAGACTTGCTTGGCAGAACTAATGATCTGTCAGGGTTTTATCACCTTTGAGGATCTCTTTAAAGCAAGTGTGTTCCATGCAGTCATCTTCACATGGATTTACCTTTTTTATTGAAACTTGTAATATGGTAATATGTTACTGCGAGTTACTGTCTTTGAAACTCTCATGGAAGGTTTGATTTTTTGTGTCTATAGGGTGCACTGCCAAACTGTTTCCATGAAAGAAATTTGAAGAGTTGCTACCTAGAGCTCTCTGTATCTCCATAATTGTACCACATGTATCTGTGCTTATTTGGGGAAGGTAGTTCAGCTATGCTTTTTTTTTTTTTTTTTAGTTAGTTGATATACCAATAAGAATTGCAAATACTGCAAAAGGGAAATTAATCTTTAGAAAGTGAAACATTTTGTAAGTGTTAACATGTGGTTTCACAGGATTTGTTGACCTTTCATTCATCCCCTGACCACCAAAACAGGATTCATCCATGAGACTGAAATGCTTTTAGGGAACTGAAGGAAAGGAATTTTGTTTGTAGTAATTAATTACTAGCATTTTTGTTTCTGAATATTAGGGAGTAAAAGAAACAGTATCCTTAACTGACATTAAATAGAAACCAAATTGTAGAGCCAGCTGGCTCAGCTGTTGGAGTATGACAGAGCACTGGGAACTGAACCAGAAAACATTTTATGAGGTTACTGTAACCTAGAATTCATGGCAGTAATTTTAATGGGTGGGTGCCGTTCATCTCTTAGTGAAGGGAAGAGGATATGGAGGGAGCTCTTAAGAATTTTCCATGATTATTTCTCAATGATATAAATAGTCAAAAAATAGAAAACTTATTCAGAAGACAGTTCTCATTTCCTTGTATAGATTAAGAATGTAATCCAACACTAGTGGAAAATACTAATGTTACTGGTTAATTCTTTCTAACAGATCAACAATTTTCTTTTTCAGGTCGAAAACTGAAAAAGTTTAACAAAATTAAGGTTGTGAGAACATTAGATGTTGCACTCCAGCAGCCAGCAACTCTTCAAGACGAAAGCCAGTCTCTAACTCAAAGGCTGTCCTTTTCTCCAAATCAAGAAATACAGTTTGTTCCCCCAATGATAAGTGTTTTACGAGGCATTGAGCCAGAAGTTGTTTATGCTGGTTATGACAATACAAAACCTGAAACACCAAGTTCCTTGCTGACCAGTCTAAATCATCTTTGTGAGAGGCAACTTCTTTGTGTAGTCAAGTGGTCTAAATTGCTACCAGGTAATGGCATTTCATATATGTAGTGCATTGTAGTTAAGCAAAGATGAGCAGTTAAAGAGAATATTATTGTCTGTATCCCAATTATTTCTTAACAAATTCCAAAATTATTAATCTTCCACTTCATCAGATAATATAACTAATCAAATAAATTCTGAAGGGAGACATATTTGAAGGAATCCATCTAAGTATTTAGACTCACTCCAAGAAACCACAGAAACCCAGAGAGTTCCTGTATGTGATTGTTATAGCAGCCTTTCCACCCAAACCTCTCCTACTCTATTATTTATTTATTTGGTGTAAAAAGGGTTGTATTTCTCTATATTCTCTATTCTTATTATTACTAAAATGAATTTTTGACAGCAACAAAGAAAATTAATAGTACCAATTAGGACTAAGAAGCTCACAAACAGACTGGTAATTATAAGTAACTGAATTTATGAAGATCCAGGACTGGATTAAAAAAAAAAAAAAATCCATGCTAGGTATGTATGTATGCATGTATGTATGTATGTACGTATGCATGTATGTATGTTTGTGTGTATGTATGCTGTATGGTCATAGTGGCCTGATCCTGGATTATATATAAATCAATATTTGAGTAAAAGCCTGGAAAATACGCTTTCATGTGAGCTCAATTTGACACTTCACTGCTGCAGGAAAGAGTAGTCTCTACGACTGCTCTTCCTGTTGCAGTTTGTGTTTACCAGACCTCTTGAATGAACAGGTTCGTCTCACTAAGTGAGAAGAAAATAAACTTTTTTTTTAAACCCTCTGTATTTTTCTGATGTCTTCATGAGCTGCATCAGTTCACTGAGGGGTGACATAAATGCCAGAGCTTGCTTGAAGGAGGTAACAGGACTTGGTGAGCAGGAGCAGGAGCATTGCTTTCAGTGGCAGGAAGCTGTTAGTTTGACTCATAATTCATGGCAATCTTTAAAGTTTCCAAGCAGCAAAAGTTGTCAAAGGCAAGAACGCAACTGAATATGCTTCTCTTTAGTTGAATACAAGAAATGTATTCATATACAGATGTTTATAAGTACATTTCATGTTAAGAAACCTGAAGTTCAAGCTATCTATATGATAGTGAGATACATATATATATGGTTGCAGTGATCATGTTACAAACTCATATTTTTACCAAAGGAAAAAGAGATGCATTCCTGTTCCCTGAAACCATCATTTTTACTAAATTTTACTGAATCAGAACCAAAAGACTATTGAAGTGAGATAGCCAGTTACTACCCAAACATCTGAGAGCTATATCCCCAGAAACACTTGTCTTTCTAGGTGTACTTAGTTTGATAGCTCAGACTTGTAATATCAAACACCTACTCAGCTGTGGTCTAAATGAGAATTTTGAAGTATTTTAACTTTTTAACTTTTAATTTCATTTCCAGGATTTCGGAATTTACATATCGATGATCAGATAACCCTCATTCAGTATTCCTGGATGAGTCTAATGGTTTTTGCAATGGGATGGAGATCATATAAACATGTCAGTGGTCAGATGTTATATTTTGCACCAGATCTGATTCTAAATGAGTAAGTAGACTCTGCTGTTGCATTATATGAATAGCATTTTGAACTTACATGTGCCAATGGGACTGTGACTCCATTGGGACCAGGATTTCATTCATTACTTATACTGTTTCAAAATTAACAGCAGAGAAATTCTTCTGGCCATATCAAAGTTCAGCAGGTTTTGGAAGGATTTTATGGGAACCCTAGCTATTCTATTTACATGGTCAAACAAAATGAGTTCTAATAATATTCTAATTATCTAATAGAAAAATAATAATAATTGGAAAACAAAAGTGATGCTGTCATAAGATTTACCTGAATTCATCTGAATAAGACATGAGTTAATGTTTATTAAATGGAACAGACTGATTTTCTTTGGTTGTTTTTGTTTGAGTGGCTTTTGCAAATACTTTGCATACAGTCTAAATACTCAGTTTTGACACTTTCTGATAAAAGTCTATTTTTTTAAAGTACATTTCTTATTAGAAAAGTACATTTCTGGTTGGAAAATTGCAAAAAAAAAAAAAGATTAACTAGAAAGAATTTCAGTATCAACAAGAAAATATGTGAGACTGCTCTTTTCTACTGAGGGGAGGGAACTGTTGGCATAGATTTTCAATTCCCTAGGCTGTTTAAGTTAGTTAATCTTCATTTCAGTCTGTGTCAGTTTTTCAGATCTGCAAATTAATATTGTTACATCCTTAATATTAGATACTTTGGATATAGTACATGAGAGGCTGCCAGGAACAGTAAAATATAATTTAATCACTATATTTATTTTTACTTATTACATTTTTGTAGTTATTTTTTTCTTAAAATGTTAAAAAAATAACTATGAAGCATGATGAAAGTGAAACAGGGTTTTTTTTGTGTAAGACATATCATTTAATGATTAAGAGGTGAATTTGCAGAGTTTGACATCTAACTTTAAAATCCATAGAAGTTCCTGCCATTGACATTCTTTATAGAAAATATTCAGTGGAGCAGGCTCTGTAGCTCTTGACCTTTTGTCTTCCAGATGACTGTAAATCACCATGAGGTTATTGAGTAATGAATTCTTTCCCTTTCCATTTGTATTAATTATGGTAAACAAACTGAAATACTTGGAAGTGATGAGTTTGAAAGAAGTTCTGACTATGCTGCTGCAGCATAATCTGACATATTTTACGGTTACATTCAGAGCAAACACAGAGTGAGATGGCTTTAGGCAGTAATTTCATGGCTTGGGGCATTACCCCACATGTTGGACCACTGCTGACACCTTGTGAAGAAAACTTTCTTCCAGAATAGGGTTGAGATTTTTGAACCCTGATTGTAATCCATCAGTTGCTTAATGGCAGTTCAAGACCATCTTCACTGGGAAGGAGGTGGACTGACAGTATATTCTTCCCTTGATTATAAAACATCTCATCAGGTGATATTAGAGGCATTATAAACAAAGAAACATGAAAAGTAACTGGCACACTAAATTGTAGCTGCAGCTATTTGTTGGGAAATAAGTTAGCTTTTAGATCAGTAAAAAGTAAGCAACTTCACTGTCTGCGATGGTATCTAAGACTGTACTTTCCTAATCATTTAAAACAAATGTAACTGCTGAACACTGCCAAACAAGTTAACTGCCCTGGTCATGTCATCCCCATGATTTCAGCTAAGCTGTACTGAACACTGTCAAACAAGAATTTATGTGCCTGAGAAGTTCCCCAGAAAAAGCCATTCATTAGCAGGCAGACGTGATCTCTGCCTTGACTCACCACGTGGGAGTGCAGGTACTAATGCCAGAATTGCAGGAGTGCATGCCTAGAGGTAGAAAGAAATTCCTTCTACAGTGGCAATGTACACCTTAGTTGTTTCAAAATAACTGTGAAACCACAATCCAAAGATTGTTTCACAGCCAATCTACCATTTAGTGAATTGAGTTGCTGTGGTTCTTGCAAAGGGCTTGTTTGGTAGCATCAATTTCAGAATGAGAAAGCCAGGAGGGTTAGTTTGACAAAGCCTTCATAGTCTTAACATTATACAATTATTTACTGTTACTTTTACTTGCAGGGTCTGACAATTTGAGTAAGAGCAGCATTTAAGCACACCCACACCCTGAAAGCTGCTATCACTCTTTATAGATCATAATTAGGAAGAGATGCTACCAGAAAGTAACAGGAAGGGAGATTCAAAGTCAATATAGAAATAATGAGTCCATTCAGACCTAGAAAATTAAATTTCTATGTTTTTGTGTCTTTTGAGAACTGGTATGAGATATCAGATGTTGAACAACATTGAAATAATTTTCATTCAAGATACCAGTAACTTTAAATAACAAGAGAAATACTCGATGCATTGAGAAAAGTCTTTCACTCATGGAAAATATCTTCTGTTTTTATTGTTGAGGGTACTATCTGCAGTCAGATAGTTGGAATGTTGATCTGAACTTCCTAGGGGGCCAGTTTAATCTTCTTTAATCTTCTTGTGCCCCGTTCATTGGTATCAAGTGCAACTTTGTAAAATCAGTCCAAGTTACTGGATCATCAGGTTAATGTGCACTGAATTCGGTCTAGATTAGAAACTTTGTAATGCTGTTGTTGCAATCATTTCAGTTGAAAATCACCTTCCTAGTAACTAAATGCAGTGATATATACTCAATACCCCAGACTCACGAAGGGAAAAGTAGTATTGAAGTGCTGCAAAATAAAATAAACAGTTTTACGTATTTCCTGTGTGATGTGCCTATTTATGTCTATGGGAGTTTAGGTAAGGCTGTATTAATATCTCTGTTTATTTAATATGTAACATTTTTAACTGTTTCTTTAATGGCATAAAATGTTTCAAATAATATCATTGCTATTAGAAGTACAGTGTTAGAGTTGCTACAAAGTATTTTGGTACAGACATTTTTGCAAAAGCTAAGAACAAATTTTCTATAGACTTTCAGGTTTATCTTTAGTTCTATGCTTTGAAATCTTTTCAGAGATGCAAAAATCTATCAGCCTCTAAAGTAAAATAGTACTTCACATTAATCACGACAGTATTTTTAAATAATAAAGTCATTCCCTCCCCCACCCCCCATTCCCTATTTTTGATGGTTAGCATTCAGCTTTGATAGTCTCCAAGCTGTTTTTTCTGGACAGCAATGATAGATTAAACATACAAAATAATAGCACATTCATTACAATTAAAAAACTAGCATGGGCACAAAAATTCAAAAAAATTGTTTATGTGTATAACCTCTAATTTCTGTAATGTGATAATTAAACTGCTAACGAGGCATTTCTTTCAAACAGTTAGTACTGAAACCATTCTTTTTTCTTTTTTTCATATTTTTTAATTTTTTTTTTGTTTACCTTTTCTGGGTGTAAGACAGAGGATGAAAGAATCATCGTTCTATTCCCTGTGTCTATCCATGTGGCAACTCCCACAGGAATTTGTCAGACTTCAAGTTAGCCAAGAAGAGTTCCTATGTATGAAAGCACTGTTACTTCTCAACACAAGTAGGTTCTTTTGTTTCTTTGTAACATATCACTACTAAAAGAGTTTTTAGCCATGTTGTTTAACTTGACAGTCACTAAGCTGTCTGGCTTTAGAAATGGAAACTTCTTTAAGAGGATTGTTAGCATTCCAAGACTTAAAAATATTTTTTCTAGGGCTTATAAAGAACCAAGAATTTATGATTCATTGTTGGTTTTATTCTGTATAAAGACTCTGGGGAGATGTTGAATCCCTTTTAACATATAGCTATATTGTGTTAACACATTTTCAAAACAAGTGTGCAGCATTTCTGCCTGGAAACATCTGTATAAGTGACTATAAACAGATAAAAATGAAACAAAACAAAACAAAAATAAAACAACCTTACAAGCATTAGAAATATATTTTAAAATGTTTAATAACTTATAAGGACTGAGGGCTTTATCTTGGCCAAGATCTTAAAGCATGTTTACTCAAAAGAATTAGGGAACTGGTCATGGCAAACAACACTAACATTTATTTAAGTTTTTGTTGTTATAAATAGGTGAAATTTAGCAAAGATATAAACAAATGAAAATATTTTTCTTTGGTTTGTTTCTCTGGAACAAAATCCATGGTCACTTTCTGTCATATGCATCTTTTAAAGAATGAAACATGGAGCTGCATTACACTTCATGTAGGAAATGAGGTAGTTGGTGAAGTTATCTTCCAAAACCTTTTATAAAATTCTAAAATGGGCATCTGCTGAGGCCATAATTGTTAGCTATGAATCCTCAAATAGAAAGTTTCAAATTTATGCATGTGCTATTAGAAATGAAAATAAGAATTTTTGAGAAATATAATTGAAAGAATATAGAAGTTTGGTTCTCAATTCACTTATGGAGTCAGAGGAGAGATGTGCAAATCCTGCGTAGCCTGCTTGTTGGTTGTACAAAGTTGAAGTAAAAGATAAGAAATTAAAATGCATTCCATCTTAAGCTGTACTTGGGTGGTATTTGCATAAGCTCATGCTTAAAAAAAATTCAGTCTTGGAAGAGTATAAAGATTAAATTTAACTCACATGAACATAGAAATTACTAAAATAATAGCAAAATACCATAGACTCTGCTAAAGTAATAAGGGTAATACGGATAAAAATCCCTCTCTGATATAACTCCAGTTGCTTTGTTGGAATCTGAATGTATTCCTATTTTAAATATTTTCCACCTTGTTTTCATTACAAATGAACTCCTTTGTCAATCATCTGAGCCTTGGAGGGAACTTCAAAATTTCAGTTAAATTTAGATATATTTGTGACACTCCAGCTACCCCTTTCTGTTCCACAAAATTCAGATCAATTTCAAAAAAGCATTGCAATTATTGTCCAATCCCTCTCATTTATGAGTGCATCAATTTAACAGAATTCAACAAGCTACCATTCTTTATCAAATGCATTGCACTCAGAAGCTAGCTTTAAAGATTGTATGTTTATGTATATGCAAGAATTTTTTTTTTTTAAAAAAGAAACTATTTCTGCCTGTGCTGATGAGTTTTGCTTTTTGTTCTCTCCTGCACTTATTGTCTTATAGGAAAAAACTATTTGTCAGATCTTTGGGAAAAGGAACACAACCGTTGTTGCTGAGACGTTTAGTAAACATTTGGTACTGTATAAATATAATTCCGCAAAAGTATTTTCAAAAAGCCCATACAACCTCATTGTTGCTCTAAAGCGTTTTTTAAGACTACTTTTGTTTTAATCATGATGTTCATCTTAATCCTCTTCAAATGTGAAAGTATGGCCATTTCAAGCTTTCGTATAGTAACAGTACACCAAGTCTAATTTTTTAGTCTCTCATTGTGTCTTTTTTTCAATTCGTTATTTAGATGAACTGGCTTTGACTTTTTATGCAATTTCAAAGAAAGAGTACTTTGTATTAAAATAAATAAATCTAAGTCTTGAAACATTTCTAATTGTGAATGGACCCCTGCAACCGAAATTTTAACATTATTTTTGATTTTTCATTTTTTTCTTGGAGTTTGCTGTGGCTTAAACATTTTCTTTATAATATGCTTGTGACAGTTTTAAAGCTGTCTTGAAGGCAGAATTAGAGTGGACAATCATTTTATTTTCTACCATTCTTTCCATTTTACAGGTCCTTCTTTACTGTATGTATCATGCTGTGTTGTGATAGTGCCCTATAAGTTTTAGGTAGGATTGGGTCTTGCAGAGGCCACATCCCTCTCAGAACTAATACTTTGAACCGTTCAGAAAGACTGTGATTTAAGAAACTAGAGCTATGCCAAAAAAAAAAAAAAAGAAAAAAAGAAAAAGAGATAAATAAGATCAGCTCTAGCAATAGCAAGTTCAGTTCTTTCTCTAACACTTTCCAGACTTTTGATTTAAAGGGATTTCTAAATCTTGTTGCATAAGGTTCTGACTTGATTCTTGCTGCTGAATAAAAACATCCTCATTCTTTACATATGTTCAGCAGGTGGTAACATTTGAGCTGCCTGTGTTTAAGATGCATTTGTCCATGTAAGACATTGTAATTCTTCACTCAGATAAATAGCTTAGTGGAACTTTTTGTGACTATGTGGGAATGTGTCTGTGTTTTTGCAGAATTCGAAGGAAACAGGCCATTAATGTTGGAAGATATCTTTTAACTTAAGTCCCAATGGAAATATAAAGGCTTAATCACTATTTTAGAGATGTAAGTCAAGGATAGCATACACCTAACACTAAACTCCATCAGAGTGTCACTTTATGTGAAAAAGATTTCCTAGTTGTCTGTAAAACTGTGGATAAGACATACCCAGAATCATACAGACTTTGAAAATTAGGCTATTCTTTTTCTGTGACATAACTGTCACAGAACACTGTGAGTGTTCTTGCCTGCATTGCTCCTAAGCACATTGTGTTCTTCACAAACCAAAAGGTGTGTCTTCTGTTTAGACCCTTGATGTAGATGTGACAGACACACTTGCAGATACCTCCTTTATCTGTCTGGACTTGAGGGTCAAAGCAAAAGTCTGCCTCATTTCATCTCCCTCAGCTTCCAAGTAGTGGAAGTAAGTGGAAGTACCAGGTTATAAACATACTTTCTGTGGAAACAGTTACAATTTCTAATCTCTATATTTACTTTTTTTTGAATCCTGTTTTAGTTAAGAACCAGACCCTCTATTACATAGGCCAACTCAGTGTTTAGACACTTGTCTTTGTAGCAAACTTACTGTTTTCTGTCTGTCTATTTCCTTCCCCCAGACATGCAGTTGTCTGAGGAGACACTAAGTGAAAGACTATCTTGGTAAATGGGATCATTTCCTCTCATGGGCATGATAGAGGAGACTTCTGCTTAACTCACATAGAACAGAGATTTGAAATTCTGACTTGTCATCCTTCTCTGGGCTCAAGACAAGGGAATTTTAATATTAATATGCTTGCCTAAAGTGTCTCCCTTCCCCTTACATTTTTCTGAGGAGTCAGGCATGACTTAGGCAGCTGATTTCAGAGTGGAGAGCAGTGTTTCTGTCAGTGCAGGGTTTGCCACTCAATTCTCTTTCAGGCAAAGAGTTTACGTTGTCCCCTGTGCAGCTATCTCCTTTTTGCATGGCTTCTCTCTCAAGTATTCCGTTATGGGGTATCTGACAATGTAATGCATTGTAGCAGAGAGGCATTAAACACATTTATTTATGTTTTAATTCCAGACATTGACAAATCAATTGGAATTCAGGTTTCACTATATTGAATAAGGCAATGTCATTATGAACCAATCTTATTTATTTATTTCTCTGTTTATTTTTAACGAGAGTAAAATGAAGTGTGTTATGGCCTCAGTCATAGCCTGATACCAGACTGAAGATGTACTAGATACCTAGATAACTAGCAGGCGATTTATTTAACAATGTGAGCTAATCCCCGTGACATTCTTTTAGAGTCTGTGGAGAAAAATAAGCATGATTAATTTCCTTCTGAGGATCATTCCAGCACCCCAGACATTCCTTGTGCCCAATACTTGCCTGATTATTCCCACTAAAACTACAGGCAGCTATGGTAACTAATAGATGAAGAGTAACTAATAGCTTAGAGTTTGGTGAGGTGAATCCTTTTTCTCATGGTTGTCAGAATATGAAATGTTAAATGTGAGGTTGCAGTGTGAAATGTCATTGGCAAGAGAGAAAAAGGAGAAGAAATTCATCTCTTTTGAAAACAGTCTGTTTGAAACAAGCCCATGTTTTTATGTGATTATTATTATAGTGAAGCAAGGATTTAGATTTGATTGCCAGATGGGAATAATTTTTATAGTTTCATTTCTACAAATTTTTAATTTCTTAGTTGCATTTGACAGCATAAATGATAAGACCTGTGTATTAACTCTGCCATGTCAAGGATAGTCTAGATCTTTTACCTGTTTCCTTAGAATGTTACCAACACTTATCATCAGTGATCAAATATGCTTTTATCTCTAGCAGTTAATTTCTCAGTGTTCTCTCCATGTCCTCATTTTGATTCTGTCCACTAAGACAAGAGGGAGTTCAGTCATTTTCTCCTCCTTGCTAATTTTTCTAAAAAGCTGTTCACATGTAAGACTCTGAAAATACAGCTGTTCTATTAAGTGAAAGAGGTTCAATTGGGAGGCCTGAGCCTTGGATGCTTTACTGTCCACCCAACTTGAGCATTGTTAGTTCTTTCCTTGACTCCATTTTGAAGCACTCCAGCTAGATGCTTCTACCATAAATTTGCTGTGAAGTGGGCTGGGTCTCAGCAGTGTAAACATGAATCAGTCCCTAACATATTTCCCAAAAGATGGGAGTGGTTCTTTTGGCTGTCTTTCTTTTTTTCTTTTTTTTCAGCAAACACGTGTAGCTGAGGCTGAGGGATATTTCTAGATGTAGGCAATTAGCAAAATTGACTGATTATTGCTGGTATATCCTTTTAACTAATTGTATTACTCTTTCTCGAGTAACTTTTGAATGGGAAAAAATACCTGGCATATAGTAATGAATTGCACTGTACAGCATGAAATACTATAAATTTTTTCCTGTACTTTAAATTTCTTTTGTTGTCTTCAGTGCAATTTGTAACACAACTGTTATGTTTGTTTAGTTCCTTTGGAAGGTCTAAGAAGTCAAAGCCAATTTGATGAGATGAGAACAAGTTACATCAGAGAGCTGGTGAAGGCAATTGGCTTGCGCCAGAAAGGTGTTGTGGCCAACTCACAACGTTTCTATCAACTTACAAAACTGATGGATTCCATGCATGATGTAAGTTTATTTGTTAATGTGTTTTGCTTTTTATGTAATTTTATAGGAGGAAGCAGTCAACATTTATAAACAACAAAACAACAAAACTTTTGTTTTATCGTGTATATGTGTGTGAATAGATAGCTAAGTATTCAGCATCAGTATATATATTGTGCAAGTATTATATGACATACAAGGTTTAAGTATTTGTGAAACATGGATTTGAATGCTACTACCATTTTGTTTCATTATTAATGTAACATAACCCACACAGTTATAGGCTTTGGTAGGGAGTGGTGTGTATGTGTATGTGAGCATATGTAGGACAATAATAATGCAAAAGAGAGGCAACTCAAGTTGCCAAGTCAGCCAACTATTTTTATGTGTATATTCTGTGCCATTTTTTGAGTATCTGTCTATATTTGGGAATTGAGTAACCTTTGAGAATTCTAGTAGTGATATCATATAGATACATAGGTGTCTTAAAAGATGCAGTTGAATCCTTTCCTCATCTTTGAGAACCCTGTTACTTTTAAATTCATTTAAATTGAGGAGTGACATTTCATATAAACCTTTGTCCATGTGAATGTTCATACAATGATAGAATGGTTTGGATTTGAAAGGAGATCTTAAAGATCATCAAATTCCTACCTTCGCTATATGAGAGAGGAACTGGACCAGGTAGTCAGAGCTCCTCATTCTATCACCACCTGCCTTTGCAAAAAGTCCTTCTCCAGATTTCTTGTAGCCCCTTAAGGTACTGAAAGACCACAATAAGGTCTTCCCAGAGCCTTCTCTTGGGCCTGAACAATCCCAACTGTCTTAGCTCATCTTCATGGAAGAGGTGCTCCTGCCTCTGATCATCTTTGTGTTCCTCCTCTGTACTTGTTTCATCAGGTCCATGTCCTACTTGTTCTGAGGGGCCCAGATCCAGACTCCACCCCAAAGATGGGGTCTCATGAGAGCAGAGTAGAAGGGCAACATCACCTTCTTGCCACACTGTTTTTATGCAGCCCAGGACATGTTTGGCTTTCTGGGCTGCAAGTGCACATTTCTGAGTCATACTGAGCTTCTAATCAACCAGCACCCTGAGTTCTTCTCCTCAGGGCTGCTCTCAATTCTTTCTCTGCCCAGCCTATATTTGAGCTTGGGATTGCCACTACCCAAGGGCAGGACCTCGTACTTGGCCTTTTTGAACTTCATATGGTTCACATAGACCCACCTTTCAAGCCTGTCTAGGTCCCTCTGCATGGCATCACTTCTCTCTGGTGTGTTGACCGCACCACACAGCTTGATGCTGTCAGAAAATTTGCCAGGGATGCACTCAATTACACTGTCCATGTCACCAGCAAAGATGTTAAACGGCATTGGTCCCGATACCAACACCTGAGCAGTTCTGGGTTTCAGTGTTGGTTGTGAGGACCGTACAGGGAGTTCAGGGTGGATGGGATTTTTGCATCTTTGTATTGTTCAGCAAATCTGAATTTTGTTTTACTTCAATCTCTTGATTTCAAATACATTAAGTAAAATAGCCAGGAGGCAGGGAGGGATAGAGGGAGGGAAGCTTTGCTGCAAAATAGCAAAGTAATGTTTGGTCCACAGAGTATCTTTGTTCAAGTCCCCGTTTCAGCTCAGGGTGATAAAGTGACTGGAAATAGAAGCAAAAGATAGATCATCACACTGAAGAGACTTGTGTGATGTTAAAGCCTAGGGTAGCAGAAACAGTATGATATTTGACAACCTAAAGGTCACTGGTCTGAAAGAGAAATTGGAGCCTCTGAGAGAGGATGGAAGAGATGAAATAGTCACATGTATTGAGCAATTGCTTTCAAGGGACTGTGGAGTTTCATGTTTGCAACATACTCAGATATGAGCATAATCAGAACCACGGAAAAGCTCACAGGTAAGTAGTAAATGCTGTCCCTCCATGCAATGTTTGAATAGCATGTAGTGAACAAAGCACTGAGTCTTGTCTTGAGTGTGAGATGGAAGACTGAATACTTGTTAAGTAATTGTCTTTGTTCGTCGCACATGTCACGAGTGAGGATTATACTACTTTGTAATAGTAGTGAGGCAGTGTTTTTATATGACATGCTATTTAGCTATATTTATGATTTTTGCCATTAATAGGGAATAACAAATACCCTCATTACAGATTCAAGAAATGACAGAGTAAGATCATTATAATGATGTCAGCTAATGAATGTATAAGTGATTGACAGCATGTTTATCTGGCTGCTTTACTCTTAGCCTGATTGATCATGTTTGTATTTTATTAACTCCAGCTAGTGAAACAGCTCCATCTCTTCTGTTTGAACACATTTCTCCAGTCCCGTGCACTGAGTGTTGAATTCCCTGAGATGATGTCAGAGGTGATTGCTGCCCAGCTACCCAAGATTCTAGCAGGGATGGTGAAACCTCTTCTCTTTCACAAGAAGTGAAATGTCTTCTCTTATCATGGAGATGATTTCTGAGTAAATTTTGTTTGTTTATTTTGGTCAAGACTTTGCAATGTCAGGACTTTAGTATATTTGTCATACTTACTCTGCCTACTGCTTTACACTTGTAACATAACCAAGCCATTTAAGCTTGATGTACATATTGTGAGTTTCTGATTTCTTAACTGCAAAAATCACAACAGTCATAAGAAATGTTTTGTAAACTTGGTTAGGCTGCTTTTTAGATATGCAAATGAATGACAGTGAGTTTTAACATGACAGATTTCTAACACCAGTTACACATTTTTCTTACATATTGCACGCTCTCAAATTTCTGACACATAGTGCCAACTTTTTACTTTAGTACATTGTGTGCATGGGTACATGTGGGTATGCGCATAATACAAGATTTTTGAGGAATTAAAATAAATTTTTCCCACTTTTTCTCATGGATATTTCACTTTCTATGAACTAATTAGCCTCACAGAAATAGCCTTTCAAAGTCAGTCATTCAGGATTAAGCAGACGTAACTGCAATACCTTCATGAGTAACTAAAATTCTAGGTACACACTGTACATTCATGTTTTATCTGTGCTCATTCTGCATGGAAAACCTGAGTCCAGCATACTGTTTTCTGCAGCATTCACTGTAGCTCT